>OZ018323.1:44918460-45322529 GCA_963969495.1 Ceratothoa steindachneri | reverse complement strand
TTAGAAAGGGGCTGGAGTGGAGCATCTATGTTAACTTATATTCGTGGAAGACTGTTGTGAGTAGCCACAATGATGGGGCCAGAGCTCGTTTGTATTTTCCAGGCTAGAAAAGAGTCGTCTCGTGTGTTTATGAGATAATGGAGTATAGTCCGTTTGACTAGGATTGCTGAGCTAAAATGCGATGTTTAAGGTGTCAGGTATGTATGGTAGCCTGCAATGTGGAGTCTGTTGTTTGGAGGGTGTAGACTGGTGGAATTTAGTAGTATGATGTCAGGTCTCTGTGCGTTCAGTACCTAGTTGGCGACAGTAAGACGAATACCGTACCAATTGTACACGTTTAATTCTACTACGTTTAGTCAACCTATGGTCTAGAACGTAGTGAGCAAGATGCCGCCGCATCTCTTCTCCGCTGGCTCTTGGGAATAGGGAGCAGAGTTGGGGGTGACCACTCTCACTCGTGCCTGTGTCGGGTGGGGTTTTGTGGAGGTGCCGGTGAGAGCAGTGGAGAGGATAGATGAGCAAATGCAGGATGAGGTTGTGGTGGTGTAAGTGTTAGAGGAGGAGAAGACAGTTGAAGGCGATGCAGGGAGAGTGGAGGAGGGTCTGGGAGCAGGGGTGGAGAGGGATTTTGCTGAAGAGGTAGAAGGAGGAATAGATTCGGAGTGTTTTTGTAGAAGTAGGAGTTTTTGAGGGGTCAGGGTAGTAGAAACAGGTTTTGCAGCAGAAGTAGAGGGAGGAGTAGGATTGAAAAGAGTGGTTTTAGCAGGGGAAGAAGGCTTAGGGAAGGTAGGAGCAGGGGCTAGTGGAAGGGGAAGAGGGATCAGCAGTAGAAGCGGAAAGAGGAGCGGGGGCGGAAGAGGGTAGGACAGAAGTAGTGGGGAGAGAAGCAAGGGCGGAGGTGGATAGTACATAAGTAGTAGAAAGAGGAGCTGGGGCAAGTAGGGGGTTGGACAGAGGTAGTTGGCAGTGCAGATGAAGTGAAGGCAGTTGCAGGAGGAGGGGGGTGGCGAGGCAGGATAGATGAGTGGTAGAAGGAGAGGAGCGTGTTGGGGCAGGAGCTGTGACTGTGTTAGGTGTACGGTACTCTATGTACGTGCACGTTGGTGTGGGTAAAAATGCGGGTCTTTTTTTGTTGTCCTCGTATAGTTGAGCAAATAATCTTTCAGAGAAAACGATCTGCTCTAGTCCGTTGGTAGCGTACGACTCCTTGAGATACTTTGCGTATAGGCGGGGGTCTTCCCAATATAGGTCCGTTGCCACCATGAAAAGCACGGCGGCCAGATGTGTCCCGGGGTAGGTGTTGTGAGGTAATATTGTTGTGTGCGTGTATGTTTGTCCCGTTGCGGGATCGTGTAGTGGTGTTGAAGTGTGAATTAGGTAAGTTGTAAAGGCGAGGGGGTGTACTGGGATAGGTGTAGATCCTGGAGCTGCCCCCATTGCGCCAATCGCGGCGGCGTGTGATCTTGAGAGAGGAGGGGTGGCAGGGGCAGGGGTAGATTGGGTGGGTGCGGTGGTGGTCTTTTTGTGTGGACGCAGTATAGCTGAAACGGCGTTGCTCGAGCCTTCGAGAGGTACTTTAGGTTGACACAATTGAGGCATTTTGTATTGGTAGCGGTGAAGCTGGAGTTCTGGTGACCCATTACACTGCAACTAGAGCAGACCAGGGCTGTTTGGCATGTGTGTGTGTCTCATGACAGGTCTTGTAACTGTTGGAGTTTTATGTTCAGTTGTGTCTGAATGTTATGTGGGTGTGTGAGGGTGCCACAGACCTTGATTCCTTGGTCTTGCAGCGTATTATTTGTATGCTCGTTGGCTAGAGTGATGACCGTCCACTGCTTGGTACGGTTGAAATAGAAGTCCTGAATGAATTCCTCACCGTATTCAAGCCTGAGGTTGGCCAATAGGTGTGTAATTAGGAATGCCAGCCAAATAAATGGGTTTGTCTTGAGTATACCTACTTGGTACCTTTTTGTTAACTCGTCCGAAAAGTTTGTGTGGTGGTATAGTTGGGTGAGTGAGTGAGTGTGATGTTTGTTCATGGAATTTTAGTGCGTCTTCAGGTGACCTGAAGACAACTATTTTCCCATTGTGAGTCTGTAAAATGTTTGTGATGGGTATGTCTGGAATGTTTGCTAATTGTAATATATCTTGGGGTGTAAGTGTACACGTTATTTTTGTGTTATGTTGCAACTTTAGCCTGAAGCCCATTGCTAGATTTACGGTTTTGCTCGAAAACCTTTGGTGGGAGAGTCCCCCACCCCGCCAGAGACCGCCCGCGAAGTGACATCTGCGAGAGATGATATGAATGAGATGGTCCTGGAAGGGTTCCTCAGAGGGTGCAAAAGCATGGCGGACTTGATATAAGGCGTGGCCGAATCAACTACCACCGCCTGAGGGTGCCGCCCCCATCGAACAGGCTTTGGTTATTCTGAGTTACGCCCAGCATACACAGAGCCGGGTGTGAGATCCACTCTGTGGTCCTGGTCAGGCCCGCAGAGTATGGTTGTTACCCCCTGCAGGTTGTAACTCTGGCCCAAATCCAAAATAGCTCTGACCTCGGGTTCCGCAGTTGGCTAATCAAACCTCCTTTTCCCGAAGCCTGCAATTATGTCTTTCTAAGTGAACGGCATAGTTGCAGCGAGCTATGAGTGCGGAGTCCCAATCACGAAGCGAAAATCGGCGAGGTGGGACAAGGGGGTGGATGGGGGTATTTAGGCCGTCATGTTCAGTGATGGCCCAAACAAAGAAGTATTACTCTTTTGGAGGGGGGAGGGTGAGCGTCAACTGGGGGCCCACCCTCGGCTGGATGTCGGGTCTGCCTCTTGGTCCGGGCGCACACTCACAGGGATTTGTGGCGAAAGGCGCTCCTTCGGGCTTTCTGATTCACTTGCCTCCTGATCCGAGGCGAAGGGACGAGATCACGGCGACTTCTGATGATGACTTCACCTTTGTTCGTCTACGACCACGATTATCTCCATTCTCTCACTGTCCCGCGGTTTTCTGATTTTATCTCAAAGTTCGTATTCTCTCTCTTTCTCTTTCCATATCTCTCTCTCTCTCTCTCTCTCTCTCTCTCTCTCTCTCTCTCTTTCGATCAATCACTAATTTTTCGAGTCGATAGCAACAAGAAGCATATTATTATAACACTAATACTGTTAAACTGTATATAGCCGCGGCGTGTTTGATTTTCCTTGCCTTGCCCGCTACAGTCTCATCCATATCAAATTTATAATTGTTATTCAAGAACAAATGCTAATAAATATTGCTGGGCTAAGTGAATTGTGTATATTTAAAATGAATTGCAATCAGGTATTATTAGAAGTAATAATTTTAGTGCATTTGGGTCAAAGATAAAAAAAATGGTGCCTAAATGTGCTTTTTAAACGTGAAGAATTTGCAGAATTGCGAACCAGCAAATATCTTATTACCTAAGCGAGGCGAGCTCTAAATAGAGGAGGGAAAGGTGAAAGTCAGAGGGTTAAGACGAGCAAAAGAACGGATGATATGGATACAGAAATACTTTCACAACTACCATTACTACAAGGTCATATTTTTAAATTAATATTTATCGATTTTATTCTTAAACTTATTTAGTGTAATGCTTTCTACGACATTCCTAGCCAAGTTATTCCAAGTCTGTGTTATATTATATGAAAATAATTCTTAAGCTTTCTCAGTGTTAAATCTTTTGTCGACTAGCTCGAACCTGTTATTTCTAGTTACACTTAATTATCTAGCTCAAAAATACTGAGTCATAATTTATATTAGTAGACCCGTTTAGTATTTTAAAGATCAATAATTTGGCCGTGCAGATGCCGATCTTTCAGTGTAAAAAAATTTAGTCCTTAAGTTCTGGAATTAATTTTGTCGCTCGACGTTGGACACGTTCCAATATCCCAATGTCCTTTTGCATGTATGCGATTCAGCGACTTGTGCCCCTATTAGCAGTTGCCATATGGATGCTAAAATAAGAGAGCATATATAGAGACCAGAATGGCAACCAATAGTCCTAATGAGGTCTTAAAACGTTCTATATAAGGTGAAAAATAGGGGCTCTTTCCCCTTCGAATTGTTAGCCCAATGACAATGAGGTCGTATCACGCAGGAAGTTTGTAACAAGAGATCTGTAAGGAAAGTGGTAAAGTTGGGGGGTGGGGGTGACAAGGATTAGAAGGGATTATTGCGGGTGCTGGGGCTGGGAGAGCAAACTGCGACTAATGGCTCCCAGAGGACATACAATCCACCATATGTCACCGGCAGCAAGGTTACTTATGCTGCACGCACTTGATATCCATTTGCGGTTACGCAAAATGATAGATAAGGGAAATATCAATTAGAAGGAGAAAATGACGGGAAGAATGTAAGCACGTGAAAAGCCACCATCCCTATCTTAGGAAAGATAGGAATGGGGCCTCAACCAAGGCTAAATGGACGAAAGCTGGTCGGCGAGTAGTCAGCGAAATTAGCCGCCGAGAAAAGCTTGTAAACAGTGATAACATAAGGGGCGGTAATTCTGCAGATTAAGGACTCCGTTGCAATCGAAAGCGTTTTGTTATATTTATTTGTATTTAAAAAAAACCGTAAATTGTATATTATGGATATATAATATATATTAATCTTTGATAGTTATGCTGCGTATGCTGCGGAAATCTATACTTATGCTATAATAAAGAAAATGGATTTGCAGCCATCTAGTTATTTATTGCCGCTGCTAGTCCTGTCAGTATGATGTCATAACCATCTGGTAATGAGAGATTGATCGCACCGATTCAAGAAATACCCATTCCCCACGATGATTATTATTAACCTTTGAGGGGAGACTCTAATTTAACTAGTCAGTAGACAGTTAGGGGTTTGAGGTTATTTAAATGGGTTTAGTTCTTAAAATTTTTATTTAAATGATCCGTGCTTCCCTGTTGTATAATTTCAAGTTTCGCTAGAGTAAACAAAAACAAAAGAGCACTGAGCTGATATAGGCTATTCACGGAACAAAGTTTTCAAACACAAATGATTCCCCGAATGGAATTTGGTGTTTTAAAATGATTCTCGACTAATAACCAAAATGAATCACTGGGTTTTGTTTTTTTTGTTATAGCTAAGATCTTTGTGACTATTGTGATTCGAAAACAAATCGTGCGCCTTCATATTGGGCTCCGAAGGCGTGCTTCTAACTGGGAAAGTACTACTTTTAGGTTATAATAACTCGCAAAGGAGTGCTTTCTGCCCCGAATAAATGGCAACGGACAATTCAGATACGACTATAGAATAACAATGAAGTATTTTTGTCTGCAAAAACGGTGTTCTTTTTTTTTATTGAAAGACAATACTTTCTTTGGTTAGACCATTTTCAGTTCCTTTCACCCCCCAAAATGGAACACCTGGTGAATAAAGTCAGGGGAGGATACGAAAAGTGGGGACCAAAGTCGCAGGAATGCCAAAAATCCAAACTTTGTGGGCGTGTAGAAACACAAACTAAGCAAGGCAAAAATTCTCGCCCGAGAAAGGCCAAAACAACAGGAAATGACGTCACTCCTGCCCTCCCAAGTCTTGGCCTAGCTTTGAGAGCAATGATTACGTCCCTGTCCATTGAAAGAATCTGGAATCTCGCGATAATCGCCCTTCGCAGTTCGTTCACTAGAGGAAAGCGCGAAGGAGAACACACGTGAGAAGAAAATTAATAAAAAAAGATAAAGGGGGGGGGGGCGCAGATTTATTAAGCATCTAGGAACAAGTTTGAGTCGATGAATGGAGGAAATAGTGGATATTATCGCGAACAGCATTCATAAAGTGTAAGAAAATGGAAATGACAGACAAAGGGAAAAACGTACAAAAGTCAATAAATTCTAAAAAAAAGAAGAACAACAACGAGTTCAATGACGCGAAACAAAACATCAAAGAATTCATGCATACCAACACATCTCCTCTGCCCAACACCTCCGTTGCCCCTATTTATTTATATAAACCGGCGAAAACTAACGAAGGCATCGCCAGAAAGTTTTTGAAAATATGTTCACAAATTGGTTATTAGTGAGTATGAAAATAAGTGGATGGGACAGTTTCCACAATTATTCATGTTACTCTTTCCACTGAATTTCGTTCAGAATTAATATATAAGAGATTATTATTTGATGAGAGATGGACTGTGAGTGGTATATTTAGTTATAAAAAAACTACATAGGATGTTTACCAATAAAATAGATTAAATTTAGTGAAATCTTTTAAATTATTACGGTATTTCATCATTACTGTCCGAACATTTTGACAGTGATTTGTCTCAAAACAGTGTTCCAAATTTCCCGAAATTTTGCCTTTTTCAGCTTCGTTATCTTTATGTATGTATTTATTTATTTTTTCAATTATTACTCATGGATATTATAAAAATAATCGCATAAACAATTGCCTACTTTTTATCACTGTTTACTTTCCTAACGTATGAGGAAAAATATTATTACTTGGCACCACAGCAAAGCCTAGCAGCATGAACAGGAAATGGGTCGAGTACTCTAAATAGGAGATTTCTTGGTGAAGGATGTATCAGGGGGCAGCACAACTCAGGACAAACACGTCCCATTTGGCGACAGAGGTAATTACCAACCCTATGGTAAAATTCGAGAACTCGTTTGTCTATATACAGAAATAGCTATTGTCCGATCATCAGCGTCTGCTATCAGCAGCTTCTTGTCTATACATGTTTTGTTAAAGACCAGGTTGTATTTTGATTTTATTAATTTTATTTTGGAACGTTCCAACTGGCGAATGCAGATTTTTTTTGGTATCTGGTTGGAGATTAAAGATGAGTTGAAGAACCATTTTATTTTTTACAACTGATTTGAGTTTTGGGCGTGAGCTTTCGCCTTTCTTAAGGCATCTTCAGACGGAAGTCTTCGTTATTGTTGAGGCTGCGTTGATTTTGTGTTTGCCCTTGGTTTTGCCTCCTTTACCGGTGAAGTAGCTCATTGGTGGTCGTGAGCAGTGAAGAATGAAATTGATATATATATATATATATATATATATATATATATATATATATATATATATATATATATATATATATAAGGTGAGAGAAGATTGGGGATAGTGAGAATATAGCATGAGAGCTTTTTTTTTTAATTATTATTGATGGGGGGGGGCTGAGTGTTAGTGTGTGTGAGAGTGTAGAAAATAAAAGAAAGCCAGGTTACTGGCTGATCTCTTTCTTCTGATGTTTCTTTTTTCTTTATTATCTTCTAATTGCTTTTACGATTGACTTTTAATGGTTGCTTCTAAGTTTTTGGTTCTTTGTCTTTTTTTATTATCGATGTCAAAATCTTAATTTTGTTTCTCGGGGTACTTTTCGGTAACGTACTTCTAAGTCGATTTCAAATTCTGTATTAATACTGTTCATTTTATGCTTTATGTTAGGTTGTTCTAAAATTCCTTTATTTTATGTAGTTATTTCCTAGTTCTTTGTTTTTAGGCATTCATGCCTTTGTGATAGTTTTTTTATTACTTGATTTCGCTATTTATTTCCGTATTGTATTGCTATTTGTTTGGTTGTTTCGTTTTCCACAATCTTGTATCTGATTATTTCTTTGCTTTGGGGTTTTTCCACTTGTCGTTTTTAATTGTCTCAAAGATATCCTTCTTGATGATTTTGACGTCGTTGGGGAAGATCCTTATCTTGTTTTGTTCCAGTAGACTTTGTATAATCTTTTCGTCATGGTCTGTCATGTAATTCCATTTGCAGGCGCCTTTTTCAATACGTTTATTTACATCATCCAATTTAGTACCTTTGGGTAGGGGAGAGGCCTCGTTTACGAAGACCTTAAGTTTGAAATCTCTTGCTTCGTAACGACAGCTTTCCTCTCTTTCCGTTTAGCTTTCCGTGTCGGTTTGTGTGTCCTATTCGGTTTCGTTCTCTTTAGTTGGGTGTTTTCTTGTTTTCTTTTGGCTCTTCTTTCCCTCCTTTTGTTCATTCTCTGAAGTTTCCGTTTCTTTTTCCTCTTCATTAGGTTCGTCGGATTCAATTGTTTCCTCGTTTTCTTCCATCTTTGCTCCTATATTCAACATATCCTTTACTTGAAGGGTTTTGCCCGCTGTTACTCCGTATACTAGTGCCGAGGGGGGTTTCCGGGGGAACCACATCTTTCTAAATCCGTTTTTCTCAAGGAGAAGATTGAGCGTTTCTGAGAAAGTCCCCGGTTGTGCGATGTTTTAGACGTGGGCGTACATAATGCAAGCTAGAATATCTAGGCCCGTTCGCTCGTTCACATTGATGTTGATTTTTGGTTCTTGGGTCTCCTTTATTTCTTTTAAGGTAGCTTTTGCTACGCTGGCGTGGGTTTGGTTTAGTTTAGAGTCCTTTTCTTTCTTTTGTTCTTGCTCTTGTTTATGATTTCTTTTATTTTTGGACAGTTTACTGTCATGGTCCTGTGTGGCCCCTGGTAGTTCACGCACTTTTTTATGGTTTCCGTGCATTCTCTGAAGGTGTGATTAGTGCTTCCACATTCCGAGCATATATTTTTATCCTTGTTAGGGCAGTTCCTTGTGACGTGATCCTCGATAGCGTAACAATGGAAACAGGTCTGAACATTAGTGAATTTTTCTATGTCGATGTTTTCTGGTGGTATCCGCATTCCGAATGCCAGAATTCCGTTGTTCGTAGCTTTATTGGCCATCTCCTCTCCGATTAAATACACACTACTTTGAAAACATGTTTATGGTTGCCGAATTTGATTATCTCTGCGATTTTGAGGTACTTGTTCTCCCTTTCCAATTCTTCTCTAAGTTCTTCTTTTGTGTGCGAGCCAACATAGAGCTCTACTTTGCGGCCATCAATTGTGGTGGCAATTTCGGTGATAAGCCGATTTTGCTTAGAGCCTTGAACACATCGGTTGCCACCATCTTTTCAACGTCCTCCTGTTTGTGGCAGAGTGCCACGTACCCGTTTGGTACTTTTATGAATTTCATCAGCGCGATTTTCAAATCAATATATATGGTCATGATGAGAAATCCTCTTTCTGGTTTTGTTTTTCCTGCCTCGGTCCTTAGTGGCAGTCTTTTATACTCTAGGTTCATGTTTGTATTATGGGGGTCCCTCCCACAATTATCCCGTAGATCCGCCCCCGGTAAAATGGCTGATATGATGTGATGAATGAATGAAAGGATGGACCCGGGTGGGCTCCTCTCGAGGGGTGAAAAGTGACGGACTTTTTGTTGGCTAACGCGGAATCAACCATCGCTAACCGCGGTGCCGCCTCCTCGAGGGAATTAAAAACCGTGGCTGCGTCCTACCATACACCGAGACGGTTGCGTGTCTCTCAGTGGTCTTGAGGGCCCCCCAAAGGCGGAGTTGTTATACTCCCCTGCAGAGGTTGCAGCCCGGCCCATTGTCCGGGATTCCTCTGGTACGGGTATCTCGCAGTGGGCTAATCCTCAAACCTTCCTCCTCCCGTACCCCCAATTATGCTTATGCTAGTGCTAGGCATAGTTGGGACGAGGTCGAATATCAACGTCCTTTAGCTAAGGCATTGGGCCTTGGGTATGGGGGGGGGCGGGAGATGGGGGATTTAGGCAGTCATGGTGAAATGTATGACGGGCCTAAAAAGTATTTCTCTCTTTTTTCTACCCCCTTGTATTGGAGGATTTGGGGTCTGGGAGAGAAAAGGTGATCGAGACGATAGATGAAAATGAAGTTGAAAATGAGGTTGAAAATGAGGTGAGCGGCGGCTTCCTTCTGAATCTCGTATGCGAGTCAATATCCTCGTGTCGATTTCTTCCGAGAGTAATTCGTAAAAAAACTTCTACGTAAAAAATCTTCTTCGATCGAGAATGAGCTGAGTTTTTGCTGTGAGTCTGCTGTACCAAGCTTAACGTCATGAAACTGATTTTCGTTCTTTGGTGCTTTTATAGGTCAAAGTCAGAGTACCATGTTCCTTTAGCAGGAAAGGTGAAGTAGTCGCTCGGAACTAGTGCGTAGGGTGTTAAGTTTGGGGCTCATCTCTTTAATGAGAAGAGCCTCCAGAATCTTCAGGCGGTGAAGGTCAGGGTTTCTTCTGAGTATGGTAGTGTTTTCGACCAGAGTTGATCTTGTAATTTGTGGTGTATGCTTTTCTTTGTAGTGTGTTTTTATTCCTCCTTATTGCAAATACATCGTTCGGTGCCGGCTGATGGTAGTAGTGGTCATACCTATATTTTGATTATTTGGATGAGATTTGCAGTCCTCATGGGGGGTATTGAAATTTGTACACCACATTTGTAGCCTTTAAGATCGATTGCTTTTCGCGGAGGTTGTTTTTCATTAATAAGTCGCTTACTTTTGTGTTTTTGTAATAAATTCGTAAGGATAACTTGTTATTTTCTTTGATAGTGTTACTTTTTATGATAACTTGTAATATTCTTTCGTCTGTTTTGTAAGCATCCGTCATTTGGTTCTTGTAGTAGAGTGGTATTAGTTTTTCCCTTTCTCTTCCCCCCTTTACCTCAAACTTGGAGTTGAGAATTTTCTTCTGTAATTTGTCGAATTCTCTGTTTGAGTTGCCATTATTGATCCGAATCTGTTTTGATCTTCGAAATTCTTCATCAAGTGCGGTCCACGTTGAACAGTTCTTGATGGCTATTCTTATGTATGAGCTCATTACCGATTTTTTTTATAGTTCTCGGTGCACTCACCTTTGGCGCTAAGGCATCGAACGAAGTCTGTCCCTTTTCGATAGACGGTGGTGGTATATTTTCCGTCGCTGTTTTATTTTACGTCTACGTCCAAGAAGGGAGGGAATACGGCCGCTTACACTTAATTCGTATGTAAATTTTAGAAACAGAATGGGATTCTAAGGTCCGTTTGAGTTGTAGTAATTGGTGTTCATCATTAATTGTGAGATATATGTCATCAACGAATCTGGTGTAAATTTTGGGTGTGTTCGTCATTTTAGTTAAGAACCTTTCTTCTAGGTTTCCCATGTGGAAGTTCGCGAACGTAGGGCCTAGTGGTGATCTCATCGCTACTCCGTCAATTTCACGGTAACTTTTGCCATCTGAGCTTCGAAATGGAGCTTCGGTTGTACATATTCTTAAAAGTTGTTTTAATATTTGAGGTTCCACTCGTGGTGGAGGTAGGTCGGGGTTTTCGTAAACGCACTTAATAATTATTTCGATTGCTTCCTCTATTGACACATTAGTGAAAAGGCTCTTGACATCGAGTGATGCTGGGGTACCTCCTGGTGGGGAACTATGGAGAATATATGTGTGCGTGTGTTTGTGTATGAATTTGGGCAGTATATGTTAATCATGTCAGGTTTTATTGAAAGCGACCGCTAATTAGGAGAATTTGAGCTCTTACCTCACTCTTATATTTGGATAAAAGAAAAAACCGTCTCAAAGAGGATCACATACCACATAATAACGGAGCTCCGAAAACACAATACGAGAAGAACACGAAGTTTGCGTTGACAGAGAAATGATGGAGGAAAACACTAAAATTTTAGATTCGGCCTCGAAGTGATGCAAATACTCTAAATTATATATATATTTATCAAATAGAAGCGACCAAGGTTAAACATACAATTCAATTCCCACGAGATCCTTCCAAATGCAAGTGGACGGGACCGAGCAACGGTGCGCGCTTAACCTATTTGCTCCAAGTTGCTAATCACCATGGAAGAGGCACTTAACCTCTTTCCTCTACCCGTCGACTAGAAGTTCCTCACCTTTGAGCTGTCCCCCCACCGCTGCATTAATGGGTTTAAGTTTGCTTACACACTTCCATGTTTTTGTTTGTTAGTAAGTCTGTAGCCACATATTGTAATGTATAAAACCATTTCTTGTAATATTTGTCCAGCTTGTCTCCGAATAGAGGAGATAAGTACATTAACTTACTACTAACTTCCTTAAGCTCAAAATTTTAAGATTTTAATGAATTTCGGAGAGATTATTCATGAGTTGAACCAAAAAGAGAAGGAGAATATACAACAAATTGAGAGGATTTAAAAGAAAATCATTAATACAAAATCAGTCGTCGCTTTCAATCAAACCTGCCATGCTATATATATATATATATATATATATATATATATATATATATATATATATATATATATATATTTATTTATTTATATATACAGTGGGTGCAATATATGTATTTTGTATGTTGAATACAAATTGGTATCATATTGCAAAAATAGTAAAACATTACTATGTGTCGTAGAATAGGCTTCCGACGATATACTATATATAACTATTCGTTAAGGGAATTATTCTATATTTCGAGTGCGTGGTAATCTGATTGACCGAGGTTAGTCCAAAAGGAAGGGGGGCCTGGAGAGGCTTATTTATCTTCAATATGCTTAAGAAGGGGAACGGGGCACAAGGATAAATAATATGGCTACCATTAATGAAATAGAGTTTTATTAATTAAACTATCAACAACACATAAAGAAAATGTTTACATAAACGGGTAATGAAAAAGGATCGTGGGAATATCTGAATAATCTGAGGATTAAGATTTGGAGAGATTTAAAAAGGTAAACAAACAAAAAATAAAGGGGGGAATGGTTCGCTAAACCATTTAGAGCACAGGGTTGCGTTGACAAAAGGTTAAATGATTAAAGGTAATGCTCAGCTTACGTAATTACAAAGTTGTTGTGCAGAGGAAGACGATGCGAAGGAATCTTCGCTCCACTGGCAATTTCCAGCAGAAGGGTTTTTCGGGGGGTTGCCCTTAACGAGGGGGAAGGACTGTCTTCGAGGAGTGAGAGCGAAGTGAGGCTCGGAAGTACGAGCGATCTTTATGACAGCAAATCGGAGATGTTCTAGATGAACAATGGAGGTTATTGTTGAAACCAAGCGTTCTCTTGAAAAACGTTAAAAAGGGAGGAAATTAAATCATCCAGACGTGATGTCTTGGGAACGAGAACCGTTTCTTGACAAACGGGCTTGATGAACAATGGCTGTTTTAACGTTGTTCTCTTTCTGAACAACAGGGGGGTGGGGTGAGAACCGTCTCTTGTCAAATGGGCTCAAAGAACAATGGCTGTTCTAACGTTGTCCTCTTTCTGAACAACAGGGGGGCCTTGTTGACTTGGCGGCTCGAAGGGCACGAACCTTGGCACTCAAGGGATATTGTCCTCTTCTGGACAATAAGGGGTTACTCGGCAGAGTTCTTAGGTGCACAAGGGAGACCGGATTGGCTTGATGCCTCGCGAAGATAATCTGGATCTGCCTCAATTGGGAAAAGCTACGGTATAAATAGCCAGAGCCATCTCCATGGCGTAGGGGATAATTGAGTGGGGCACTTCGGGGGAATGTCCCGGTGGCGCCTGGGAAAATACCTTATCTGCCCATAAGCCTAATTCAATCTGGCGAGATCGACGTATGGAGGCGAAACGCGGAGTGAACCTCCTTGATTAAACATTGGCTATGATGGGAGATAACGCGCTTCTGCTTCCTCTCGCAGGCAGGATGCACGTGGGTAAGCATGTGGGTGAGCATGGTTAACATGTGATAGAAGCTGAATTAAAGCGGCCTCAGACCGTTCTATCACACTATGATTACGGTAAAAATACCAAACGAACGTGTTAATAAGTATTCGATACATCTATGAAAACTAGTTAGTATTTGGTGATCTGACCTTTCTTCGCTAGTACAGATTCCAACCCTTTGGGATATTTACTTATGAGGTTCTTACAAATATTTGAAGGTATCTTGGCCCATTCTTCTTGGCATATTCCTTTTAAATCTGTTAGATTTCTTGGGCCCCTTTTCTGAATCTTTAGTTTAATTCTCGCCACAGGTTTTCGATGGGATTTAGGTCTGGCGACTGACTTGGCCATCCCATAATCTTTATTTTCTTCTGCTGAAACCACGCTGCAGTGCCCTTGGCTGTATGTTTTGGATCGTTGTCCTGCTTGAATGTCCATCCTCTTGGCAACTTCAAGTCGTCTGCAAAGTGTAAGAGATTATCATCCAGAATCCTGCGATACATCTGAGCATTCATTTTCCTTTCAATAATATGGAGTCCTCCAAACTTCACTGTTGGGATTGTATTTTTAGGATCATGCGCTGAGATTTTCTGCCTCCAAACGTGACTAACAATATTCCGCCCAAATAACTCAATCTCCGTCTCGTCAGACCATATACAGCGTCCCCAAAACTTGTAGGCTTCTCTAAATGTTCCTTGGCAAAATCAGACGATTTCTGACATGAATTGGTTTCAACAAAGGTGTCTTTCTTGGTGTACGAGAATGAAATCCCTCGTTCCTAAGAACTGCTCTAATTGTATTTTTGCATACATTTGTCCCAGCTGCTTCCAAATCTTTCTGAACTTCAGATCGAGGATTCTTCTTTACTTTACGGACTATTATATGTTTAGCCGAACGGTTTGAAATTTTAGATGGATGCCCAGAACGTGGTAGACTTGCAGTAGACTGATATGACGTGAAACGGCGAATCGTGTCCCCAATGGTTGAGATTGGTATTTTTAGCATAGATGAAATTATTCTATAGCCCAAACCACTTTTATGTAAGTAAACAATTAGTTCTCTTCTCCTGTTTGGCAATTCTTTAGTATTCGCCATATTAGAATTAGAGTGTTGAACGATGACCTCCTTCTCATGCAGCTCTCAGACCAGACACTGACTGAGGTCCGCTGTTTCACGTGGACGAAGTAGATTATTTTTCTATAAAGTTCTACAGCATTCCTGTCACGTAAACAACTCTGGAATGTTCGAGAACTAATTATCATCGCTTTATAACTAATTTTGTGGGTGTGTTGGATTTTTTTGAGGCGATAATCTAACACTTTTTTCGATATAATATCAATGCCTTACTATTTGTGTATTCTAATACCAAATTTGTATTCAACGTACAAAATACTCGTACATAATGTGTTCAATTTTCGATTATTTTGCTGTTGTGCAACTATAGTAAATAAACTTTTGACCATGCATCGGATATTTATTGCACCCAATATATATATATATATATATATATATATATATATATATATATATATATATATATATATATATATATATATATATATATACACTCCATGGGTGTCATCGACCACTATCCACGCAAAATCAAGCTGTGCATCTGGAGAGCACAAAGATAGATCGAAACAGGAAAATGAAGCGGTTCTCGGGCAGTGATGAGTAAACTCATCCACATTTAGGACACCTACGAGGGGCGGTCAATAAGTTTGCAATTCGGATATAAGGAAACGAGATATGAGGAAAAGTGTTTTATTATTTTTCAATATAACTACCCTGACTTCAATGCACTTGCGCCACTTGTCCCTGAGGCTTCGAATTCCCGATGACCAGAAATCTCCCGATTGCTGTTCAATCCACTCCTGGACGGCGAGCTGGACATCTTCATCGTCCCCAAACCGGCGTCCACGCAGTGCAGCCTTGAGCTGGCGGAATAAAAAGTAGTCACTAGGGGACAGATCTGGACTGTAGGGGGAGGATGGTTGAGCTCCTCGAATCCGTACTCGCGCAGGGCAGCTTGTGCAACTCTGGCCTTGTGGACTTTGACGACGTAGAAGTCGATCATGGGGCGTGAGGTTTCTAGGGACCCGACGAGCAGAGACCTTGGTCATGGCCAAATTATCGTGGATGATGTTGATAACACTTCCATGTGATATTCCAAGTTCTGGCTCGATTTCTTCGACCTTCACCCGTCGATTTTCGAAGATGATCCTCTCCACACGGGCCACATTGTTCTCGTTGGTCACGTCTGATGGGCGTCCTGGACGGGGTTCATCCTTAAGGGACTCACGACCATAGTGGAACTCCCTATTCCAGCGATCAATGGTTGCATAAGAAGGGGCGGTGTCGGTGTACACTGCAACCATGCGTTCAAGGATCTCTTTTGCATTCTTCCCTTCCTTGGTCAAAGATTTGATCACTGCGCGTTGCTCAACCTTCTCCATTGCTGAAAATTTGTGACTGACGATCTGCGATCAGCTAATGCTTCTTAAATAGACGAGGCAGGAGCGTGTGGCTGCAGGTCCTGACTTGTCATCACTTATCCTAACACCCCCACAAACAGCCATCCCCCTTCCTCTGTTTTGCCCTAATGATTCGCAAAACTTATTGACCGCCTCTCGTATCTCCAGATCTCCAGCTCGTCGATTAAGTCTGCAAGGCAAGGACTTGACCCCTGGGATTCATTGAGTAGTCTCCCAAGTGGGGGTGTCTACCGTTCAGATCGCCCTCGGCAACCATGCTACGACGCGACCGAAATCAGTCACTCGCGTCGAAGTCGGCTGACGATGGAATGTACGCGGAAGTAACAGAATACGTCGTATCTAGGTGCAGCTGCACAGCTTCTGCCTGAAAGGAGATATTTAATTCGAAGAGAAGAACAGAAACTTCATGCCGAGCGTCTCTTGGCGGCATAGGTAAGGTTGAGATCAGCCGCGGATGCAGTGAGAGCAGTTGGCGACTAAGGGAAGCGCCTAGCTCGCGCTTACAGGCGAATAATGCACTGTGCACTGCGCAAGGCGAGTGGCTTCTACGCAGCTTTGAAGTAGGCTCTCAATGGGGAAAGTGCGAAGGCACCGGTGCCAGCCGAAGGCCGGTGTGGTGGATCGAGTCAACCTTCCGCAATACAGGCTCGGCTGCGGATGCATAGAACTCGCATCAGTAGTCGAGCTTCGAACGAACAAAAGATCAATAAAAAGTAAGGCAGTAGCCCTATCAACGCATCAGGCGCTGAATGTCACGGAACGAAGAATATCCATGGCGAGGGTACAAGAATTCCTAAGGGAGTGAATATGAGATTCCCAGGTAAGGCGTAGGTCAAATACAAGAGCAAGGAAACGGTGCGAGTCCACCACTTTCAGGTCACCCTATTGAAAAATAAGTCTGGGTCAGGGTGGAGCCATGGATAGTGGCAGAAGTGCACCACCTTAGTCGTGGCCAAAAAAAAACGAAGCCTTTGCGTTTCGGCATAGTGAGAGACGCGGTTTAATTCCTTTTGGAATGGACGCTCCAGAGTGGCAGCTAGGCAACGCCAAAAGAGATCGAGAGGTCGTCCACGTAAAGGGTAGCGAGAACATCTTCTGGCAGCACCGAGGTGATGCCGTTGATGTTCAGGGCAAAGAGTGTGGCACTGAGGACAGTTACCTGCAGGACACCCTCTTCCTGCTCCTTGGGGCCGGAGAGGGCTTTCCCCAACCGTACACGGAATAGATGATCTCGAAAAAATAGGAGGCGTCCCCATCGTGTGGAGAGTCCCCATGATAACGTATCGCCATGCGGTATCGTAGGCCTTCTCCAGAACGAAAAACACCGGGGCGTAGTGCTGTTTACGAAGGAAGGCCTCGGAGACGGAATTTTCCAGTCCGTGCAGAGCATCCGACGTGGAGTGGAACTTGCGGAAGCCACACTGGGCAGCAGACAGATGCCCTCCGCTGTCTAGAAAGGAGGCTAATCTAACATTTAGCAATTTCTCCATCAATCTGCCCACGCAGGAGGTTAATTCTAGGAATAGTAGTTAGGCCCATGGCGATGAAGTTGCCGGAGAAGAAGTCAACGGCCTCATATACCGACCTAAACTCCTTGACTGGGACAGAGAAATGCCATTTCCTGAAATGCTGACCACCGCGCCAAGGCCAAGCACCACTGGAGCGGGCTCTCGGTCGGCAGCGGCACCAAAAATGATATTCGAATGGGAAAGTGATCACTACTATGGATGTCATTGAACACTCCCTACCCAAAATCAGGCTGTGCAACCGGAGAGCACAAAGATAGATTGATACAGAAAAATGAAGCGCTTCTCGGGCAGTGATGCGTAAACTCATCCACATTTAGGACACCTATCTCCACCTCATAGATTAGGTCGGCAAGGCAAGGACTTGACCCCTGGGATTCATTGAGTAGTCTCCCCAGAGTGGGTGTCTACCATTCAGATCTCCGAGCAAGAGAAAGGTCCTCGGCAACCGTGCCACGACGCGGTGGAAGTCAGTCTCTCACTTTAAAGTCAGCTGACGGTGGAATGTACGCGGAAATAACAGTATACCTCCTATTCAGGTGCAGTTGCACAGCTCCTGCCTGAAAGGAAGTATCTAATTCAAAGAGAAGAACGGAAGCCTCATGCCGGGTATAAATCGCGCATCCTCCCGCCTGGCTCCTATCCCGTGGTGGTGGGGCCGCACAACTCTTATACTCCGGGAGGGTGGGCAATGGGCACGCGCCCAGCCTGGACTCCTGCTAAAGATAGCTAACGAAGAACGGGAGAATATGAGCCTCCGAAGATTCTCTCAGTTGGCAAGGAATCCGCGGCAATTCCATTGAAGGAATATGCCCTCCAGACCTAGCTCCGAGGAGATGCAGGGGCCCTCTTCGAAGTGAAGACCCTCAAAGGAATGGCCGTACGCTTCTCGGAGGCAGAACTCCGGGCGCTGTTGGCCGGACGATGCGCTGAAGGCGCTGTTGCCTTTGAGGACGGACTTATCCGAGGAGGTTGGGCTCGCCAAGCCAGTCCTTTCCTTCTTCCGGTTTGAAACCTTAGCGAACGGTGGGGCTTCGGAGGCGGGGTTCCCTGTTTTGGAGGATCCACCTTCTCCGAGCCAAATAGCCTAGCACTGAGTGTGGGCGAAGGAGCCGAAGCTCCTTTAGTGCTGTCCTCCTCTCGGGGCAGCTTTAGGAATCCCAGAAGATGGCCTCACGACTCTTTTCAGGGGTGTTGCCTCCAGTTAGTCTAACGACTCGGTGGAGATGGCCGACCCTTTCGCCTTACGCGAAACGGTACTCTGGGGAAGGCAATGGGGCTCTGGTTTTAGCCAAGGCTAAGAGTGACCCCTTTGTGCCGCAAGTTCTACTAGGGGAGTGACGGGGTAGGTAGAACCATCAGAATGGTTCTAAATGTGGGCGGAAACGACCATGCTCGTAGGCCTGGAGGGGCGAGGAACAGAGGGTGTCTTTTTTAATATTCAGGAATAAGACGTCCCAGGCAAAGACGGGCGTGCCAGGACTAAGTCCTCAGCCTTGCTAAGTGAGAGATGATCTTGGGCCTGAACGGCCAGGATTTCTTTCTCAAGAAGGTACGCACCTCAAGGAGGTGCTTCGAAGAAGCGGGGTGTGGCTCTCCGCAATTGACACACTTGAAACGGCAGCGGCCCCTACGTGCAATGTAATCGGTGTGAGGGAGAACGAAACGCTGATCTGGTCGCTCAGTCATCACGGCCTCTTTGACTCCC
Organism: Ceratothoa steindachneri; assembly: GCA_963969495.1. NCBI lineage: Eukaryota > Metazoa > Arthropoda > Malacostraca > Isopoda > Cymothoidae > Ceratothoa > Ceratothoa steindachneri. The sequence goes on along the minus strand of OZ018323.1, from coordinate 45,303,346 downwards.
TCATCGGCGAGCTCATTACCCGCAATTCTAACATTTCAGGAGCACAGCTGAAGATAATCTTGCCATCAGTCCGGCTCGCGGCAACCGCGGCATCACGGATACAAAGAAACAAGAAGGAGGGGGGGGGGGTCCAATGCCCCGAGAGCACTCTGGGCGCATTGTGAGTCACTAGAGATCACAGTTCGGTATTCGAACCGGCCACGAAGCGTTATTTCCCATACCGAGTGGTGTATTACAACCAATTTCGTCGGGCTGAAGACAAATGCAGCGCCTGGTAGAGCCCCACTGACTTCAAACAGAAGAGATACAGCGTGGAAACCGATCCCTTCCTAGGACTTGGATCCCTCTGTATACACTGGCAGGATACCAGCGTGTCACAAAGTGTGCTCCCAAAACGCCGTACCTAATACTCCTGGCGTTGTAGAAGCTTTAGAAGTAGAGGCGTGGCGAAATTGGTCAAAGGTGGCCTCATCAATGGTGGCGTCCTAGGCTGAACCAGAGGCGCTACCAGCCCGAAAGCTATACCGAGTTCTCGAAGGAGTTTACTATCCCTAAACCCAAAGGGCTTAGGGTATGACTGACGTGTCTCGTCGGCATAGGTAAGGTTTAGATCAGCTGCGGATGCAGTGAGAGCCGTTTGCTAATGAGAGAGGCGCTGGGCTCCGCATATAGTGCAATGTGCAAGGCGCAGAGCAAGTGAGCATCTCCCTAGCATCGGCAAGTAGGGTCTTAACCCTCTTTGAATGGACCGTAAGGTCTCCTAGGATACCTTCTTTCCTTGTTGTTACTCCTTGTTGTTAATGGGGGACGTGTGGAATGCACCGGTCACCAGCGCGAGATCGGTGTGGTGGATCCGAGTCTACCTTCCGCAATACATGCTCGGTTGCGGATATATAAAACTGCCATCCGTAGTCAAACATCTCAGGTGCTGAATGTCACGCAACAAACTCTGTCCATGGCGCGGTCACAAGAGACCATAAGGCTGCGAAAATGAGTATACCAGGTGAGGCGTATGTCGAAATCAAGACCATGGAAACGGTGCGAGTCAACCACTTCCAGTCGAACCCGGTTTAGGAACAAGTTCAAGTTGGCGTGGAGCAGTGGGTGGCAGCAGAAATGCACCATTCTAATCTCGGCCATGGAAAACAGAAGCCTATGCGCTTCGGCAAAGCGTCAGATGCGCTTCAATGCCTGTTGGACTCGACGCTCCAGAGTTAACATATGGGCCGCACCAAAAGAAATCGAAAGATCGTCCAGGTAGAGCGTACCAGAACATCTTTAGGCGGAACTGAGGTGATACTATTGATGCTCAAGGCAAAGAGTATGACACTGAGGACACTTTCCTGCGAGACAGTCTCTTCGTGCTTCATTTAGCCAGAGAGGATTCCCCCGCATCCTTTAAGCGGAATCGACGATCTCGCAAAAACTCAGAAATAAAGATTGGAAGACGTCCCTTTGCCCCCTCGCCATGTGGTATCATAAACTTTATGCATATCGAAATACACCGTGCCTTAGTGCTGTTTACGAAGGATTGCATTGCAGACGGCATTTTTCCAGTCGAAGCATCGAAAGACAAGTGGGCTCCGCTATCTAGGAAAAAGGTAATCTAACATTTACCAATTTCTCCATCAACTTGCACACGCAAGAGGTTATAGAGATTAGGTGGAAACTAGCTGGGGTAGAGTGATATATCCCTAGTTTGTGAATAGCAAGCACAGTAGCGATTCTGTTGAACGAATCCAACAGAACAAGCGGCAGTGTCCGCGCACAAAGCAAGGGCGGAACACAACTGAATCAATTTAAACATGTCTTTGAAGGGTTCTCGGCCTCTGGAGATAAAGTCGAGTAGGTGGCCTTCAGCGACATCACTACTTGCCTCAAATGATTGTGTAGCAGCATCGAGGCTATAAAATGAAAATAAAGCAGTCATAAAGGACTCCACCGCGGAAGTGAGGTCAGAGATTGCGCTCCTATTGTCCTAGAGAAAGGTATGGGGTCCTGCAAGAACTTCTCCGAATCCTGCTGATTCCCTTCGACAACTCTGCTAGAGGGTTCGTTCCCTTTCAATGAAGACACATATGCCCGCCAACTAGAGCGGCAGGCGTTATTCGAAACATACCGGAACCTAGCCATAGCTTGACGAAATTCAGTGACAGTGAAATCGTTCGGGTGGCGCTTGTAACACATGTAAGCATAACGCTTGTGTTTGAGGGCCGTCTCACACTCGGCTGACTACTAAGGGAGTGGTCGGCGTGCAAAACACCAAGACGTGCTAAGAATAGTAGTTAGGCCCATGGTGATGAGGTTGCCGGAGAAGAACACAACGGCCTCATTCACAGACCTGAAGTCCTCGACTGGGACAGAGAAATTAGTCATTTCCTGAAATGTTGACCACCACGCTCGCACCAAGCATCACCAGGGAGTCCCTCAGTGGCTACGGTGCAAAAAATGATATTTGAATGGAAAAGTGATCACTACCATGGAGGTCATCGAGTACCTCTCACCCCAAATCAAGCTGTTGATTCTAAGAGCAAGAGAGAGGGCCGCGGCACCCGTGCCAGATTTAGCGGAAGTCTCTCGCGTCGGAATAAGCAAAGGAAGAACGGAGACATCATGTCGGTGGGTGTAAATGGCCTATCCTCCTGCCCGGCCCCCATCACGTGGTGGTGGGGTGGCAAAAACCTTATATCCTGTGATAGCTTAAGGACTCCTGCTAAAAGATAGCTAACGGGAAACGGCAGGAAACGAGCCTCCGAAGCTCCTCCTTGTTGCCCTTGAGTCCTTCAGGCCTAGCTTGGAGGAGATACAGGGGCCCTATTCAAAGAGGAGACTCTCACGGGAATAGTCGTATGCTTCCCGGAGGCAAAACTCCGGGTGCTGTTGGTCGAACAAGGCGCTGAAGGCGCGGTTGCATTCGAGGACATATCGATGGAGGTTTGGCTCGCTATGCGAATCTTTTCATTCTCTGTCTCAAGAGCTTTGGCAGGGGTCCCTCCTTTTGAAGATCCACCGTCTCCAAACCAAAGAGTACAGCCTTGGGTGGGGGCATAGGACCCAAAGCTCCTTTAGTGATGCCTTCCATTTAGGGGGAAGCTTTAGTAACCCCGGAAGACCGCCTCCCGACCACCTTAAGGTGTGTTCCCTCATGTGAGTCTAACGACTCGGTGGAGGCTCACGGCCGCGTCGCCTCACGGGAAATGGTCACTTTGGGAGAGGGGGGGTGAAACCTAGTTTTAGCTGAGGTTGGATGTGAACCCTTTATGAGGCCAACTCTAACAGGGGTGTGCCCGAGTTGAGGAGAACACACAGAAGGGCTCCGAATGGGCGCGGAAACGATCGTGCTCGTAGGCTTGGAAGGGCTATGAGCAGAGGGCGCCTTATTTAAAAATAGATACATAAGACGTACCAGGCAGCCCCGGGCGCGCCAAGACCAGATCCTTAGCCTTGCTAAATGAGAGAAAATCCTTAGCCTAGGCGGCAAGGATTTGCTTTTCCAGGAGATACGCAACACCTTGCTTAGAAGAATCGGTGCACGGCTTTCCGCACTTGACACATTTGGCCATACACGATAGGGACTTATCACGTACGGCCTTGAGGCAACTTACACAGACTACGAGTAAACCCGACTTTACACGTATACAGGAGCGAGTCAGATTTTTGAATGGGTGGCATGAGTAGCGCATCGGTGGCAGTGTAGCGAATGCCTTCACATAGGGGTGGGTCTTGAATCCCTCCCTGTTTTCTCATGATACGTTCGATCTTGACCACTCTATGTTTGGCCAGCTCTAAGGTGATGTCTTCTAATGAGTGGCCTACGAGTTACCTCGCATAAACCAATCCCTTCACGTAGTTCCCGGTAGAGTACAGCGTCACACTCACAAGCGAGCCATTAGGAGTCTGAAGGGCACTAATCATGGTCACCTCGGAAGGATCCGTCACATTTGCCAGAAGGCTCCCGTCCTAGAATCAGGTCACCTTCGACTCTTTACCAATCAAACTAGCTTATGCTCTCCTCTGATGGAACATGTTGCTCTTAGCCAACATGCTGCCATCGGTGGAGCGAATAACAAGAAAGCATTTGAATCCAGCGAACTCGAAAACTCCAGGTAGTCTCTTAATGAGGGCCCCGTTCAGCGCACTTACGACTCTGGTCTTGGTCTGTCCCCCTCCCACACCCAAACGAGGACGCATGGGACCGGACATACCAATCTTGGCCAGGTCGCTTGCCGAAAGGGCAGTTGACCCGTCCGTCCCTGGAACCCACGCAGAGCACGAGGAACCTTTAGTGTCCTTAATCTTCTCACTTACTTTTGGGGCAGAGGAGGGTAGGGATTGAACCTGCTTTTTTCCACCGCCGGAAGGTGCCCCTCGGCCGGATGGACCGGCCTCAGCAAGAACCTTCTCTGAGATTGAGAATGTCCCAGCTGTCAAAGGGGCACTGACCGAGAGAGAAGCTCCCTCTTCTCCATGTGTGTCCTCGGGGCCCCAGGCCGTCTGAAGAGACGCTTGCACAGGGGTGGACTCATGTTGCGTGTTTGGCACCGAGCCCAGGTTCTTCCCCAAAGGAAGATCCTACCATCTGGGGCTAGCTCACCTCCGGGACCATGTCCAATTGAGGGGTTGGGGCTACATGTGCCATCCCCCCAAGGCATCATGGATCCTATTCGAGGTACTTTTCGTTGTGTTGTCTTTGGCTGACGAACCGACAACCATTAGGGAAGAGAGGGGGCAGGTACACCGCCCCCCTGCAAACTGTAGATACAAGATTGCAGGACTGTAGGAGTCACGAGCCGGCGGGCTCTGCTATCCCTTGCCCCTATGGGTGTTGGCTCTATCAGGTCACTCACACTGGGAGAGGTAAATTTTCGTCCTCTTACCTGCTCCCTTGGCATTCTCCTGTAATAACAAAGGAGCGACTTCCGCTAGACGAGAGATGGAGTCGCCAGAAAGCGCTTCCAGAGAAGGCGGTGAGTAGGAATCCACATCATCGTACGCCTAAGAGAGGAGTAAGCCTCCTCTCTGCTAGATGAAGGGTGCAGGGGCCCCTGAAAAAACACAGGGGGCGGCACCCCCTTTTCAGAGATGGAGCTGTCCGAGAGTGTCTCCAAGGATGGCAAAGGGAAAGCCCATTTGCCTCATGATGATCGTGAGAGGGTAGCCCCTCCACCGGTAGAAAGGGTGCTTCGAATATCCTCTTCTTCCTCGACACCTAGGGAGGGCGAGGCCGCGCTTGGAGGCTGAGGATCTCCATGCGCTTTCCCATTATTTCCTTCTGTTGTCGCCATGATCAGAGTAAAAAGAAAAAAAGGGCTCATGGAAAGTAGGTATTATGACCTCCCAATAACTTGGGAAGTTAAGAGAAAAGTCTCCATATAATCAGAAATTCCAGTTAGTTGCCTTCATTGATTTTTTTTATAATAATAATGATGATAACTGCACAATAACATTATTTGAAATACTATTAGGCAAAACTGTTTATCTTATTATTCCCCAGTCCGTTTCCCCACCACACCAAGCATCACCCGCAAGTAATGTAACCGACGTAGCGCAGGAACTATTTACATTGTAACACGGTGGAGTCCCAGAATGATTCCAGATCAGGTAAAATTATGCTGACAACATAAGACAGCTATAACCTTTTGCTGATAAATCACTGTCTTTGTAATGAGATTAATTAAGACTGAAAACGAGAGTTGCGACCCTGAAAAGGTGACCTCTTTAACAAAATCGAATAAAAGGTTGGGAAAGACATGAAGGAAACATTAAAGGCATAATAGTATTGAAGAAGAGGGAAATTAAATACTGCATTCCAAAACGTGAAAAGATGGATTCAGGATGTTCAATAATAGGGTCAAAATCTTACTTTTAAGGGGTTGTACTCTATTGTAGCACTTTGTTTCTTCTTGGATGTTTAAAAAACATCCGAACCCCAACATTTACGGTTAATAAGATTTGTAATTGCACTTATATCTATTTTCACTTCATCTCGCCATTCATTTTCTTCTTTTCCTAAATTTTGTTTATTCTTTCTGGACATTTTCATGTTAGATCACCAATATTTCAATTAATTAATAATTCTTAGTTATATCCATCAATTAGGTCTAATTTCAATGTTTTGTTTTGTTTTTCTTTCTCTGACACTATTCATTGCTTACCCCCCCCTATCACTTTCTTCTCTAAAGGTCAGGCTATTAATCATAAGGTAAAAATAGCCGGTTAGATCATATTTGGTCAACAGAAAGATGCAGTACAAGGAGGCCAATAAATCAGCTCTGCGAGAGACAACCTCGGGAAATGGGAGCCCAAATTACTGGCGTTTTTGAATATAAAGGGGTTTTCTTGAACACTGAAAAGAACCTAGCAGTACTAATATAAATAGACCACTGATCACATATATGTGAAAGGAATTACAGATCTGAAACTATATAACAAATTGCTTGTTTTAGAAGCTTCTATTAACGATATATATTGTAGGAGGTATCGAAATAACCTACCCTACCGCAATCTAGGTTAGGTTACAGGTAAGTAGATAAGGGCCCTGGGTGTCCCTGGAAACGTCGTAAATCTTCAAGTGTCTCTAGTCATTCTCACACTTCTTAACAGCATAATTATTATTGAGATATATATATATATATATATATATATATATATATATATATATATATATATATATATATATATATATATATATATATATTAATAGAATTGTACCTAATCCTTAAATTTATCTCAATGTTTATTGATTAGCATACAAACCTAATTCATGTTTAATATATTAGGCCAGAAGATGAACATGTCTTTGCTCGAAACGTAGCCATTGGATTACTACTCAGAAGGGCACTGCTCGTTGGGCCGATGTAGGTTACGTCGCACGATGCACACTTGGATTGGTGGCTAAGGAAAGAACGGCAAGCAATAAGAAGGATTTCTTTGTAACGAAAGAGAGCCGATTGCATAGCTATTCGATGTGATTATCTTTACATCAAAAAGAGGAAGCGTTTCTGGATTATGAAGCGGATTTCTCTGGTCATTTTTATGTATGAGGAGTTAAAATACATAAATATTTGGAATATGCAATGTATACCAAGGACAAATAGTCCCTGTTCTGTTAGTATACCTAAGGAAATTTATATATATTTTTAGACATGACCCTAAAAGGATAAATTAACGTCCTGCTTATGGTGGCGCAGAACAGAGGACAGACTACTCAAAGGCAAGCACTCCTGCCTAAAGCAGTACCTCTCGCCCCCCTACTCCGATCCTAATGCCTGCAGGGGGATCTGCGGTTATATATGTATCTTCTCCTCATTTTCACTATCTCCACCTTCACTACTTTCTTTACAGATCTCTCACAATACTTCTGCGTAATACAGCCTCCTTGCTATTACGCTTTAAATTCGAAAAAACCCTTTTCCCATTAAGCGTTATTCCTTTCTGTCACTCCCACAAATTTCTCCAACAATGGAAGGCAAGGCCGGAGTTCTCTCGCGATTGTTCTAAATTCCCTTGGCGCCGTCAAACATATGTTCCTAATTCACGAGCACTGAAATGCTGTCATTCTTTAGTCAACCTCTTTTTTTATCGATGATTGTTATAGCTATGACTAAAGAAAGGGAAATCTGTGATTAGTATGGTCAGTGACAAATTCTTCCCCCCCCTCCCATTCACCATAAATCAACTTGAAAAGAGACAATGAGACAACAGACTCCCAAACTACTAGGATAACGAGGAACTCTTTGACGGAATCGAGATTGGTGATTTCAAGTGAAAATCCTTCTCAACCACGACTTTAATAGGATCGAAACCATTTTGTACGAAGGACTCCTGAAAATCCTCAGAAACCGAAACAGACCTCCGAGAAATAGACACAAACCGTCAAAGAAGAAAAGACCCTTTGAAAAAGCACGAAAAACAAGAATAAAAAATAAAACGAAGGACTAAACAAAACAATATACTAAAGGAGGTTATTTAATCCCAAAAGAGTCAGGAGAAACGAAACAATAGAACTACAGAAACAAGGACCAGCAAAGAAGAAAAGAAAGAATAACAATAAAGATTAAGCCAAATCGTAACAACTACTCTATTCAAACTAATGCTTTCTTCCATTTTCGTCGCTATTGTTTTAATGTTTCTACATACTTCACCCTTATACTTACCTCACCAGTTCTTTCTTAATGAAAACAATTTAGATGAAAGCGATTCAATGCGTCATATGACGTCATCACGTTTTTTTGCATTTTATGCCATATCAACAATTTTGAGCTAATTCGTGTGATATACCTAAAACAAATGCTATACGATTAGCTTTCGAATGATCTATAACAAATTGACTTTTTATTTAGTAAAAAGAAGATTCAGACGTCTGAGGTGAGAGAAGTGAAGGAGATGATAGTTGATAGAGAGATATAGCATGAGAGGTGTCTACTTTGCTTATACTTCTATTTAATTTGGACGTAGTTATCTTCAGTTACTTCTAATTCTTTTTTTTTCTTTATACGTTTATTCTTTGTTTCATTTGGAGTACCTGTATATGTATCGTTGATTCTAATTCCTTGTCTTTCTTTTCCTTTTTAACTCCTATTGTTTGATTCCTTCCGTCATTTATGTCTTTGTTTTATCTTTATTACCTGGTTAATTTGTTATTTTCCTTTATTGTTACTTTTATAGTTTCTGCTTGTTTGCTCATGTATAGAGTGGCCCTTCCTCTTGCTGCAGGCGAAGCCTACTGCTAGGGAATGCTTTTCCTTCATAGTTTTCGTTCTCTGCTTGTCTCGGTGACTTTTTCCTCGATCTTATTCCATATATTTCTTGCGCCCTTAGTATTATCCATAATTTATTGCTTTACAATTATCTATTTTTACTGAATTTTGCCAGATTTCATCATTCATCAGGGTGGGAAAATATTATGTGTTCAGGCTAGCCTCTCACCCCTGACTCATAACGTATTTCCTGTCTCAGTCCCAACTCGTCAAATATTTGCGCTTGGTCAGTACTTCTTGTCAACACTATTCACCCCACAAGCTATTCCCCCCCCCCTTAGCTTCGGGTAGCTTGACAGACCCCAGTTCCTCACGTAGAAAATTGCCCAGGCTGTAACAGCAAATGAATTGGGATAGTTTACAGGCCTTTCTTGCTTGTAGACTATTTACAAAGTAAAGAAATATATATAAATTAATTAATAACGGTTACATATAAGTGCATGTGCGTGTTTGTGCATAAGAGAGACCACGTCATGTGAGCATTGTCTTCAATTGAAAATCTCACTTCAGCCAGGTGATCAAAGTTGGCAACCTTGCCTTTCTTCGTAACAAAACAAAAGAAATCGATGGATCATCTGAGTGACAAAATACAGATTCGCTCATCCATTTAGGTCCCGACATTGCCAAACGTTCGATGTCGTCATGGATTAACTCGCTTATGCAAGAAAGGTTTCGGCGGTATTGGCTTATGGTGCTTGTGAATGTGGGGAGGAAAAAAGGAATTTGTCACTGACCAGACCAACTACAGATTTCCCTTTCTTTAGTCATAGCTATAACAATCATCGATAAAAACAGAGGTTGACTAAAGAATGACAGACAGCATTTCAACGCTCGTGAATTAGGAACTTATGTTTGACAGCGCCAAGGGAATTTAGAGCACTCGCGCAGAGAACTCCGGCCTTGCCATCCCATGTTGGAGAAATTTGCGGAAGTGACAGAAAGGGATAACGCTTAATGGGAAAAGGGATTTTTCGAATATAAACCGCAATAGCAAGGAGGCTGTATCACGCAGAAGTATTGTGAGAGATCTGTAAAGAAAGAAGTGAAGGGGGAGATAGTGAAAATGAGGAGAAGATACATATATAACCGCAGATCCCCCTGCAGGCATTAGGATCGGAGTAAGGGAGGCAGAGATACTGCTTTAGGCAGGAGTGCTTGCCTTTGAGTAGTCTGTCCTCTGTTCTGCGCCACCTTAAGCAGGACGTTAATTTATTCTTTTGGGTGAAATACGAGGGGCAGTCAATAAGTTTGCAATTCGGATATAAGGAAACGAGATATGAGGAAAAGTGTTTGATTATTTTTCAATATAACTACCCTCGACTTCAATGCACTTGCGCCACTTGTCCCTGAGGCTTCGAATTCCCGACAACCAGAAATCTCCCGACTGCTGTTTAATCCACTCCTGGACGGCGAGCTGTACATCTTCATCGTCCCCAAACCGGCGCCCACGCAGTGCAGCCTTGAGTTGGCGGAGTACAAAGTAGTCGCTAGGGGCCAGATCTGGACTGTAAGGGGGATGGTTGAGCTCCTCGAATCCGCACTCGCGCAGAGAGGCTTGTGCAACTCTGGCCTTGTGGACTTTGACGACGTTGAAGTCGATCATAGGGCGTGAGGTTTTAGGGACCCAACAGGCAGAGACCTTGTTCATGGCTAAATTTTCGTTGATGATGTTGATAACACTTCCATGTGATATTCCAAGTTCTCGCTTGATTTTTTCGACCTTGACCCGTCGATTTTAGAGGATGATCCTCTCCACACGGACCACGTTGTCCTCGTTGGTCACGTCTGACGTGCGTCCTGGACGGGGGTCATCCTCAAGGGACTCACGACCATGGCGGAACTCCCTATTCCAGCGAGCAATGGTTGCATAGGAAGGGGCGGTGTCAGTGTACACTGCAACCATGCGTTCATGGATCTCTTTTGCATTCCTGCCTTCCTTGGTCAAAAATTTGATCACTGCGCAGTGCTCAACCTTCTCCATTGTTGAAAAATTTGTGACTGACGATCTGCGGTCAGCTACTGCTTCTTAAATAGACGAGGCAGGAGCATGCGGCTGACCAGAGAAATCCACCCCATAATCCATAAACGCATCCCTCTTTTGGATGTAGAGATAATATAATCACATCGAATAGCTATACAATCGGCTCTCTTTCGTTACAAAGAAACCCTTACCGTTCTTTCCTTATCCACCAATCCAAGTGTTCGTCACGCGACGTAACCTACATCGGCCCAACGAGCAGTGCCCTCCGGAGTAAAAATCCAATGGCAAAGAGAATGACAGTATTCATTATCTTTATTTTCGCTGGCTACGTTTCGAGCAAAGACATGTTCATCTTCTGGCCTAATATATTAAACATGAATTAGGTTTGTATCCTAATCAATAAACAGTGAGATAAATTAAAGGATTAGGTAATATATATATATATATATATATATATATATATATATATATATATATATATTTATATATCGGGAATTATTTGCAATAGCACAATCATAAATATGCGGTTAAGAAGGCAAGCTTTGGCTAACTAGCTCTTCATCAAAGCCCTCGGAAGGAGATCTTCTCACATACAAGAGAAGATATTGCAAAGAATGATCTTTTCTAAGCCCTCTACAAACTGTCTTTCGATCGGTCTTTTTAATTGTCATCCCTGCTTGTCGAAGAGAAAGGAAAAAATTGTCTTCTCAACGGCATAACTATGATTGCGCTATTGCAAATAATTCTCGATTTTGCAAGGCGGGACTAGAGTGGATAAATTCCTCACGTTTGTTGAGAGAAAATAGTGAGAATAATTGCGAACGAAGAAACCGGAGTTAATTTAAACCCATTTTCTTATGTTTCCGTTCATGTACAGATAACACTTTTTGCCAAACCGCGACAATTTCACTTTTCACTTTAGCGAGAGCACACAGGTAATCGAGAAGAGAAAATAAGGAGGAAATTCTAAGTTTTGAGCTCGAAATGTCATGAATAATATAATCTTGTCTGCTGAGTCGCGTTTAAACTTAATCTCCTTGTTTAGTAGGAATCGGGGTGATACTTTATAAAATTCACTGAAGTAAAGAGAAGAGTGATACAACTTGAAGTATAAGAACTTAAGGTTTACCTCCGAAGCATGGCAAATTTCGAAGAACTGACCATCCATGGAAAGCTTTGTTGGTTCTCAGAGTTTAAGGAAACGTCGGTAGGCGTGTAGTCCTTCAGGGACTGCTCCTGGTAAGACGCAATTTAATACGGAGTAAGAATGCAATGACAAAGAAAATGACAGTATTCTATTTTTTTTTCGATGGCTACTTTTCAAGCCCCCCAAAACATGCTATTTTCTGGCCTAATTAATTAAACATGAATTAGGTTTAATTGTTTAAATATTAATTGGGAAAAAGTGAGAATAACAAGGGAGGGAGAAAAATATATATGCACACTGAGGGCAGAAAATTTTTAAACCCAAATTGAAATCTTACTGGTCATACACGTTGCAGAAACACGGCTCGGAGACGACCAGCGATGAATTTGGCTCAAGATGCTTGGCGACTAGCCTGCGATATTAGCAGCCGACTAAGAAAATAGTTGAGAAGAAGTTTGTAAAGAAAGTGGCAAAAAAAGGGAGATGTCTAAAATGGAATAAAGCCCAGGTAATCTCAAACTAGTTGGCGTAACAGTCTCCACAGGGCAGCCTTTGTGGGGGTCTATTGGAAACATTCCCTTTTCCATTTTTTTTCTGGGAAAATGAAAGGGAGACACCGGGCAGGATAAAATATATATTTATTTATTTAGGTTATGATAATTTCCCCCCGCCCCCTTCATTCAATTGAATCGGGTCTATAGAGACGAGGAAAGGATAAAACAAATAAGAGATGAGTTGAGGTCAAGAGGAGGCATTTGAAGCCTACGGCTAGCCACTTCGTATCACATTTATGCGATTGTCCGCCATTTTCGGCATTTTACATGTTAATTAATTGTGGCTCTTTTGTTTCTAATAAGTGTAGAAGCAAAGATGTCACCTACAAAATTAAACTACCCTAACCTTACATAAGCTAATTAACATGTTAATTACAAACACTGAAAAATCACAATAGGTCTTCGATGAGACCTTTAAAGATTCAACAGGTCTCTTGTTTTTCTATTCGATGAGGACGCCATTTACGTACAGTCTTGGCCAAATGTTTTGAGACTACTGTATTTTTCATACAAGAAAATTAATAGAAATAATCAAACGTTGCATTTTGTTTTAGTGTGTTTGTATCATAAATTGAAGGTGAAATATAAAAAAAAAATAGAGCACAAACCAATTTTATTAATAAATACAGTTAATTGATAGGCGCAGTCAATTTTTACAATGTTCTTCAGGACTGCTTCAATTCGCTATGGCATTCTGGAGACCAAATTTGTGATGGTATCTTGACTGATTTTGTTCCATTTTTGTTCACTAAGCACCGCAGCTGCTCACAATTGGATGGTTTCTGTTTATCAACCGCAAGTTTGATTATCGACCCCAAATTCTTTATTGGGTTCAGATCTGCCGTATTCCTGGGCCAAGGTCTCAAAGGTTCGATGTTATTTTCAGCAAAGAACTTTGTTATTGCTTTTGTTTTGTGACACGGAGCGGCATCATGCTGAAAAATACAGTTCTCATCCCCCAATTGCTCCTGAACTGTCGGGAAAAGGTGCTGATGAGCACTTTTTGATACCATTTGAGTTCATGGAGGTGGTATTGGGCAAAATTGCTCGTGTTCTAGTCCGCTTAAATGAGAAGCAGCCACAGCCAGAAAGTGCCCGGAGGCTTCACAGTGGGAACGCCACAGGACCCGTGAAAACCGTGCCCTGTTCTTCTCCTAACGAGGGTTACTCCGGAAGCTCCAAAGAGGCAGAAATGAGCATCATCAGGGAATATCCCTTTGCTCCACTCTTCCAAATTTCATTCTCTATATTTTACACAAAAGTGGAGCCAAAAGGGGGGCTTCTTCGCTCCCACTCTCGATTTGGACAATGAACCCGATCCTTGAGCTGGGACCTTCCCTACCAGTAGGCGATCTTGCCTTCTTTCATTTGAAGGACTAGGGCGTCCATACAACTTATTCAGATGAGTGTAACCAGTCTTTTTCTAGTCATTGAGGATTCCAAAGATGATGGGTTCCTTGAGGAAATTACCTCTAAGCATCTATTTCCTTGCATTTCAGGTCATTTTGGTGCAAACTAACAATGGGTGGATGCTATTCTTTGAGAAGAACCATTTATGGAATGGAAAAGGATTCAAACATTTATTTAAAAAAATATAATACAAAGATTAAATTACACAAAATCATTCATTTCACCCATATTTATCATCATTTTACTCTTGTGATCGAATAGCGAAGCTGAAACCCATCTCCAACAGGACCAGAGCCCGATTTTAGATTCAGCGAAGCAGTACACGGTTTACTTTATTAGTTTGGAAATGTTGACTTTTTAATAAACCTGAAATAATTTAAATATTACAATAATTATTGTTATTACCCAATTTTAAAAACGAATAAAAAATAAAAATATATATGCATCAAAACTCTCGGCCTTGACTGAATATTTTACCTAATGACGTAGTTTTGCTACTAACTCACCTCGGTGGCGGATCCAGGCTAAAAATTGGGGGGAGGGGGGTACTAACCTGAATTCCTCCTTCTGAGTAGGCTGAGGAAAAGGCATTGATGATTAATAATGGTCATCTTACACACCATTGATAATAAATAACAGGGAATGAGCACTAACTCAATCAGATCCGAATTTTTTCCACACTTCAGAAAATTATGAATTGTAGTTTTTGGACGTCATCTAAGCTATAATACTGAATTTAATCATTATTTTTGAGATTTACCTCCATTTTAGACATGTATCATATAAGGTACATTTGTTCGCAACGGTTTAAAATATATATATATATATATATATATATATATATATATATATATATATATATATATATATATATATATATATATATTTATATATGAATATGCATATATCTCTCATGAGCGCGAGAGAATGATGAAATAAATCCAACTTCACCGTAGGAAAGAAAGAGAAAACGAACGAAATATTTTTTCTTCGGAAAAAGTTAGTTATTTCTTTCTTACTTCGAAAAAAATCCGAGCTGGGGTGGGATCAAAGTAGTTGCTCGCTGCCTCAACGTGCACGGTTCGAATCCCACCCCAGCTCGGATTTTTCTCGAAGTAAGAAAGAAATAACTAATTATTTCCGAAGAAATTTTTTTCCGTTTTCTCTTTCCTGCGGTGAAGTTAGATATATATATATATATATATATATATATATATATATATATATATATATATATATATATATATATATATATATATATATTATTACATAACTCTTTCTGAATAGCAAATACAAGTATGGGTTAAAAATTAAATATAAACATAAACCGGTCTAAAATGTGGAGGAGGGGTGCTTCAGCCCCCACCTGACTCACTTGGTACATGCCCAGAGCGGCTGGTCAGATGTGGTATCAGTAATCACTCTGCAGCTGACATTTGCATTTTCCCTCGAATTTAAAGCATAGCAACACAGAGACCCTTGAAAGAATGAAGAGAATGACAGGAGGAACAAGGTGGCATACCAACCCAAGTGTGGAAGAGCGTGGGCGAACGTGTTGAGAAGATACCAAATCCCTGGTAAACTAGTCCTTTGGTTCTAATTTATAAGAGGGGAAAGAGGAGACCTACAAGTCTGCGGAAATTATGGTGGGAATCAACTGATGAAGACTGTTAAGATAATAATAATAATAATAATAAAAGCAAGATTAAGAAGAGGGACGAGGGTGAATGAGGAGCAGTTAGGTTCCATGTGTGGAAGTGGGACAACAGATGCGACTTGAAGGTCATAGAAAAATGTTGTGAGAAACAGAGTTGCACATAGTGTTTGTTGATCTAGAGAAAACGTATGATCAAGTATACAGGGAGGAAATTTGGAGGTGAATGAGAGAAAAGGGCATTTTGGAAAAGTATGTAAAATTGATAAAGGAAATGTGTGGGTGTTACAGAAAATTTGGGCGTGAAATTTAGATTACCTCCGGGTTCTGCTTTAAACCTATATATTTTTTTTACTTTTAAATGGATGTGCATCAAGGAGCAGCTCCATGGAGCATGATGCTATTTGCGAATGACATTGTACTGATTGTAGAGAAAGTGTGGAGAGGAAATTGGAGCACTGTAGAGAGGTACTGGAGGTTAAAAGGATGAAACTGAATACTCGTGTTTCAGTGGAGAAGATCAGGTGAGTGAAGTAAAACTTGGACAAGATAAGTGGAAGAGAGTGAAATTATTTAAGTTCCTGGAATGCATGTGACGGAGGGTGGAGAGTTGAATAGAGAAATAAACCACATGATTCAATCAGCATGGATTAATTGGAAGAAAGAGTGCAGCGTTTTATGTGATAAGAAGATCAGTGCGAGAGAGAAAGGTGAAGTGTATAAAAGTGTTAATAGGCGAGCGTTTAACCTAATGGGAAGAAAGATGGCCTGTGAAAAGGACACAGAAAAGAAAAATGGAGTGGGCTGAAATGATAATATTGCGATGAATATGCGGAGTGACAAGGATGGATAAAATGAGGAACCAAAGAACAAGAGTGAGAGTAAAAATAGTAGAGCTGTCGAAGAAATGAGAAGAGGAGAGATTGCATTGGTAGGGGCAGACGATGAGAAGAGATAAAGGCTGCGTTGACAGAAGAATGATTCATGTGGAGGTGGAGAAGGAGGGGAGAGGAAGGAGAGTAAGGCAAAGATTAAGGGGAGTGGATAACAAGATTTGCGCGAGAAAGGATTAGCGGAAGGGGCGATACTCGATGACATCCCACAGATGTCATCAGCAGCATTGTTTCCAAGGCTACACCTCTCCCCCCCCCCCACACACACACACTCCCAGAGGTTCGACTCAAGCCAACTTGTACCCTTGAAAGCAGTCGCCAGATGGGCGCTAAAAAAAAGTCAACTCAAGCCATCTGGCTGAGAGGCTGAAAATTGGCTGGCAGACTCACCTGCCTATGTTAATTCACGATGTCATAATAAAATATAGAAAAAATCTAGCATAATTCAACGGGCGACATACGTCGCAATGGCCTATCATATGTCATCCGCATCCGTCAAAACCCTCCCACAAACTGCATCCATAGGATTGTGTCAGATCATGCATCTACAATATACAATTTAAACCCCCAGTACCTATTACATAACTTTATCGGAATTACCACACATCATCTCTTACTCCCGAAAAAAACTCAGGTGTTTTAGGGGATAAAGTAAGGATCTACGAACAGGGCAAGACTCGCAACAATGGGCTTAATCTGGACAAGTATAGGTTTAGGAAAGAGACTGGCAGGAACTGATCTACAAATCGAGTGGTATATGAATGAACCATCATCACTAGTCATGTGAAAGAAGCGTCTCCCCTGCGGAGTTTTAAGAATAGATACGACAGATTTATTAATGAGGACACCAGGTGGGACTGAATTGGGCGATGTGAACCGGAGCTGTCTTGCATAGGGTATTGATTAGCCTTTAGCTACTCACTTAGCTGATTAATATTAATGGGAAACAAAAGGTTTGAGAGATACTGAAATTATTAGTTTACTTTATTAGTCCTGAATTTGTGAACTAATAAAGTCCTTCTCTCAAAGCTTTTCTTTCTCATTCGCATATCATAAAAAATTATCTGGTAATCTTCCTGTTAATCTGGGTAATTATCGTGGAAGAAATGGTCTGGGTGAGAAATTTTAACTTTTTTTTAATGGAAAACAGTCAAAACCTAAAAGAAAATAATAATGAATACAAATATTAATGGCGCATTGTATAAAATGTCATAGCGAATCGATTTTTAGGGGTCAACTAAATTGTGGCTTGTTTTGAAAGTTAAGGGGGTTAAATTAAATGCGGTTAGTTTTTTATTTAAAATGTTTCGTGTTACCTAAGTGTATAATTTACAGTTTCGTGAAAGTAAATAAAAACAAAAGAACACGAACCACTTAATCAAAATATATAAAAGAACTAATCGCCATTAACTTAATCCTCTAACCTACAAAGCGACGGAAACAATCGAAAATACAATTCTAATAATTAAAAGTGGTGGTGCAGGCAGCGACCACTGACAACCCCTTGGTGGCGACATCTGGAAATCTCATGCCATTCGTGGCCTACTTATTCCAAAACTCCGGAGAGCTCATTTCATTCTCATTCACACAGCGTTCGGTTGCTTCCATCGCTGGACGCCAAGTGCTAGCCTACACATGAACCTCCAAGAAAGCTCTCCGTCCACGCAAGTTTCAAGGCCCCTAACTTGAGACAACCAAGAAGAATTCGAGCTGTAGACCTTCTCAACAGAGACAAATTGTGAGTGCGTTTAATTAACTAACCACTCCATTGATACCCCCGTGAACCACTCCAGTGGCTACTATTGAATAGTTTACAGTACGTGCAATTTTGTCGCACTGAACACACATTTTTTTAATCCTGAGTTCATTCACGAAAGCTACAAGTTCCGATATTTGACTCAAGATGGGGGCTAAATTGATAAGCTCCACTGAACAACACTCGCACACTTTGCTCATTTTAGCAATTACATCATTCGAAAGAGAATGGGCAACAACATAAGGGTTTTAAATCTTGTTAGAATCGGCCCAATTGCTACAATATTATTAAAAAAAAAAGCAAAACGGGGACCAACCGACCGACACAATGAGATGTAGAGTCGCTCGCGACTTAAAAGTCATAACTTTCTACTAGCTTATTAAAAAGTAGAACTAAATTATATTAAAATATATATTTTTAAATTAAAAATGACGGGCCTTAACTTTTTGTCACGCCTCATTTATGGAATTGGAAAGGTGAAAAAGCCTAGGGTTCCATATAATAGTAGAACTTACCATACCCTATTCTAGCGTAGCCTAGAGTATGGTATAGCATTTAGCCTAGCCTTACATATTATAGCTTAGCCTGCCATAGTATGACTTAGCCTAGACTAATCTAGCCTAGCCTAGCAGAGAATGTATAGTATGGCCTATCCTAGCTTAGAAACCAAAGTAAGACCTAGTCTAACATAGGTTAGTACAGCCTAGCATATATAGGATAGTAAAGCTTACCATAGTATAGCATAGCATAGCTTATCATAGTATAGCCTAGCCTAGAATAGTATAGTATAGCATATCCTAACCTAGTATAGTTTAGAATAGTTTAACATAGTATAGCCTATCCTATCCTTGTATAAACTAGGCTAGCCTAGCCTTGCAAATCCAAGCATAGTATAGCCTATTTACCAAAGCCTACCTTACCCTAATTTAGCTTAGCATAGTATAGGCATAGTATAACCTAGGCTAGCATAGTATAAACTAGTCTAGCATATTATAGCCCTGTTTAGCATAGTATATACTATCCTATTCTAGCATGGTATATCTTGGCATAGCACACCCAACCATAGTCTAGCCTAGCCTAGCCTAGCCTAGCCTAGCCTATGCTAGCTTAGCATGGTACACTATAATCTAGACTAGTCTAGCGTAGTATAGTCCAGCTTAGCCTTGCATAGCAGAGCATACCCTTGTATAGCCCAACCTAGTATATACTTGCATAGAATGGCATAAAATAGCATAGTATACCATAGAGTAGCCTAGTATAGACTTTCATATATAGCCTAGCATAGTATATATAGCCTAACCTAGCTTAACTCAGCCTAGTGTAGTATAACTCAGCCTAGCTTAGTATAGTATACCTGAACATATCAAAGTGTATCCTAGCCTAGCCTAGCTTATCAAAGTATAGCCTAGCCTGCCTAACAGAGTATAACCTAGCCTAGCTTAGCGAAGCCTACAACTGTATATTAAAACTTAGTCTAGTCTATCTTAGCTTACCCTAGTCTAGTATAGCCTATCTTAGTATAGCCTAGCATAGCCTAGTTAACTGGAGCCTAGCCTAGTATATTCTATCATAGCCTAGCCTAGTTAGCATATTCTATCCTAGATTAGCATAGCCTAGGTTAGTATATCCTAGCCTACCTTACCCTACCCTATCCTAGGCCATTAAATGATATACTATACTACAGTATATCATTTTATTGCTTAGACTAGACTATTATATCTTAGCCTAGGCTTGCCTACTATTTATAACATTGCTACTCTTACCCTAGCAAAGCCTCGCTTATCCTAACCTGGTATAGGGAAGCCTAGCCTAGTGTAGCAGAGCTTAGCATTAACTATCCTAGACAAGTATAGCCTATACTATCCTATCATACCCTAGTCAAGCATAGCTTATTGTCTAGCCTAACATACTATATGTTATTCTAGCAGAGCATATTATAGACTAAATAGTATAGTATATCTTACCCTTGTACATTATATCTTAGCATAGTATAGCCTGTTCTAGGCTTGCCTAGCAGAGTATAGCATAATATAGCCTAGTCTAGTCGAGCGTAGTATCGGACGAATAGTTATGATGTTATTGCCAAAACAAAATAATTCCCGGGCTAACCTTGGGAGGACTTTTTCAATTATAGAATCCGAAAGAGAATGTAAAACAACATAAGGGTTTCATATTTCGTTAAAATCGGCCGAATAGTTATAATGTTATAACAAAAACAAAACAAAAAGCAAACTGGGGACCGACCGCTCGATCGACCGACATAGTCAGATGTAGAGTCGCTCACGACTAGACTCGTACGCGACTAAAACTGAGCATTTTGTAATTTTATAAAATTTTATAGTGGGTTTACGCGTTGAACCATAAAAAAAACATTCGACGGAGGGGAATCTGAAGAGGGCTCTCAAAAGAGCGGTGGTCTCCTGAGGTTTCATTAGATCTTCTTTGTAAAAGTCCCAAAAAGGACGTCGGGTCATAAGATCCAATTTTTGTCCATAGGACGGTTGGTCTTTTAAAAGACTTTATTTTGGATCTTAACCTGGTGGGATCTGGGCAAGCGGGCAAACATGTAAGTAAGTAAGTAATCTAAACTAAAAGGTCTAAAAAACAAGCGCTTAAAAAACTACTGTCCAGATCACTTAAATAAACGAGGAAAGCTCGACCGAGAATGTAAATAATTAAAATTAAACAAACAAATACCGTCAAAGTAAAACTTAAATATTTCCTAATGTTACATAATTTAAACGCCAGTTTAAATATTTCAAATGTTTCAGTTTATTTAATTAATAAAGTTACATTTTGCATGAGTAGCTAAATAAATATTTCTCAATTATCACAAAGGAACCTTAAAAATGAATTTTAAAAATAAACGTAACACTGGAATTTAGTAATATGTATTTAGTTAATATATATAAAATTCATGTAAAAGTCTATAAATCATACTTTCAATCTTATTTACTCAATGTAAGTAATATAAATTGAGTTTAATAGACAAAAAAGGGGTTACTTGTTTAAGAGCGCTGAAATAGGAGAAATTGTAACATTTGGAAACCATACAAGGGGGTACTTAAATAGAAACCATTTTTGCTATAACAATCCAATTGATTTCTTTTGCTTTTGTAGTAGGTATATATTTGGTGATTAAAATCAAAACAATGTAATATAAATTAATCTCTAAAAACTTATATTTTAATATTTTAAAAAACGCTCTAAATTTCGTCCCAATATGGAAGAAATATTTTAAACGAAATGTATTAAATCCTTAAATTGCTTATGCTTATGATCCAGGATTTAACAATTGTAAGATTGAATAAATATGTAAAACCTTGTAAAAGAATTAAATTAAATAAAGTGATTAGAGGTGTTAGTATGTTCAATTATTATTTAATGAGTGAATCATTCTTTCTTCATGATTTTGAATGAAAGTGTATTAATTCCTTGTATTATTATATAACAATTATGAAACATGATAGTTGTGTAAGAATCGATCAAATATGCTGATGTAAGTTGAGAGAACAAATTTAATGTGATGGGAACTGATTAAATATATAAATTAAGTATAAGTTGATATTAATCCGCTCCAAGATTCGTTTTAGCCAAGAGGAAATCTCCCATCCCCATTTACCCAGCTTACAAAGCAAGAAGAGAGCTTTCTACTTTTGGAGTCATAGCCTTGTAAATACAAGGCATTCGCAGAGGAAGCAACCAGGCAGCCGCCCAGCCGAATTAAGAGATCCATTTGGCTGTCCCATACTAATTGGTTTAGATTAGAATTCTGGCGGATAAGGGGAACTTTGCTTGATGTTTGAGGTACCCATTAATAGTCAGTCCCTCGTAACTTTTCGTGAAACAATTTTTTCCTAATGGCTAATGTTTCATTTTGATCAGTATTAGGATGGGCAGGAGATGGTCTATCAAACAGAAGGGAACGGATTGTATTAAAGGGTAAAAAAATATATATGTATGTTATCAGCGGTGTTCTTTTTGGATCTGGTTTCGAGCCACTATTGTTTGTTTTAGATGTTAACCAGGCAATGGCTTCGCTACTAAGATTAAAATTTAAAATCTAGAAAAAAGCAGCCATGGTTAATTTTTATAAATTTTCTGAACTTCGCCAATTATAATAATTTTAAAAAGGAACTAAATTTTCCCCCTTTCAAAATATCACGTTACTAAAATATAGTTATAGAAGAAGATATATAAAAATAGATTTTCTGAACTTCACCATTTGTAATTCTTAGGGTTTTAAAAATTTCACAAAATTTCGATACTTATATTTATTTCTAAACTTCACCATTTTGTTTTTTGATAGTATAAAAAGTTTATTAGAACTAACTTTGAAAAAAAAACATAAGTCATAACCAAACTAAGATGAAATTATTATTCAAATACTCAAAAAATCCCCTTCTTAATTATAGAGTTAGTGATGATGATGATGATGATGATGATGATGATGATGAGCTAGAACAGGAATGGGCAATAATTTTAAGCACGAGCCACTTTGAAGCTTATGTAAAGCTTTGCGGGCCGCACTTAAACAGTTAAATGCAAATTTTGAATACATATAAGTTAATTGCAATTACCTTTGTGCATTTGTTTGCATATACTGCATAGTCATAGATATAACTACACATTAATTACCAAGGGTAATTTTTTGGCATAGTTTTGCCAAACCTTTTAACGGGTTTACAAAGTTATATCAGAGTGGGGCCCTACAGCTTAACATGGAATCGGAACCACAATTTACAACTCTGCATCATGTAATCATTTTCCAGTGCCCAGGGGTCTCCCATCAAGAGTACTAAACACAATCAACGTAGCTTAACTTCCGCGAGCGAAAGAAAGCGTGTAGATATGGGTAATAAGAAGTATTTATAAAGTATCGTATTTTTTAAGAAGAAAATTTTATCTATGAATAAAATATATTTGAAAATAACTCATTTAAGAATCATCGACTTAAATAAAGAATGTGATGGATAAGTGTTTTTTGATGGATTTATGTTTGTTGACATTAACAATAAGTCAGGAGTCAGTTCAGAAGTAGAAATTGTTTCTATTGCACTCGAAGGTGACATCATTTGCGTTTAAGGTGAGATTTTGGCAAAAGGTTCAATAGGTTAATTAATTTTCAATTTTTGTCGAATTCTAAAATGAAATAAACACGGGCCTCAGTTTGCCCACCTCTGATCTAGAAAGAGTCTGTATTGCTTTGTATCAAAATTAGGAGTGCCGCTGTCAACAACTGGAAAGGAACTTCGATAGATTGTCTGACGGGACAACAATCAATAACTTTTAAAAAATACGAGAATTATCTGGCAGCCAGGAATGAGGCCTATGCCACATAGGTAAAAAACTGAAATGTCATTATAAAAGTTAACAGGTTGTAGCAAGACAACGTTTATTGGTCTGGGGGTGCTATTCTATAACAGCCAACTCGCTTCCAGATTCTTTTCACAAATAAATTCCTGCTCAGAAAGTTAAATATGAGGGGATGTGGGTGTCCATAATAACCGCTACATTGACGTCGCATATAAAAAAAAAACCATCAAGACTGGAAATGCCATTTCCCACCCCCAAAATAGTGAAATTCCGAAAATCAGCATATGATCTTAGTTATGAATCCCCCAAATCATCTTATCATCCCCGAATGGCAATATTGTTTGCCCCGATCTTATTCCTATTTATATTACTATTTAATCAAAATACCTTGCGATCTTTTTCACGTTTTGCTATATAACAAAAAAGAGAAGAGCATTATTTTACACTTGTATTGTGAAAATAACTCGAGAATACGATACTCGCCTTCACATGCCGCATAAACCACAGTAACATAATTTCCTTCAATTGCGTGAGTTTTTAATTCATTATTAATTCTGACACTTGTTCGCTTTCCTTCATCTCTCGCGCACCACATCGGCAAATTGCTATCAGAACTCTAAATAGCAAGCTGAGACTTAATCCTGAGTCTGGTTACTTATTAATTTATTACATCTGTATTTCGTCTGCTGCGAGATTTAATGTGTGATCATTTTACGCGGTATTAAGCATTTAATCTTCATTTCTGCTTGTTTTTTAGTTGGAGTATTTAGTCTCTAGTACGCATTCACATTTTATATCTTGTACGGTAAAAACAATGAAGCTTTTTGCAATGTTTCCTGCCGTAGATCTGTAATGGACTTTAGTGCTGATCGACCCACGTAAATCAGTAACTGGCGACTAAGGTTCAGTCCCGATTCAAGGTTATTATGAGATTATACAATTAGTATGCTTGATCACACCTTGAGTACTGTAAAAGGTATAGCCACATAATTATGTCAGGGTGTATGTTTGTTGAAATGGTTGCAAGAGCTACCAAACTCAACACTGGAATATCCAGATTTAAATCTGAAGAGCGAACAATTAAGTCATATTTTTAGTTAGAAATATTAGGATGAAATACGTTCTTAGTAATAGGGTATGTAATGGCAGGAATAACATATCAGCGGTAATACTCAATGATAATAATGATGATGGTGGTAATGATGCTAAAAATTATGATCATGAAAATAATGATGATGGTAATTATGATAATGATATGATAATAATGATGCCAATAATTATGATGCTAGTAATAATGGTAATTATGAGGATAATGATAATAATAATGATAATAATGATGGTAATAATGATGTCAATAATTATGATGATAATAATGATGTTAATAATTATGATAATAATGATAATGATGATGTTAATAATAATTATGATAATGATGCTAATAATAATACTGATAATACTAACAGCGATAATAATAATAATTAATAATAATAATATAATAAATAATAATAAAATATAATGAATAATAAAAATAATCATAATGATAGCAAAGCCAATAATAATGATAATAATAATCACAAAACCAATAATAATAATAACAAAAATAATAATAATAATACAATGCAGCGAAAAAAAAGTTTGCGCGAATAAATAATAAAGAAAATTACCTAGGAAAGTTGAAGAGTACGGGAGAGTTGTGTTCCCCCTTACACCTCAAGTTGTCTATTTGGAATATGTAGATTCCACACATTTTTCACTTCCCCAACTGCCCCAATTTTTATATGAACATTTTCTAGCGAAATTCCCGGATTGGTTATTTCTTGGAGAGATTTCTTAAAAAACTAGTTTCGGCCGTGCAGTGAAAACAATTGTAGGATTATATACAAAGTTTTGTCCTATAAACAACATTTCAAATAACCCCCTCCCACACTTTTCAGCGGTAGAAAGATGTTCACCTTTAATTGCCATACCTTTTTGCCATTTCTCTGATGCCATATGCAAAGAATGTTTGCGTTTAGTTGTGATTTCCTGATGCCATCTGAAAAGAGACATTTGCAGTTTAGCGGAAATTCGGGCATCGAGACATGGATTTCTTCAGCAAAGGAGAACTTCTTACCAAGAACCGACTATTTTAGTGGGTTGAAGAGGCAAACACAAACATAAGACCATCAGTCTTGTGAATATGGCGGGTGAGGCGATTCTGCAGAGCCAATGATAGTGAATATATCAACCAAATTCCCGTTGTCGTCTACCTCACGATTACAAAAATTTCTGCATTTATTCCCCGCCAAAACATTCTATAGCCACATGTAGTTAATATGTGTTGAGATTCAAATATATCTGTGTTGCTGACAAGGTGCCTTAATGATCTGCTCCTCAGCTCTATAAAGAGGTCTTGCACTCCTCTAGACAGCATGCACTACAAAAATTCGATTGATTTCCTCTTAGGATTTTAATCTGGGGCCGTTAGAGTTTTCGAAACGGCACACATCAAACCCTCTAGACAAAAGTTTCGAGGGGATGATGAAAGCCTCGAAGATTAGACAGGTCGTCGAAAAAAAACACCTCTAGAGATGATTTTTTAATCCTAATGAGATATGAAAGTCCATGAGCTTCCAGAAAACCGGAGAGGAAAACTGGTTTTAATGGCTTCCACCAGAGGCCGAAACAAACCAACTATAGCAGGGAAAAAATCAGCTACATAATCACTTTTCTACATAAGCTCCATTATTGTCTATACACTTTTGCAATCTATGTTTCCACCGGTAAATTCCCTCCTTGTAGAATTGCTAGGGGTTGTCTCTAACACCAAGCAATAACCTGCTTTTTTGCTTCATCTAACGACTAAAATCGGGTGCCTTTCAGGTGTTGTTTTAATTTTGGGAACAGAAAAAAATCAGAGGGGGCTAAATCAGGGCTATGAAAGGAATGTGCAAGAGTTTCACATCGAAATTCACGTAGCATAGCCCTGAGAGCCTTCGCAGAATTCGGTGGGGCATTGTCATGGTAAAAGAAAATCTGGCTGTGCAGCTTTCCTCGACGTTTTGGGGCCAGGGCAGTCTTCTGCTTCTTTAAAACCCTTTCATAATAGCTGAAGATGACAGTTTTCCATCCTTCTAGAAAGTCTATCAATATAATTCCATTTGAATCCTCCAATTGTGGCCATACCTTCTTAACAAACCTTTCTCTCTTGAATTTAACAGGTCCAGCTGTTCCCTTCCGATGCCACTCTTTGATTGAATTTTGTTTTCTGGATCAAACTGGTAGATCAAAGTTTCATTTCCAGTAACGAAACGCTTAAAAAATTGCCCTAATTTGCTTCAATTTTGGTCAAAATTGCTAAAGAAAGGTCAGCCCTTTGATTCAGGTGGTCTTTGCGCAACGCTTTAGGGACCCAGCGCGCTGAAAGCTTGCTCAAACCAGGATCTTCAATGAGAAAGAATAAGGCTGAACCATATGAGTCTCACTTTATTGGCAACTTCGTCACTAGTGACTGCGATCTTCTTCACCTAGAATCTGCAGAAGCGTGATGTTTTCTTGGTTTTTTGAGGTGGAGGGTCTCCCTTCGCGTGGATCATCTTCAAGTTGTTCTCTGACTTCCTTGAATCGCTTAATCCGATCTTAAACCACTGCTCTACATGGTAAAGAGTCCCCATAAATCTGTTGTAAAGCTTCAATTATTCTAACAGCATTCCAATCAAGTTTAGTTAGAAATTTAATGTTGGCTCTTATTTCAAAATTCGTCATTTTGAGGGTTGAAAAGACAACGTTAAAAGAAGCACACCGTATGTACACACTCAGAGCTCTTGCTAGCCGACTGGATACGGCGTTGGTCTTCCAACGTCGCGGCACCCTGTTCGATCTCAGCATGAGTGGCCCCCAACGTCAGTGCACGTAGAGATCTGGCTACCGATTGGTGGACGCACTGTGCTCACCCCTGTATTCGGGTGGGTAGATCTTACACTTCTCATCACACACATAGCCAATTACAACACTGCTTTCTTTCGTCTTCCATCTTCGCAATACAACACACACACACTCTCTGTTCCAAGGAATCCTGCCAACGGATATGTATATCCACATACCTCTGACGCGGAAAGGTCCCTCTGCCCCGGGGCGACGAAGGTGTCAAAAACACAATACTTCCTAGCCCCTCTACCCCAAAGAGGGACCAGCCTGGCCACTGATGCCCTTGGGCTCACTAGCGATTGTCATACTGACCTTTATATCTAGTTCATTATCCTTATCCGGTCCCGGATCCTCCTGGTTGAAGGAAGGTTGGCGAACCATTACTTACTTACTCACTCCCGATATTTAGAATAATAAAACTTAAAAAATTATTTGAGAACCATCAAAGATATGTTCGAACATGAATTACCTTAAAAAATATTGCGTATTTTGAAATTATGAGAACTTTTTGACTCGTCTTTGTATTAAAGTTTGAAGATAAGTAGATTTGGGACCTTAACTCACCAGTCGCCCGAGGGCCTTTATAAATCCTCGATTCAGTGCTACGTAGTCGCCCGAGGGTCTTTTGTGGCCTTTTATGTATAAACTCGTATTTGCCCTGATAATTATGATAATTTGTCAATTTCTTTTCAAACTCTTATGTTAGTGATTAAGTATCTAATTAAAATACATAAATAGCTTAGGTCAAGCCTTCTTTGTTTGTAAACCGAGATTTATGAATGAAAGTAACTTGACTCCTTTCTAGGCCTCACCACAACATGACCGCGAAAAGAGGCTAATTTGTTACTCACATCTGTGTAAACACGCCGTTTTTGATGATTCTTCCTTATTTTTTAGTTAAATACACTTATGTTTTTCATTTTTCATCCAATTGAAACGAGGAAATACCTAAAGTTAGAGCGTAACTGATTTAAAAAGCATAAAACAACCATGGGTGTTGATGAAAATTTGTGTAAGAACTGAGAATTATCAATCCTAATTATAAATAGGGAGAAGGTTATTAATAATGTTTTTTTATTATATCAATATAATGGTTCTTTTCAATTAAAATGATATATTATTTGATTTATATAAAGGATTTAAGTATTTTATTTTAATTATTTTCGATAACGTGTACCATTTGTAATTTTGCAGAGGGCGAGTTCGAGAAAAAAAGCCGGGAGCAATTTCCACAGGGGATTTCCTTAAATACAGCCCCTAACCGCTTTCCAGAGATACAGCCTAGCTTATTGAAAACGAGTACAGCAAAGTTAAGTCACATCGTGGGTGTATAGTCCCCACTAAGAAATAAAAGGTAGATGCGTCAAGATCGGTGGCAAAAAAAACTACCAATTTATTTGTTTATATGAGATGGACAACAGTGGACATTATTTACTCCGCTTTATTAGTAACGAGGAAAAACTATTACAAGAAATGATTGGATGAAATCCGTCGAAATGAATGAAACAACCATTATTGATCAATAGGGGGATGCCTTATTCACGTCAAGGGCGACGCTAAAAAATTTCTTAGGTTAGGGACTCGAGGCTCTGCTCCCACCCCCTACCCACCCCTTCTTCCGAGGCCTTATTCCTCCTACGCATCAAGTTTTGAAGCGCTTTCATAAGTTTTATCCAACGCCGTTCAAAACTGTTCAAAATGATATCAAAAAGTTGGTCATTTATTTCTGCACGTTGGTATTTTTACCCAAGTGGTACATACATACGTTGATTAATAAAGGCAGCACCATTGATTATACTTATTTATTCTTCATAATTAAAAGCCAAAATAAAATTCTAGACTAACTAATACATGCAAAAGATGGCAATTTATTTTATCCTTGAAAATGGACAGTGATAAATAAACCATTTTATACTAAAAAAAACTAAAGTTGAAGCAAGAAAAGATTGGTAGAGAGTTGTTCGAAAATATGGAATATGAAATGAGATGCTGAGCAAAGTCATCAACAGTAGACGAACTGCGTAATATCTCCCGTCATAGTGATAAATAGACTACATTTAGCAACGTACAATCTCCTTTTAACAACTGTTGATAAAAATAAAGGTTGCCTTTTCTGAATACTAAATTGCAAAAACTTAGCAGTTAAGACCGATGGGCCTTAATATTCTCATCATTTTCTGAACTAAAAAAATAATTGATGTTCATATTTCTTTTTAACGACAATCTTTCCAATGTAAGAAGCGTTTAAAATGATCTGCTAATTTGCATTCTCTTCTTATCAACTTAATTTACTCCTCCCATCTTTGGGTCGGAATTTCTTCGATGGATTCTTCCTAAAAGTGCTCCGTTTGGGAGGGAATCTTATGGGTTTCATTTATATCGAACGAATTCTGGGTAATTTTTTTTACTATTAGTTTGCTAGCACTATTTATCGGGACCTAACCAACACTCATTTTATCAGGACTAGGATAATCTACAACCATATAAATTAGGTATATTGCCCAGGAACTTTGTTGCCACTGTGTGGTAAAAGTTCATTAATCTAAATCTTAAATTTTAATAACCTGTAAGGGGCACGGCGATGTATTTTTCTGTCCACCGTGCTGAATGGGACTCAGCGCCCCAGCTTAGCCGGCCTCTCCTCCCGCTAACATCCACTCTCTGCCTCTCTGTATCAACTCCCCCTCCTCTCCCTCACTGCAGGGGGTACCCGATCACCTCAACTCTTTGTCTAAGCTTAAGGACCTGACAAGCTACCTCGCACCGTCTCAGAAGAGGGGCGTCGGACACTCTTTAAAGAACCCTTTTAGCCCGCAGGTCGCAAGAGACTAGGACTTGAGGGGTCCTGCGCGTTGTAACTTGTGGCGCGATTAATGGGAAAGATCGGTTTTGCCGCAATACCCCATCCCCTGCCCGTAATGGGTTGACCAACCTCCCCCTGCGGGCGTTCTCGGGTGCATAAGGCTGTACTGCTTAAGGCGGGCAGCACACACAGCAGGCAAGGCTGTTTCTTGTAGAGTGGTCAGTCATCCCCAAGTGGTTGTGACACGCTCACCCCTACCTGGATGCAAACCTGCATCCGGATCACTTGGATGTAATCCACGAGAGGTTAAGTTGCAAAAGAACTCCCACTTCCTATCTGTTGCATGAACCCCTAACACAAGGGAGGCGGGGGGGGGGGTGATATATAATATATACTTCTCCCAGCATGCAACAGCCTTTCCTCACTCTTACCTGGGTCCTCGGGACAGTCTCACAGAAAGCGCGTCCCCACCCGATTATGGTCGCGTGTACGAGGGGGGGGGGGGGGAGGCCTCCAGCGCAGGCTGTAGGATCAAAACTCTCTCCCTTAATCTTCCAAGCTGACAGAGGGAGCAGAGATGTCATCTGCACCTAGGGAACAATTTATAACAACAAAAATAACAACAATAACACAACAACGACAACAACAACCCTCATATCGTTTAGAATCGAGTGCGAAAATGGAATTTATTGAATGTCACATTAAATTAAAAATATTTAATAGTATTATTTGGAATAAACCATCTTGGGAGGGAAGGGGGGGCTTCAAAATTTAAAGCGAAAACCAACGAGGGCATCTTCCCCAGAAAGTTTGCCAGGCCAGATCTGTAAAGGAAGTGGTGAATTGGAAGAAGTGAAAATGTGTGAAAGATATGGACTCAGATTACCATACAAGTATTGTGGCCAGGAAGGAACGCATGTGGGCTTTGCACGCAATTCTCCAGATGTTAACTGCAGTCCATGCTACACCTGGTACCCCAATGGGGAGGATAGAGTAATAGGGAAGAAAGAGGGGGATAAGGAGAAGAAATAGGCGTGAGAAAAACCATTCCCCCAACGAAAAGGAGTTGAGGGAGGGGGTGACCCTCTTCCCTCCCGGCCTCGAACGAGCATGAGTGGATGAAAGCCGGTCGGCGATTGGCCTGCCAAAAAAAATAGACGAGAGAAGGCTTGTAAAGAAAGGACGTAAAAGGGTATAATGGAGATGTATCTAGGGAAAAAAAGCTGAATACCTAGTTTCAATCTAGTTCAAAATAAAGGGGCTACTGGGGCCGGGAGGGTGTGCCACCCTTCCATGGAGAAAATGAAATCGAAAACCCCTCTCCTAAAGGATGAATGTGAACCCTTTTTATAAAAGGGGGCCGCAAATTTAGTCTCGGTCCCAATCTTAATTCTACCATCGATTCCATTCTTAACTTGGAGCTGGCCGGGCCTAAACAACAACAAAAATAAAAAGAATTTCTGGTATCTGGATTATTCTAAAATACACAAAACCTATAATATTAATATTTGATTTATTTATTTTACAAAATTACAGAACTAAAGTCCACTCGAGTCTGCCACCTTCACCAAGCCAGCAATCAAAAGGCCTAATACTTTTCGTACTGTTTGCCGATCTTTACATTTACTGTCGCCATTATTTTTAATTTTTGTGTACTTTTAATATCGCTACAGCTAGGCTCAGATCCAAGGTGTAGATCCCATAAAAGCCCAACGTTGAAAAGTGGATGATAAATCTAAGATGACAGAAAGAACAGATGTGGAAGTTTTGACTCTGTCAAGGCTCTTCCCAAATCCACTGCGTCATGCAACTTTTGCATCTACCTTCAAGTCTTATAAAAATATGTTTAAATAGATATATTAATATATAGCATATTGATTTAATATAAAATAATTTAAGCATTAGTAACATTTACTCGCGAGGTGCCATTACGTTTGGCGCATGCGCCGTATGTTTGTCACCATGTTAGCCTGGCATTGTTGCTTAAGCCATTTTTCCAATCATTAAAGGCCAAATCTTTCTAACAGAAACTTATTAAATTCTTATTGAACGCGAAATTATACACAATTATAAGGAAAAAATGGTTCTTTTGAAGAATAGCGATCCTACATGGGGTCACAGTTTCGGCTTTTTGAAGAATAGGGGCCCCATTTTGGGGTTAATGAATATTATAGAAAAATAGAAGGTAAAATAAATAAAAAGGATCAGTACTTTATTTAATGTTTTATTAAGTAAATCATATTATAAATTACACAATAAAATACTTTAGTAATGCTTTATTACATAAATAAATTAAAATAATAAACGAATACTGTTTCGAAATCTCAGGACAAAAATAATCAAATAAATTTTCCTGACGCCGTTCACGATACATATATAAGTAGATTCCTGTAAATAGGAGTGTAAGAATTCTTTTTTGCATCCATATATCTTCTTTTTTTGAATTGGGTTATTTTTAAAATGCTTAGTACCTACCTCTGGAAAGAAACAAAATAAATTGGCCATAGTTTATAGTAAAATTTAATAACTTAGATGCACTTGTTTTACCAATTATATAGTACCGATACAAAATAGCTTCAAACTATTTCTGAAGGGTGATTTTTAAATTAAATAAGTGTTTTTTTTTATTCTAATTGACACTTTATGTTTCTACTTTTGACAGACCTTATTTTGACATTTCAAAATATCTTTATCCAAATTTGAAGCACATTTCGTCCAGCTCATCACAATATTACACTACCTGAACATTTCATTTCACACGTAATAAGTTTTTATATTTTTTCTCCATGTAATCGCTTGAAGAGTGTCTTCAAATATGCTTCGAACCATATCATCATCATCTCTTCTCTTCTTTTCTTCTCTAACTCTATACTTTAAGAAGGGGATTTTTTTGAGTATTTGAATAATAATTTCATCTTAGTTTGGTTATGACTTATGTTTTTTATCAAAGTTATTTCCAATAATTATTTTATATCTAAAAACAAAATGGTGAAGTTCAGAAATAAATATAAGTATCGAAATTTTGTGATTTTTTAAAACCCAAAGAATTACAAATGGTGAAGTTCAGAAAATTTATTTTTATATATATCTTCTTCTTCCTTAACTCTATATTTTAGCAACGTGATATTTTGAAAGGAGGGAAATTTAGTTTATAGTTCCTTTTTAAAATTATTATAATTGGCGAATTTCAGAAAATTTATAAAAATTAACTATGGCTGCTTTTTTTTAGATTTTAAATGTTAATCTTAGTAGCGAAGCGCAAGCTCCTCCCACGGGAGTGGTGAAGCCATTGCCTGGTTTACTTTATAATAAAGATTGAAGTCAAAGTAAACTATGCCAAAGTTTTTGTGAAGAGTAATTCACTATTAACGGTGCTACTTTGAGGTTGTGCGAATTTTAGAACTGGTGTTCTTTTTTGTAATGGAAATACCCATGAATACAGCTGTGACTCTAACAGGAAAATTTGTAACGGTGAATCTTCGGGAACATTATGTGGATCTGGTGACAGGAGCATCACTCAGTCTCTTGAACGATCATGGTTGGGATGCAAAAACAACAATTTTAATGAAAATGAGAGGTGTTAGTAGTGAGCTTTTGCAGTCACACCTTTACCACTGTTGCTAGAAAATACTGAGTAAAGATACAGCCAATTTGTTCGTGGCATTCCTAAATGTTTTCGCAGTGTGTATCGTTAATTAAAAGAATTGATTTAATTATTTGTATGTTATATAGCACACTGAAGTGTAAAAAGGCCTGGTAAACCCCATACTAGTGTAAATGATCTGGTAGAGTGCACTTTAAACTAGCACATTAATAACTACCTTTTTAATAATAGGGGGTCCCATTTTTATCCTTTTGAAGAATAGCGGTCCCTGCCTCATGTGGGACCGCTATTCTTCAAAAGATCCGAAACATTTGATATCAAGTAGATTTTCCTTGACGCATTAAATAAGTGTAATAATGTAAATAAATAATAAGAATTGATATGGTAAACTGCAATGTATGCACTGATAGAATGGGGTTGCTATAGCAACGAGTAGCGACTATCACACTTATGGGGTACGCCTCGGGGACGCTTTTCATCTATGCTAAGCAAGTAACTCTATCCAATAGACTGAAATTACATTTTACTTTACTATTGTAAGATATAGCGTGCCCCCCTCCCCCTCCCACACACACTGGTAGGTGGATATGATCCCGTGTCCTACGGTGACAAAAGTGAGGGTTAAAATCCCCAATCGATACATTACTTTTAAGTGCTGTTAGATCGGTCTATTGGATACGGTATGCGTTGATGCCTGAGTGCCGAACGCGAGACTAAAGTTGATGAAAATCAACTTTTATTTAAAAATCATCAAGTTTATTGCCTTTGGAGAGAAGCTCTCCGGCAATGGCCACAAAATAAACACTTTAATTTTTCCAAATTTCTCATTTTCAGATTAGTTTAAAATATCCATTGTGGATGTACATAATTCAGCACCCTTTATTATAACTACGAGGGGCGGTCAATAAGTTTTGCAATTCGGATATAAGGAAACGAGATATGAGGAAAGGTGTTTTATTATTTTTCAATATAACTACCCTCGACTTCAATGCACTTGCACCACTTGTCCCTGAGGCTTCGAATTCCCGACAACCAGAAATCTCCCGACTGCTGTTCAATCCACTCCTGGACGGCGAGCTGGACATCTTCATCGTCCCCAAACCGGCGTCCACGCAGTGCAACCTTGAGCTGGCGGAATAAAAAGTAGTCGCTAGGGGCCAGATCTGGACTGTAGTGGGGATGGTTGATCTCCTCGAATCCGCACTCGCGCACGGCAGCTTGTGCAACTCTGGCCTTGTGGACTTTGACGACGTTGAAGTCGCTAATGGGGCGTGGGGTTTCTAGGGACCCAACGGGCAGAGACCTTGGTCATGGCCAAATTGTCGTGGATGATGTCGATAACACTTCCATGTGACATTCCAAGTTCTCGCTCAATTTCTTCGACCTTCACCCGTCGATTTTCGAGGATCCTCCTCTCTACACGGGCCACATTGTAATCGTTGGTAACGTCTGCCGGGCATCCTGGACCGGAGTCATCTTCAAGGGACTCACGACCATGGCGGAACTCCCTATTTCAGCGAGCAATGGTTTCATAGGAAGGGGCAGGGTCGGTGTAGACTGCAACCATGCCTTAATGTATCTCTTTTGCATTCTTGCCTGCCTTGGTCAAAAATTTGATCACTGCGCGATGCTCAACCTTCTCCACTGTTGAAAAATTTGTAACTGACGATTTGCGAGAAGCTACTGCTTCTTAAATAGACGAGGCAGGAGCGTGCGGCTGCAGGTCCTGACTTGTCATAACTTGTCCTAACACCCCCACAAACAGCCATCCTCTTTCCTCTGTTTTGCCCTAACGATTCGCAAAACTTATTGACCGCCCCTCTTATCATTCCTAGAAATCTCCCTCCTTATCCACTCGGCAGATAAGGGTGATCGGAAATAGCGTATCTCATCACTATGGCATTACACGTTTAAATGGTAGAAGCCGACGTCTAGATCTAGTTCAGTTTCTCAACCATGTCTCTGCTATCGCCTCTTTTTCGTTATTATTCAAAGCAATCTTTCACGTGGCCTACTTCCCCATTATCCGGCTAAATTGATACGACTCTACTTACGTTCACATAGCATTACACGTTTAAATGGTAGAAGCCGACGTCTAGATCTACTAGTTCAGTTTTTCAACCTTGTCTCTCCTATCGCCTCTTTTTCGTTATTATTCAAAGCAATCTTTCACGTGGCCTACTTCCCCATTATCCGGCTAAATTGATACGACTCTACTTACGTTGTTTATTTATTGTGACCCTGCTGTCGAGGCGTTGCTGCTGGATATTTAATATATAGATTAATATTTGCAAGTTTTAGTCTTATTTTCCTTATGTACATAATATCACTTCTATTTTTCTTCCGTCAAGATTTTGATGACTCACTAAAGCCAAATTTGATCCAATACGAAGTTGGAAGGCATAACAATATTTCAGCCATTTTCGACCACATGTTTAGATTGCATTTGAGAACCATAATTCAGTTATTGCACCTTTTTCAACTTTTTATTTACATTCATCATCGCATTTCATTTAGCTCAAAGCTATTCTTGGCTATTTTTATCGATTATTTATATATCACAATCAAAGGAACACCATCCCTGGTTGGGCTTCAGAGGAAAATAATTCTGAAAATCAGCTATTTAATTAATATCCACGGCCTTTGGTCCATTCAGCCGGCAGAATGCCTATTTTTAAACAATTACATAATATCTCTCATCCTGGAATAAAGGCATCACTTAGGTTGCTGAAAGCAAAGTACTCCTGGCCAAATATGGGTACGGATGTACATTTCTAGAGACGAGAATGCCTCCAATCTAAATCAACCAAGGTCCATCGTCACAGAGTCACTAATCCTGCCTATTGTTGTGCCTACGACGAAATTTAAAACGGTACACATTGATATTATTGCTCCTCTACCTGTACATTGATATTGTTGCTCCTCTACCTCTATGTACACTGCCTGGACAGTCATATCCATCACATCATAAATACTTGTTGTCTTGTACTTTTATAGAGTTTGATTGGAGGCGTTCAATTTAGTTATCTCAACTCGGACATACGAATAAAATGTTTTTTCTAGATAGTGATTGAAAACCACCTTACCTTTTCAGGAAAGGCTTTCGGAACACTTGTCTAATCTAGGAATATGTATAATTTGCCTTAAGAAAGCGTTCAGCATTGAAAAAAGAAAGTAATACTGATGAACTTAGCGATAGGTCATACGAAACCATTGATACAGCTCAATTTACTTTCACTGAAAGATCGGCATCTTCGCGACCAACTTATCGAAGTATTTAAACTACTTAATGGAGGTTACTAATATAAATTTTGTTTCAATATCTGTGCCAGATGATCGAGTGACCACTACAAATAATGGTTTCAAGCTAGTACCCAAAATATTTAACACTGCCATAACCCCCCAAAATGTCTTTTCTTGGAAAATAACCCAAACTTAGAATAATTTGCCTCGTAATGTTGTTTGGAGTAACACAGTAAATATATTTAAGAATAAATTAGATAAATATTATTTTTAAAATATAACATTAGATAAAAAAATATGTGAAATTAAGTATATTTCCACCCTTTCCCTTCTGACTTGAACTAGCCTGTAGTAGATGTTAAGATCTTCGCCTGTTGCTAATTCTATAATTAGAATCCAAGAAAAAGTAACTATTGTATCAAGTAGGCTTACAAATCTAGCTATGCACTCGCAGAGTAAATCTGTGCTGCGCATCAATGCAAAACTTTAAAAAACCCCATAATTTAACAACGCCCTTCAGGAGCGAATTAAATTGGTAAACCGAAGGCCTACTGTATGTATATACATGAACTCAAAGTAACTGCTTCTCTTAGCCAAAATTCAATGGCCGTGAGAGTACCTATAGTCATCGAATCTTATATTTTCGACGTTTCGAGACAAGTTTATCATCGGGAAATATTC
The DNA here is from genome assembly GCA_963969495.1 of Ceratothoa steindachneri. NCBI lineage: Eukaryota > Metazoa > Arthropoda > Malacostraca > Isopoda > Cymothoidae > Ceratothoa > Ceratothoa steindachneri. The sequence continues at coordinate 45,265,639 of OZ018323.1, read as the reverse complement.
GAAAAGGAAAAGATCAATAAATAAAAATGTATGGATAACACGTCGATCTGGACAGTCTTGGAAATAAATATAAAACAAAACAAAATAAAACAACCATATTAAAATGTGAACGGTTAAAATCAAGACAAACTTGAATATAAAATTGAATACATTTAAAAAAAACTTAAAATAAAATGATTTACGTTAAAGTAAAACATAACAATGACATCCACCTTGCCGAGGTATGGTCAAGTGTACGTAAATATGCGCACACAGGCTCTAAGGTAGGCCAAGCAAGGCGACAACTGTTATTGTTTCTAAGAATGCGATTTAATAGAGAGCGGCAGCTGCGGAACCAAGGAATATAACAAACACAATCACAAAAATAGCCTTTTAATACACACGAATAAAAGGGGACAACAATAAATAAATAAATATATATATATATATATATATATATGGTACATAAAATGAGACGGACTTAAGTTCGGAATAGTAGTTAGATAACCGTAGTTAGGGAATGGTTTTTATAGGAGATTGAGGGTAATGAATGATTTACTTCCTTTGAACTCGAGGGTCAGGGGGAACAAATAGGCGGAGGTCTTGGTGCCTTGATTACTCATAAGGGAGGAGGGGGGGGGCACGGAACCCACAGCGGGTGGGGATACTCTTCTCGAACTCGCGTTTGCGAGATGCGGGCCTCCTGTACTTAGGAGGTCACCGAACGAACTTCGAAGGAGGAGGAGGGGGGGGGGATGAATTCTCCATACTCGGCTTAAGCGAGCTAATGGGCCTCTTGTCGTAAGAGGTCACCAGAAGAACTTTGTTGGACGGCTTCTCAAATCCTTGATCTGAAGGCGGATGAGAAAGGCTGACGTTGCCCAACGAGACTCTTCTCCCTGACCCGAAGACACGGGGGTGATGATGTCCAGCTCTTCCGTGGCTTGCGACCGTTACTCACACTTCTTGGGAGAGAGCTCGTTAAAGTGAACTCCTTCCGGGGAAGGTGTTGTTTGATGTTTTGTTTTTTTGTTTTTTTAAGAGCTCATCTGGCGACTGCCTACTTCGGCATTAGTCACCGTATATAAAAAAAACTGCCTAGTACTAGGCTACTTTAAAATCTAATGCAATAACACACAAAAAAAACAACACCAGAAATTGAAAAAAGGAAAAAGGAAACGAGTAGTAAGCAAGCTCCTGCGTCGGGGGGAGGTCCCCCCGACGCAGGAGCATGCAATTTATAAGGGAAAAAAACAGCAAAACAAAACAAAAAAAACCTGGTTAAATAATAGGGAGAAGGCCGGCCTTCCCCAAGAAGTCAACAAGTCCACCAGTCAATGTGCACGCACTCGTCCCGAGTACAAGGGATAGGTGGTAGCGATCCCGCCCATCCTGGTACCGGGACAGGAAACGTGCGCGAAGATCACCCAGACTGGGACATTCGACAAGAGTGTGACGAAAAGTCAGGGGGTCGACGCAGTCGTCACAATAGGGCGCAGGCGAGCGCTCCATCAAATGGCGATGCATCACACGAGTGTGCCTGATTCGGAGACGACAGAAAGAAACCTGAAGCCGTCGCGGCATTGGGGGATAGGTCCATGGAAACAGTAGCGACGCAATGGCACGCAACTTTAAGTTCCCTTCGACCGTCTCCCATCTTCTTTGCCAAGCAGTCCAAAAAGCTGCCCGTATTCTTGCCAGGTAGTCAGGGGAAGGAAGAGCGAAACGTTGGTCCGGTCGCAGAGTCCTCGCGGACTCTTTGGCGCCCTCATCGGCGCGCTCATTCACCGCAATTCCTACATGTCCAGGAACCCAGCAGAAGATAATCTCGACATCCGCCTGGCTCGTCACGGATATCGCGAACCAGGGGATGCGGAGATTCCAATGCCCCGAGAGCACTCAGGGTGCTTTGTGAGTAGCGATAGATCACAATCCGGTCTCCGAACCAGGCACGTCACGTAATCTCCCGTACCGAGTGGTGTATTACCACCAGCTCGGCCGTGAAGATAAAAAGCACCTGGCAGAGCCCCGCTGACTTCAAACAGAGGGGAAACGGCGTGGAAGCCGACACTCTCTTAGGATTTGGAGCACCGTATACAGTGGCACGGTTCCAGCGTGACACGATGTGTGCTCCAAAAAGGTCGAACGCAATACTCCCGGCGCTGTACAAGCTTTGGCAGCAGAGGCGTGGCGACAAATAGCCAAATGGGGTACCCTCTATGGTGGCGTCCTGGGCAGAGCCAGAAGCGCCACCGGCACGAGAGCTATACCTAGCTCTCGAAGGAGTTTCCTGGCTCTAAAACTAAAGGGCTTAGGGAATGTCTGGCGTCTCTAGGCGGCATAGGCACCTTCGAGATCAGCTGCGGATGCAGGGAGAGCTGTTGGCGACTGAGGGAGGCACCAGGTTCGTGCGTACAGGCGAGTGATGCACTGCACGCGGCATAGAGCGAGTGGCATCTCCCTAGCATCGACCAACAGGCTCTCAATGGGGGAAGTGCGGAAGGTACCGGTCGCAAGGCGAAGGCCGGTGTCGTGGATCAAGTCCACCTTCCGCAATAAACGCTCGGCTGCGGATGCATAAAACTCGCATCCGTAGTCGAGCTTCGAACGAACAAAGAACGAAAAAAAAGTAAGGCAGTAGCCCTATCAGCACCCCAAGCGCTGAACGTCACGGAACGGAGAATATCCATGTCGCGGGTAAAAGAGACCCTAAGGCTGCGAATATGAACCTCCCAGGTGAGGCGTTGGTCGAATATAAGACCAAGGAAACGGTGCGATTCAACCACTTCCAGGCGCACGCCATTAAGGAATAAATCTGGGTCGAAATGGAGCCGTGGATGGCGGTAGAAGTGCACCACCTTAGTCTTAGCCAAGCAAAAAACCGAAACCTGTGCGCTTCAGCATAGCGAGAGACGCGGTTCAATGCCTGTTGGAGTCGACGCTCCAGAGTTGGCATCTGGGCCGCTCCAAAAGAGATCGAAAGGTCGTTCACGTAGAGCGTAGCGAGAGCATCTTTCGGCAGCACCGAGGTGATGCCGCTGATGCTCAGGGCAAAGAGTGTGACACTGGGGACACTTCCCTGCGGGACACACTCTTCCTGCTCCTTTGGGCCGGAGAAGGCTCCCTCCACCCGTACGCGGAATCGACGATCTCGCAAAAATTCATAAATAAACATTGGGAGACGCCCACTCGCCCCCATCGTGTGGAGAGTCTCCATGATACCGTATCACCATGGAGTATCATAGGCCTTCTCCATATCGAAAAACACCGTGGCGTAGTGCTGTCTAAGAAGGAAGGCCTCGCAGACGGCATTTTCCAGTTGGAGCAGAGCATCCGACGTGGAGTGGAACTTGCGGAAACCGCCCTGTACAGAAGACAGATGGCCTCCGCTGTCCAGCAAAATGGCTAATCTAACATTTACCAATTTCTCTATCAACTTGCACACGCAAGATGTTAAAGAGATTTAACAGAAACCGGCCAGAGTAGAGTGATCTCTTCCCGGTTTGCGAAAGGCGAGCACAGTAGCGATTCACCAGGAATCTGGGAGGAGACCCTCCACCAAGATCCTGTTGAACAAATCTAACAGAAAGGCCATGCCACGCTCACCCAGGTGTGGAAGCATGGCGTACGGACATCACCGGACCATGGGCGGTGTCCGCGCACGAAGCAAGAGCGGAGCGCAACTCACTCACAGTAAACCTGTCGCTGAAGGGTTCTCCGCCTCTGGAGGTAAAGTCCAGCCGGCGGCCTTCCGCGACATTACGTCGTGCATTGAATGCTGGCAGAGCAGAATCCCATCTAGAGAATGCGGAGAAGGAGGTCGCGAAGATTCCGCCACGGACGCGGGGTCCTAGATTGCGGTCCCATTCTCCAGGAGAATGGGAGGGGGTCCTGCGAGAACTTGCCCCGAATCCTTTTGACTCGCTTCCACACCTCTACTAGAGGGGTCTTCCTGTTAAGTAAAGACACGTATGCCTGCCAAGAAGAGCGGCGGGCGAGCTTCGAAATATACTGGAACCTAGCCCTTGCCCGACGAAATTCAGCGACAGAGAAATCGTTCGGGCCGCGCTTATCGCGCATATAGGCATAACGCTTCTGTTTGAGGGCCGTCTCACACTCGGCTGAAAACCATAGGAGTGGTCGGCGAGCAAAACGGCCAGGCGTTCTGGGAATAGTAGTCAGGCTCGCTGAGATGAGGTTGCCGGAGAAGAACTCAACAGCCTCATCTACCGACCTAAACTCCTCGACTGAGATAGAGAATTCAGTCATTTCCTGAAATGCAGACCACCGCGCCCGCGCCAAGCACCACCGAGGTGGGCTCTCAGGTGGCAGTTGCCCTGAAAATAATATTTGAATGGGAAAGTGATCACTACCATGGAGGTTATCGACCACCCCCCCATTTAAAATCAGGCTGTGTATCTGAAGAGCACAAAGATAGGTCACTCAAGAAAATGAAGCGGTTGTCGGACAGTGATGCATGAACTCATCCACGTTTAGGACACCTATTTCAAGCTCCTCGATCAGATCGGCAAGGACTTGTCACCTGGGATTTATTGAGTAATCTTCCCAGAGAGGATGCCTGCCGTTCAGATCTCCAAGAAAGGGAAAGGGCCTCGGCAACCGTGCCACGACGGGGCGGAAGTTTCCCGCGTCTAAGTCCGCTGACGGTGGAATGTACGCAGAAATGATAGTATACCTCCTATCCAGGTGCAGCTGCACAGCCACTGCCTGAAAGGAGGTATATAGAGTGAAAAAAAGAACGGAGACATCATGCCGGGTGTAAACTGCGCATCCCCAAGCCCGGTCATCCCTCGGTGGTGGGGTCGCAAGACCCTTATATCCCGGGAAGGCAGGCAGGAAGCACGCGCCTAGCATGGTCTCCTGCAGGAAAATAGCTAACGGAGAACAGGACGAGACGAGCCTCCGCAGCTCCTTCTAGTTGGCTCGGAGCTCACGACAATTCCATTGAATAAATATGCCCTCAAGGCCTTGCTCGGAGGAGACGTGAGGTCCCTCTTCGGATAGAAGAACATCACGAGAATGGCCATACGCTTCCCGGAGGCAGAATCCCGGGCGCTTTTGCCTGGAAAAAGCGCTGAAGGCACTGTCACCTTCGAGGACTTATTGGGGGAGGTTGGGCTCACCATGCGAGGCTTTTCCTCCCTCCGCCTCGAAACCTTAGGCGGGCGTTGCGGCTTCGGAGGCGGGGGGAACGCTTTTCGAGGAACCACCGTCTCCAAGCCACTCATCCCACCACTAGGCGTGGGTGAAGGAGCCGAAGCTCCTTTGTTTCTGTCCTCCTTTTGGGGGACAGCTTTAGGAACCCCGAAAGATGGCCTAGCGACCCACTTCAGGGGTTTTGCCTCTGGTGAGTCTAACGACTCAGTGGAGGCGCGTGGCCGTTTCGCCTTACGGGAAACGGTCACGCTTGGGGAAGAGGGGGGAGCCCTGGTTTTAGCCTGGGTTGGGTGGGTATGAACCCTTTTTGCCGCCAGCTTTACCAGGGGAGCGCCCGGGTTGGGTAGAGCCCGCAGAAGGGTTCCGAATGGGCGCGGAAACAACCGTGCTCGTTGGCCTGGATGGGACAGGAGCAGAGGGTGCCTTTCTAACTATTGAGGCATATGACGTCCCAGGCACAGCCGGGCGCGCCAGGACCAAGTCCTTAGCCTCGTGGAATGAGAGTCGATCCTGGGCCTGAACGGCCAGGATTTCTTTCTCAAGGAGATATGCACCACATTGCTTCGAAGAAGCGGGGTGCGGCTCTCCGCAATTGACATACTTGGCCATACACGATTTAGACTTATCGTGTGCGGCCTTGGAGCAATTTACACAGACTTCGGGTGACCCCGACTTTGCACGTCTACAAGAACGATTCGTATGGTCAAAGCAGTGACAGTAATATCACCGCCGCAGCAGTGGCACGAATGCCTTCACGCGGTAGTGGTACCATCCGGCACGTACCGACAAAGGGAGCTTGTCACAGTCGAACGTGACGAAGAGTGCAGGGGTGGGTCTCAAGGTCCCTCCCTATTTTTTCATCATACGTTCGACCTTGACCACCCCATGGTCGGCCAGCTCTAAGGTAATGTCCTCTATGGAGTAGTCAACGAGTTTCCTCGCATAAACTACCCCTTTTACAAAGTTCATGGTAGAGTGCGACCTCACACTCACCAGCTGCCATGAAGTGTCCGAAGAGCACTTATCTTCGGCCACCTCGGCGGGATTCGCCGCATTTGCCAGAAGGCTCCCGTCCGAGAAACGGGTCACCTTCGGCTCTCTATAAATTGCACTAGCTAATCCTCTCCTCTGATGGATCATGTTGCCCTTGGCCAACATGATGCCATCAGTGGAGCGAATAACGAGGAAGCGTTTGAAGCCAGAGGGCTAGAAAACGCCAGGTAACCTCTGAATGAGGGGCCCCAACGTTATCGGGCTCCGCACTGTGTACTTTTCGTCTTAGTCATAGGCAGGGGCTCCGCAACAGGGGGAGGGGCGGAAGGGCCGGATGTGCCGATCTTGGCTTGGTCGCTTGTCAAAGTGGCAGCAGACCCATCCGTCCCCGCAGCCCCCGCGGATGGAGAGGAGCCCCGAGTCTTCTTAGTCTTTTTTGTTTCTTTTCTTTTTTGGAGAGCAGGGCGGGGAATGAACCCAATTCTCCCCTCCGCTGGCAGAAGCCCCTAGGCCAGATGGACCGGCCTCAGCCAGGTCTTTCCCTGAAATTGAGAAGCTCCTGGCAGTTGTAGGGGCACCGGTCAGGGGAGATCCCTCTCCTCCTTGTACTACCTCAGAAACCCTCGCCCTTTGAGGAGGACCCTGCATAGGGGCGGATTCGGGTTCGGTGTTTGGCGCCCAGCCCTGATTCCCCCCCTTTAAAGGCCCTACCGTCTGAGGCTGGGTTGCCTCAAGGACTATGTCTACCTCAGGAGGGGCCTCCAGTTGCCACCCCCCCCCTAAGACATCGCAGGTCCCGTTGGCAGTATCGTCACTAGTCAGGTGGTGTGGGGAGGCACAGGCCTTGACCCCGGCAAGGTTCAATATTCTTGCCAGCAGGTCTTTTGAGGTAAGCGACCGAAGGGGCCTGGCTTCCCTCTCCCCCCTAAGGGGGTTTGCCCGACCAAGCCTCTTAAGTGGGGGGCGGTCGGCAATGGGATGCCTGCTGGCTTTCTTGGCAGTTCCCTTGGAAATAAAAGAGGGGCCTGCTGCTGGAGTTGCCCGAAAGCACCTTTAGAGAAGGGGGTGACGGGGAATCCCCTTCGCCCGTAGGCGTAGGAGAGGAGTAAGCCTCCTCTCCGGTTAAAGAAATATAAGTGTCCCCTGCGCAAGCACAGGGAGGGGGGGACCACCATTTTGTTCGGGGAACTGCTCGAGGGCGGCTCCTTTGATGAGCAAGGGGAATTGGGGAGAGATTTGGGTGTTTTTTTTTAATTTTCATCCATGGGCATGGTGACCCTATTTTTTCGACGGGAAGCAATAGCTCATCACCTCTCGCAGTTGCCCGCACTGTAAGAGGTGTTTACAGGCCTGCCAGAGCCAGGTGCCACCATTCAGGACCACCCCTCCTGCCTGGTGGCCTGGCAGTCCATCGGCTTGGCAGCTCCACCTTAGACACGGTTTAAAATTGATAGAGTGTGAAGAGGAAAGGAAAAGGGATGTGAGGAAGGTATGGGTAGGGATGAAGCAGGTTGTTAAAAAAAACCCATCCCAGACCGGAGCTCAGGGATTAGGGAACATTGTATCCTTCCCCCTCAGCCCCGATTTGGGACGGTGGGCTGAGAAGAATGTCAGCATTTACCCTGTGAAATTAGAGGCCGACCAGAGAAAGTTGTGGGAGAGGTTGTATGAAAAGCGACGAAGTAGGGGAGGTATACAGGCTATCTGAAGGAAGGAAGGAAGAGAGGCTAAGCTGGGGCCGGACGGAGCGCTGGATCCCGTCAGCACGGCGGCCAGGATGGCAAATCGCCGCGCCCCTTACGGGGCTTTCAGGGAAGTCTCGTCTAACCAAATCTGTTCGTCAGCCTGAAGCGGGGGCATATATACCCGTAGCTATTCAAAACAGAGAGAGAGATTGAGACCTTCTTAACCTTCGTTATCGGGCGTGATTACCCGATTGCCTCCTTACGAGGACGTGTCAACGGCTGGGGTCAGCAGCCAGACGGGTGACATCGGCGGGCCATAAACGCGGTTCACCGCGAGGATACAAAGCACTCTCACGACCCGAGATGGGGTGGAGGTTGAGACGACTGGGAGGAAGCTTTGGTGAGAATTTCAAGGGACCTGGTGGCGGGTCAAACGAGGGAGAGGTCGAAGGGGGGGGGGGAGTAACGGCTTGTTTTCTCTCCCTAAATACTGCCTTAGTAGGTGTGGAAATAATATAATTCAAAGGGGATTCCTCCACACACCTTCATAACATTTCTCCGAAACTTCATTCAAGACTTGTGAAGCAATGAAAGCAGTAGTGGAGTCAGAGTCTGGTCAGAATTCACACTTGGGCTTACAGATTTTACATAAAGAGATTGAGACAAACGAAGCAAATTTAGTGTTTCTTTATTTCAACATTCTCTAAATGGCAGATTGTTCCTTTCGCTTGAGAACAACAGACTTATGTGGACTCTTTGACTCTCCATTTTATTTGATGTTTTTTTTTATGTTGGTTGGTTACTCCTGCGCCGAGGGGTGGCAAGTATTCCCCCATACGCTAGAGCGTGCTTCCTTTTAATTGGTTTTGCTTTGTTGCTGTTGTGTATTTTTTGGGGGGGAGGGGGGGAGTTAATATTTTTAGCGATTTGTTTTGTTTTTAATTTAGCCTAAAATTAGGTTGCAAAATAATTGCGGCGATCTGTGCCCTTGGAGGCAGCCACCAGATGAGTGCTATTAAATTTTAAAAAATCGTTCGAGAATTTTACCAGTTCTAAGATCGATTCCCGTATGGGAGAAAGACCTCAAGGATGCGCACAATCAGAGATGGGCAAGATCGCCAACTTTAGTGATCTTGAAGATCAAGATCAGATCACCAGAAAAAATAGGATCTTGAAGATAACTTTTAAATGAATTGAAAAGGGCTGTAGACTTCTAGAGTAAACAAAACTAAATTATTTGGTTAATCACTCCTGAAAACCATCACTCCTAATACTCCTTCACCCGAGGACTGAGGCAATACAAGCATCGTATCCTACCTATGTACTAAAATAGATTTATTTGGTGAAAATGATATATTTAAGTTTAACATTCCAAGTACATTGGGTCATAACTACAAGATGTATAAACCTTACTCTCATTCTAATCAACGTAAACATTTTTTGGTAGTGATAATAAAAGATCGGTGGAATAGTCTTCCTGAATCAGTGATCAATTCTCAAAACTTAAATACTTTTAAGAATAATCTTGACAATTGCATGATAAATAAATCAGACCAATGAAATGGAATAAAAGCATTATTTAAATAAAGTTCCCATATGTTTAATATGAATAAAATTACATTAGGCAGATTAATAATATTGATTTCTTACAAAGTACTGATTTCTAAAAAAATAAAGCAAATAAGTAACATTCTACATCTTTCATTGTATTTTTCATGATCGCATCATTGTTTCGTGTCATCGATTGAGGTCAGCGGCTGCTTCGTGTAGTCGGTTCTCACTGGTTATTGTCAATAGTTTGGCAGCTCAAGTTGATCATCGCGGTCAAAGGTTGGAGAGGTGTGCGTCGCCGCTGTCATTGCCATCATTGGGTTACTCGGAATTGTATCGTCCTCTTTTCGTTCGAGCTTTTCGGAGTCATCGTATGTCGCCGTTGTCCTTGCCTTCGTCATCGTCGTGTCTTCGCCGTAGCCATCTCTTCGTTGTCGCCGCATCTTCGCCATTGTCATAATATACAATATTAAAGTGGTCACATCACTGCAAGACCATCTGAATCTAATTATCGCCATCGTCAAGCCTTCGCCATTATTGTTTTCTCCATCGTCACGTCTTCGACACCGGCGCACAATCGCGATCCTTGCTTAATAATAATAATAATATATATATATATATATATATATATATATATATATATATATATATCATCACTAACTCTATAATTTAAGAAGGGGACTTTTTTGAGTATTCGAATAATAATTTAATCTTAGTTTGGTTATGACTTATGTTTTTTATGAAAGTTATTTCGATAAATCCTTTATAATATCCAAAAACAAAATGGTGAAGTTCAGAAATAAATATAAGTATCGAAATTATTTGAATTCTTTGAAACCCAAAGAATTACAAATGGTGAAGTTCAGAAAATTTATTTTTATATATCTTCTATAACTATATTTTAGTAACATAAAATTTTGAAAGGAAAAAAATTTAGTTTAAGAGTTCCTTTTTAAAATTATTATAATTGGCGAGGTTCAGATAATTTCTAAAAATTTAAACCATGGCTGCTTTTTTTTAGATTTTAAATTTTGATCTTAGTAGCGAAGCCATTTCCTTGTATATATATATATATATATATATATATATATATATATATATATATATATATATATATATACGAGGGGTGGTCAATAAGTTTTGCAATTCGGATATAAGGAAACGAGATATGAGGAAAAGTGTTATTAGTTTTCAATGCACTTGTGCCACTTGTTCCTGAGGCTTCGAATTCCCGATAACCAGAAATCTCCCGACTGCTGTTCAATCTACTCCTGGACGGCGAGCTGGACATCTTCATCGTCCTCAAACCGGCGTCCACGGAGTGCAGCCTTGAGCTGGCGGAATAAAAAGTAGTCGCTAGGGGCCAGATCTGGACTGTAGGGAGGATAGTTGAGCTCCTCGAATCCGCACTCGCGCAGGGCAGCATGTGCAACTCTGGCCTTGTGGACTTTGACGACGTCGAAGTCGATCATGGGGCGTGAGGTTTCTAGGGACCCAACGGGCAGAGACCTTGGTCACGGCCAAATTGTCGTGGATGATGTGATAACACTTCTATGTAATATTCCAAGTTCTCACTCAGTTTCTTCGACCTTCACCCGTCGATTTTCGAGGATCATCCTCTCCACACGGGCCACATTGTCCTCGTTGGTGACGTCTGACGGACGTCTTGGACGGGGGTCATCTTCAAGGGACTCACGACCATGGCGGAACTCCCTATTCCATTGAGCAATGGTTGCATAGGAAGATGCAGTGTCGGTGTACACTGCAACCATGCGTTCATGGATCTCTTTTGCATTCTTGCCTTCCTTGATAAAAAATTTGATCACTGCGCGGTGCTCAACCTTGTCCATTGTTGAAAAATTTGTGACTGACGATCTGCGATCAGCTACTGCTTCTTAAATAGACGAGGCAGGAGAGTGCGGCTGCAGGTTCTGACTTGTCATAACTTGTCCTAACACCCCCATAACCAGCCATTCCCCTTCCTCTGTTTTTGCCTACTGATTCGCAAAACTTATTGACCGCTCGTGTATATATATATATATATATATATATATATATATATATATATATATATATATATATATATATATATACGCAATTACTGACAATATAAAGGTCAAAAATGCTAGTTAAGAGGGTTAATTTAATGTTCAACCACTGTAAGCACTTGCTTTTAACAAAACCAATTGTCTTGGAGTTATGAACCATGCCATCAAACGAAAACAACCATCCATTGGTGCAGAATAAGGAACTGTGGTGATGTACCTCTTGAAAACCTTTATAGCACGATACCTATCTAAATAGGTGAGTGTCTTAAGGGTGTCTTGTAAATAATAGAAGACTTCAAAGTCTTCCCTGTTATTAAGAGCAGAGAATGAGCCGTCCATAGTTTTGAAGAAATCGTTTTCAGATGATAAGTCTGAGTTCCACAAACTATTACCACTGCTATTAGAATTACAATTTATTGCAGCTATCTGCAGCTTGTCTTTTAATTGAAACGTGATCGCTTCATTATAGCCAAGATTAGGCCCTTGCAACATAGATATCCATCTAAGTTTGAAATACGCATGAGATACTGAGGCCAATACGGCAGCAGTTACCTTGAGGTTCAAAGACAAAAAAATTACCAAATCTGGCATTGAAGCTCGTAACGATTGCTCTCAGTAATGGAATGCAATGTCTAAAGCGCAGGTCGTTTGGTTGGATAGGTTCCAATCTTACGAGGGCATCTCGAGTCACTATGAGTGGTGGAAGAAGACAATTCTAGTAACATTCTTCCTCTGCCTGTAATTTGTTGAGGGTTGCTGCAATTGGTTTTAGAGCAGACAAATATTCTAAAATAAATTCTAATTAATTGTCTTTAAGGATGGGTAAAACCAGTTCTTCAAGAGCTACATTCACGTCATTCTTTTGTTTATATGTTTGGCTTAATGGGACGTACATTGCGTTCCATCGGGTGACGCGTCAGTACCTAAATTGGACGCCAGTTATTATTTCCTGTATTTTTTATGCTGACTTGGGTTTACCAGCAATAATCCACAGCGCCGGACATTTCCACATTTCAGAATGCTTTATCTTCTTTAATCCAGGTGAATTCAGTACTTTATCTGCATAAATTGTTGCTATCAAGTTCAATGTGTGGGAGACACATCGAATATTGGATGATAGTTTCACTGACTCCTCCCCCGTAAGGGGCGCGGCGATTTGCCATCCTGGCCGCCGTGCTGACGGGATCCAGCGCTCCGTCCGGCCTCAGCTTAGCCTCTCTTCCTTCCTTCAAAACACTTGTTTCCTCTCTTTTCACACAACCTCTCCCACAACTTTCTCTGGTCAGCCTCTAATTTCACAGGGTAGATGCTGACCTTCCTTTCAGCCAACCGTCCCGCATCGGGGCTGAGGGGGTGGGGGACAATGTTCCCTAACCCCTGAGCTCCGGTCTGGGGAGGTTGGTTTTTAACAAGCTGCTTCATCCCCACCTATACCTTCCACACATCCCTTTTCCTCTCCTCTTCACAATCTATATTTTTTACGCCGTGTCTAAGGTGGAGCCGCCATGCCGATGGACTGCCAGGCCACCAGGCGGGAGGGGTGGTCCCAAATGGCGGCGCCTGGCTCTGCCGGGCTTGTAAGCACCTCTCGCAGTGCGGGCTACTGCGAGAGGTGTGCGCGATTGCATCCCGTGTTTAAAAAAGGGTCACCATGCCCAATGATGAAGATAAAAAAAACAAACCCAACCCTCAACTTCCCCTGTTCCATCGACGGAGCCGCCCTCGGACAGCTCCAGCAAAAAAAATGGAGGTCCCTTCTCTGGAGGTGCTTTCGGGCACCTCCCTTTTCTCAGCGGCAGTCCCCTCCTTTCTTTCCAAGGGGACTGCCAAGAAAGCCAGCAGGCAGCCCTTAGCCAGCCGCTCCCCATCAAAGCGGCTCGGTAGGGCAAACCCCCTTAGGGGGGAGAGGGAAGCCAGGCCCCTTCGGTCGCTTCCCTCAAAAGACCTGCTGGCAAGAATTTTAAACCTTGCTGGGGTGAAGGCCTGTGCCTCCCCACACAAGACTGGCGACACTGCCAAGGGGACCTGTGATGTCCTGGGAGGGGATGGCCAACTGGAGGCCCCTCCTGTGATAAACATGGTCCTTGAGGAGACCCAGCCTCAGACGGTAGGGCCTTCCATGGGGGGGAATTCGGGCTCGGCGCAAGCACCGAACCCGAATCCGCCCCTATGCAAGGTCCTCCTCAAAAGGCTGAGGGCTCCGAGGCAGTAAAAGGAGGGGAGGGATCTCCTCCGACAGGTGCCCCTACGACAACCAGGACCTTCTCCATTTTGGAGAGGGACCTGGCTGAGGCCGGTCCATCTGGCCTGGGGGCTTCTGCCGGCGGAGGTGAAAAGCGGGTTCATTCCCCGCCCTCCTCTCCAAAAAAGAAAAAGACAAAGAAGACTAAAAAGACGAAAAAGACTCGGGGCTCCTCTCCATCCGCGGGGGCTGCGGGGACGGATGGGTCTGCTACCACTTTGGTAGGCGACCAAGCCAAGATCGGCACATCCGGCCCCTCTACCCCCTCGTGTGCGGAGCCCCTGACCAAGACTAACACCAAGAGTGCACAGGGCGGAGCCTCGATGACATCGGGGCCCCTCATTCAGAGGTTACCTGGCGTTTTCGAGCCCGCTGGCTTCAAACGCTTCCTCGTTATTCGCTCCACTGATGGCACCATGTTGTCCAAGGGCAACATGATCCATCAGAGGAGAGGATTAGCTAGTGCAATTGGTAGAGAGCCGAAGGTGACCCGTTTCTCGGACGGCAGCCTTCTGGCGAATGCGGCGAATCCCGCCGAGGCGGCCAAGATAAGTGCTCTTCGGACACTTCATGGCACCCCGGTGAGTGTGACGCCGCACTCTACCATAAACTTTGTGAAAGGAGTATTTTATGCGAGGGAACTCGTTGACTACTCCATTGAGGACATCACCCTAGAGCTGGCCGACCATGGGGCGGTCAAGGTCGAACGTGTGATGAGAAAACAGGGAGGGGCTTCGAGACCCACCCCTACACTCTTCGTCACGTTCGACTGTGACAAGCTCCCTGAGTCGGTGCGTGCCGGTTGGTACCGCTACCGCGTGAAGGCATTCGTGCCACTGCCGCGGCGGTGCTATTACTGTCACCGCTTCGGCCATACGAATCGCTCATGTAGACGTGCAAAGTCGGGGTCACCCGAAGTCTGTGTAAATTGCTCCAAGGTCGCACACGATAAGTCCAAATCGTGTGTGGCCAAGTGTGTCAATTGCGGAGAGCCGCACCCTGCTTCTTCGAAGCAATGTGGTGCATATCTCCTGGAGAAAGAAATCCTGGCCGTTCAGGCCCAGGATAGACTCTCATTCCGCGAGGCTAAGGACTTGGTCCTAGCGCGCCCAGCTCTGCCGGGGACGTCATATGCCTCAGTAGTTCGAAAGGCACCCTCTGCTCCTGGCCCATCCAGGCCAACGAGCACGGTTGTTTCCGCGCCCATTCGGAGCCCTTCTGCGGGCTCTATCCAACCCGGGCGCTCCCCTGGTAAAGCTGGTGGCAAAAAGGGTTCATAGCCAGCCCCGGCTAAAACCAGGGCTCCCCCCTCTTCCCCCAGCGTGACCGTTTCCCGCAAGGCGAAATGGCCACGCGCCTCCACCGAGTCGTTAGACTCACAGGAGGCAACACCCCTGAAGATAGTCGCTAGGCCATCCTCAGGGGTTCCTAAAGCTGTCCCCCGAAAGGAGGACAGCAACAAAGGAGCTTCGGCTCCTTCGCCCACGCCCCGAGGTGGAGCGAGTGGCTCGGAGACGGTGGTTCCTCGAAAAGAGGCCCCCCCGCCTCCGAAGCCGCAGCGCACGCCTAAGGTTTCGAGGCGGAGGGAGGAAAAGACTCGCATAGCGAGCCCAACCTCCCTCAATAAGTCCTCGAAGGCGACAGCGCCTCCAGCGCTTTGTCCGGCCAACAGTGCCCGAGGTTCTGCCCCCGGGAAGCGTACGGCCAGTCCCGTGAGGGTCTTCAATTCGAGGAGGGCCCCCGCGTCTCCTCCGAGCTAGGCCTGGAGGGCATATTCCTTCAATGGAATTGCCGTGGACTCCGGGCCAACTGGGAGGAGCTGCGGAGGCTCACCTCGTCCCGTTCCCCGTTAGCTATTTTTTTGCAGGAGACCATGCTAGGCGCGTGCCCCCTGCCTGCCCTCCCGGGGTATAAGGGTCTTGCGACCCCACCACCGCGGGATGGCCGGGCTGGGGGATGCGCGGTTTACACCCGGCATGATGTCTCCGTTCTTCCTTTCTCTTTAGATACCTCCTTTCAGGCAGTGGCTGTGCAGCTGCACCTGGATAGGAGGTATACTATCATTTCTGCGTACATTCCACCGTCAGCTGACTTCGACGCGGGGGACTTCCGCCGCGTCGTGGCACGGTTGCCGAGGCCCTATCTCTTGCTTGGAGATCTGAACGGCAGGCATCCTCTCTGGGGAGATTACTCCATAAATCCCAGGGGACAAGTGCTTGCCGATCTGATCGAAGAGCTTGAGATGGGTGTCCTAAACGTGGATGAATTTACGCATCACTGTCCGAGAACCGCTTCATTTTCTTGCCTTGACCTATCTTTGTGCTCTTCGGATGCACAGCCTAATTTTGATTGGGGGGTGGTCGATGACCTCCATGGTAATGATCACTTTCCCATTCAAATATCATTTTCAAGGCAACTGCCGCCTGAGAGACCACCTCGGTGGTGCTTGGCGCGGGCGCGGTGGCCTGCATTTCAGGAAATGACTGAATTCTCTCTCAGTCGAGGAGTTTAGGTCGGTAGATGAGGCCGTTGAGTTCTTCTCCGGCAACCTCATCGCCGTGGGCCTGACTACTATTCCTAGGACGTCTGGCCGTTTTGCACGCCGACCACTCCCATGGTGGTCGGCCGAGTGTGAGACGGCCCTCAAACAGAAGCGTTATGCCTACATGCGCTATAAGCGCCGTTCGAACGATTTCACTGTCGCTGAATTTCGTCGGGCTAGGGCTAGGTTCCGGTATATTTCGAAGCACGCCCGCCGCTCTTCTTGGCGGGCATACGTGTCTTCACTTAACAGGAAGACCCCTTTAGCTGAGGTGTGAAAGCGAGTCAAAAGGATTCGGGGCAAGTTCTCGCCGGACCCCCCTCCCGTTCTCCAGGAGAATGGGACCGCAATCTCGGACCCCGCGTCCGTGGCGGAATCCTTAGCGACCGCTTTTTCCGCATTCTCTAGCCGTGCTGCTGCTCCGCCAGCATTCAATGCACGTCGTGATCTCGCGGAAGGCCGCCGGTTGGACTTTACCTTCAGAGGCGGAGAACCCTTCAACGACAAGTTTACTGTGAGTGAGTTGCGTTTCGCTCTCGCTTCGTGCGCGGACACCGCCCATGGTCCGGACGATGTCCCGTACGCCATGCTTCGACACCTGGGTGAGCGAGGCATGGCCTTTCTGTTAGATTTGTTCAACAGGATCTGGGTGGAGGGTCTTCTCCCAGACTCCTGGCGAATCGCTACTGTGCTCGCCTTTCGCAAGCCGGGGAGAGATCACTCTACTCCGACCGGTTTCGCCCAATCTCTCTACCGTCTTGCGTGTGCAAGTTGATGGAGAAATTGGTAAATGTTAGATTAGCCTATTTCCTGGACAGCGGAGGCCATCTGTCTTCTGCACAGTGCGGCTTCCGTAAGTTCCACTCCTCGTCGGATGCTCTGCTCCGACTGGAAAGTGCCGTCTGCGAGGCTTTCCTTCGTAGACAGCACTACGCCACGGTGTTTTTTGATCTGGAGAAGGCCTATGATACCGCATGGCGATACGGTATCATGGAGACTCTCCACACGATGGGGGCGAGGGGACGCCTCCCAATGTTTATATCTGATTTTTTGCGAGATCGTCCATTCCGCGTACGGGTGGGGGGAGCCCTCTCCGGCCCAAAGGAGCAGGAAGAGGGTGTCCCGCAGGGAAGTGTCCTCAGTGTTACACTCTTTGCCCTGAGCATCAACGGCATCACCTCGGTGCTGCCGGAAGATGTTCTCGCTACGCTCTACGTGGACGACCTTTCGATCTCTTTTGGCGCGGCCCAGATGCCAACTCTGGAGCGTCGACTCCAACAGGCATTGAACCGCGTCTCTCGCTATGCCGAAGCGCACAGGTTTCGGTTTTCTTTGGCCAAGACTAAGGTGGTGCACTTCTGCCGCCATCCACGGCTTCACCCCGACCCAGATTTGTTTCTTAATGGGGTGCGCCTGGATGTGTTTGAATCGCACCGTTTCCTTGGTCTTGTATTCGACCGACGCCTCACCTGGGAGGATCATATTCGCAGCCTTAGGGTCTCTTGTACCCGCGCCATGGACATTCTCCGTTCCGTGACGTTCAGCGCTTGGGGCGCTGATAGGGCTACCGCCTTACTTTTTTATCGATTCTTTGTTCGCTCGAAGCTCGACTACGGATGCGAGTTTTATGCATCCGCAGCCGAGCGTTTATTGCGGAAGGTGGATTCGATCCACCACACCGGCCTTCGCCTTGCGACCGGTGCCTTCCGCACTTCCCCCATTGAGAGCCTGTTGGTCGATGCTGGGGAGATGCCACTCGCTCTGCGCCGCGTGCAGTGCATCACTCGCCTGTACGCACGAGCCCGGCGCCTCCCTCAGTCGCCAACAGCTCTCAATGCATCCGCAGCTGATCTCGATGGTGCCTATGCCGCCGAGAGACGCCAGTCATACCCTAAGCCCTTTGGGTTTAGGGCCAGGAAACTCCTTCGAGAAGTAGATATAGCTTTCGGGCCGGTGGCGCCCCTGGTTCTGCCCAGGACGCCACCCTGGAGGGTACCACATTTGGCTATTTGTCGGCACGCCTCTGCTCCCAAAGCTTGTACTGCGCCGGGAGTATTGCGTTCGACCTTTTTGGAGCACACATCGTGTCACGCTGGTACCGTGCCAGTGTATACGGATGGCTCCAAGTCCCAAGAGGGGGTCGGCTTCCACGCCGTATCCCCTCTGTTTGAAGTCAGCGGGGCTCTACCAGGCGCTGCATCTGTCTTCACGGCCGAGCTGGTGGCAATACACCACTCGGTACGGGAGATTACGCGACGTGCCCGGTTTGGAGACCGGATTGTGATCTATAGCGACTCACAAAGCACCCTGAGTGCTCTCGGGGCATTGGAATCTCCGCATCCCCTGGTTCGCGATATCCGTGACACAACGGTTTTGGCGAGCCGGGCAGATGTCGAGATTATCTTCTGCTGGGTTCCTGGACATGTAGGAATTGCGGGGAATGAGCGCGCCGATGAGGGCGCCAAAGAGTCCGCGATGACTCTGCGACCGGACCAGCGTTTCGCTCTTCCTCACACTGACTACATAGCAGGAATACGGGCAGCTCTTCGGACTGCTTGGCAAAGAAGATGGGAGACGGTCGAGGGAAACTTAAAGTTGCGTGCCATTGCGCCGCGACTGTTCCCATGGACCTATCCCCCAATGCCGCGGCGGCTTCAGGTTGCTTTCTGTCGTCTTCGAATCGGACACACTCGTGTGACGCATCGCTACTTGATGGAGCGCTCGCCTGCGCCCTATTGCAACGACTGCGTCGTCCCCCAGACTGTTCGGCACATTCTTGTCGAATGTCCCAGTCTGGGTGATCTTCGCGCACGATACCTGTCCCGGTACCGGGATGGTCGGGGTCGCTACCGCCTGTCCCTTGTACTTGGGACGAGTGCGTGCACCATGACTAGTGGACTTATTGACTTTTTGGGGGAGGCTGGCCTTCTCCCTTTCATTTAACCCAGTTTAATTGTTGTTGTTGTTTTTGTTATTGCTTTTTATTGTTATTGTTATCTCTTTTTATTGTTTCCTGTTTAATTTTTAAAGTAGCCTAGAACTAGGCTGTTTGTTTACGGCGACTAATGCCTAAGTCGGCAGTCGCCAGATAGCCCCTTAATTAAAAAAAAAAAAAAAAAATCACTGACTCCTCTCCGAGATCTTCTGAAAGTTCAGGAAAGTTGCTGATGATAACCTCTTCATCTGAATCTTTTTCATCATCATTTTCATGTGCATTATCTTGATGAATATCATCTGTACAATTCTGAACACGGATACAGAACTCTTTAAAGCATTTCACCATGTTCAATGAATTGTCGGTGACTGTAGATACAACCTACTCCTTAATTAAACCATATTGGTTAGACACGCACCAGCTAAACTGGCACTGAACATTGACAAGAACTATATGATTTAAATGAGGCACTTCAGCGATGAGTCACCTACCATACCAACACATCAGTGACTTATCCCATAGGAGCAAAATGTGGAAGACTCCATATTCATAGCAAAATGAAGGCTCACCAAATTTAGGAATGAGGAACACATGTCGAATAATTGAAAATTTTATACTATAAGCTATCAAACTATCAGAATCTTCTATTCAAGGATATCCTTGGATATTGATGGTCCCGGTTTTTGCTTAGAAATGTGAAACATGCTTAGTGTTTACTGATGGGAAATTTTGGCAGAGCCGGCATTGAGGTGTCTGGCATCTTCTTCTTTATCTTGACATTTGCAAGATTTTTTATCCGATTCAGATTCGCCCAAAAGATCCGAATGTAATTTCTGCACAAGAAAATAAATTATTCCATGCGGAGAGACTCATAGTATCAAACTTCTGGTTGAAATTATTACTTAACAAGCTTCTACTTTTTGATCTTTAACTAAAATTAGTTTCACCAGAAACAGTGCATTTTATCCTGTTAAAAATTGTAAGCCGAATTTCGTCCTTAATTAACTAAATAAGAGAAATTACAGACATGGATCAAAAAGAGAGAAAGATAGTTACACCTGGCGTTTTATTATTGTCACTAGTTCATAATCTATTAATAGCTAAAGTGCACAATATATTCAAATGGATGTCTATGTAAATGTAGATTTAGTCTTGTATGGCACCAGTCACTTAAAAATAGGACTTAAACCATTATGTAAATGTTGCTACTTACTAATTAGTTACTAAGTACTACTAATTCTGAGGTGGCTCAGAAGATTGCTTGTTGAGTTGAGTCCAGCAGACAGAATTGTAGTTTTCTTTGTACACTGCAGAAAAACAACTTTGATACCGTTTCCATTTTTTCCCATAATTTGAAAATATTTACGGTTCAATAGCACAGATTGATCCTTATTGCCAACATTGTTATATAAATCCTCGTATATTGAATACTGTTCTGGTGACAACCTAGAATATTTGGGGCCCTTTGGAACCAGTTGTGGTTGTAAAATTGGACTCATTAAAAAATTAAATCTGTAAATAAAATATGTTAAGCAATTAATTTATTATGAATACGGACCTGTAGAGGAATTATAACCTATATGCACCCAGAGGGCCATGTGTATATATACGTTAAAGTTCTCCTTCGGAGAGAGCGAGAGAATCGAGCCACATGAGGAGAGGTGTGGGAACGTTAGCCGGCTGACTAACAGTCAAACGGCCTACCCTTTTGATCTCCCCATCGCATAGGTGGTCGGGAGCGAGCTGCTGTGCCAAGGAAACCACTAAAGTCCATTATGCCGCTCTCAAAAGGATCCGATTACCTACGAGGTCCGGAGGCCCGCGGTTAAAGCGCCACAAAAAGCGGTGCCAGTTCAAAAAGAACACCAAGGATTGTGACGGTCGTCGGTGCCTCTGATGAAGAGGCCGACCTGGGCTTCGCGGTGCCACCCTTCCCTCACCCCTCGATCTCCCCTCAGCGGCCTCGCCCCGTCTTCCTAAGGTAGGGCGGGCGCCGGACTATAAATAAGCCCGTAAGGAAAGAAAAAAGATTATTATTCGGTGAGAGACCCAGTTTCGAAATCATTCTTCTTCAACTTAGAAACGTCACGTTTTGTATCCGTGCCATACCGAAGTATCCTTCACAGGCTTAGTAAGAAGCCTGGTTGGACCACTATTCCTAGTGCCAAATAGGAATTTCGCAAGTAAGAGAAAATAAGACCCGGTCACCCTCGAGTGACTCTCAAATTGCGATCTTAATAACGGAGAGAGAAGAAGAATCAATACCCGAGGAAGATCCAATTTTTCAAGTACATTCAAAATCTCCTCGTATACCCCAAAATCCAGTTGTCCAACCCCTCGAAGAAGACTAGGATACAAAAAGGCTTCAAGAGCTACGCAGAAGAGCACTCCTTGAGCCAGTGAGTACAATTCCTCCCTCCGCTTTTTAACGTAGAACCGAAGTATTTGGCATCGTCCCCTCCCCCTTCCCCACCTTATCTCGTGAAAAAAAAACTTCAGCCGCTCGCCGTAGATGAAACAGCGTGGAAAAATCCAATATAGCGACATCCGTCAACCCCTGATCATTTCGTTCATGTAAGTCAGAATGACTATTTATATTTGTATTGATTTAGTAGGAGTATAATACAGTACTCAAATTAACTGAAGAAGAGACAATTTTTAGTGAACCCCGTCATATTTACCGTTAGAAGAGTCAAACTTAAATTGGAGTTTAATGCTAATCTAAAAGGGTCACCATAAAATAACTAATCAGCAATTGGTTTGTTTACTTGGAGCCTATTTCGAGTTGGGCATGATTAGCTTCTGAAATAGCCCGGTTTCAAGCATTGTTATTCCCGTTAAACTTATTATGTGATTGTAAATATTTTATTTTGGTAGTTAATTGATAAATTTAAAATATATATTTATTTTTGGATAATTCTGGTGTTTCAATGGACCCTTTACGTGTTTAACTGGCTCTTTCCTTAAAACGGATTAAACGCTGTGGCACTCTCAATAATACAGGAGTTAAAAGTCCACTCAGCCAATATAGAAGAATTGTTGTCCTTCAATAGTAATAGGGTCAGACTGGCGCGCTAAAGTCATTGAACATATAAATTCTCTGACAAAAAATAAAAATAAAGCAACAACTACAATACTACGACAGGACCGTTAGGTTATATTATATTATATTATACCTGAACATACTATTTTTTACTAATATATATATAAAAAATTAATATTTTTTTTATCTAAATACTTTCATTAATAACGCTAACTACGTATACGAATTATTTGACGCATAGTAAATTTGTATAATGTTCAATTATATAAATAATTAACTATAATTTAATAAATAATATCACTGTTTGCAAACTATATACATATATGTTTATATTAAATCTTTACCATTATGTTGAAAAACTCTACGACTTCGGTTATGTGGCATCATTCATTAGCTTAAAATGGAATCTTATGCACAATCGTTGCAGAAAACATAAATACTATGTTAAACAAAGTTGCCACTGGATGTCGCTTGGACAAAAAAACAAATCCCCTTCGCATAGCTTCATATTTAAGAATCTTAAATTAAAAGTGATCTTGAGGGTCTAAAATGATCATCAAGATCAAGATCATAAGAAAAAAAGTGATTTTGGATCAAGATCAACATAATAAAAAGTGACCATTAAGATCAGATCACGATTTTGATCTTCAAGAACACGATCTGATCCTGAAGATCAAGATCGTATCATTCTCAGCGCACAGTGCTGACAATGTACTGAGCAGGAAACACCTTGTAGATTTATATAGCTGTTCTTTAAAAAAACAAAAAAACAAACAAACACAAACCAAACTACTTTCTTCTAATAAAAGGATAGGAAGCAATTTTTAAGATTTTAGGAATTCGAATTCAGAGTGGATAAGAAAAAAGGTAGTAGAAAGACGATATCCTCCGCTTTAAATTTATAATGTTTAAAACGTGGACTTTCTACAAACTGAACTGGATAATGATACTATTTTGCTTGTATACTAGCATGTTTAAGAAGAGCAGGGTTCCATTTTGCTCTTGTTCCATCGTATAGGTGATATTAGGATGGAGAGGATTCGAAAACCTTAAAGAAAACTTTTAAATTCACAGATCATGTCCAAAGCTATTTAAACCTCTAAAATAACAAACATCCTAATACTAAGTTTACAGCTGAAACTGAATTTATTGGCCCATTATCATTTCTAGACATCAAACCCATAAAATTTAGTAATCGCCTGGTCAATTGAGTATACAGAAAAACAACATTTCCAGATTTTTGAGTGAAGTTAGATTTGTTTGTTCCAGCTTCATTTACGAAAAAACATGATTTTGGATTTATTAACTCATTCTTACAAAATGTATCTAATTACTTGGCATTATGTGACGATTTGGATTTTGTTTTACAGTACTGGTGCAGCCAGCGAACACAGGCAACCCCAAAAGGCCTACTTATTCTGGCAGGCACGGGAAGGGAAAGGCAGAGAAACGTCACTCGCATCACCCTCTCGCCGGCTGCCACCCTCAATCCGCGCCAAGTGCCAGCCTACACGTCAACCTCCAAGAAAGTCCTCCATTCACGTGAACTGCAAGTACCTTGACTTGTCGCAACCATGAAGAATTTATTTTTGTAAGCCTTCACAATAATTATAAATTGCGAGCGTATTTGCTCCCCAAACTACTGGAAATGAGTTTGCCAACAAGTATTTTCATGATACGATTAAAAAATTCCTCACTGATAAATTTCGCTTTAGAAATGTAACTGAAAGTACTGTTTAAAAATAGTAATTTTATATTAAACTTTCATATTAAGATCGGGACTGTATGATTTTAAAGAAAAAGAATGTCAAAACCAGTCTCAACATTTACATAATTGACAAATAAAAGCTACTGGTAGCTTTACCATAGAACGTTAGTTAGGAATTAATGAATGGCTTAGAATGACCCCGACATATACGTAACTTCTAACTAATATTCGTGGACGCTCAAGGTCAAACGGGTGACCTTGACTCGACTCTGGTCTCGGCAGAGATGGGGGATTGAAGTGTGTGTGGGGGGGGGGGGGCGAGAGCGAAGAATTTAAATTCGAAAGAGTGAGTGAAGTTGGCCGATATTAAACTAATGAAGGCTGCGGCTATGTGGCTTATGAAAAAGTAGGACCAAAATATACTTTAATATTTGCACAGTTATGCACAATAAATAGATTAAATAAAATAATGGCAATAGATACTCGATGAATACAAGAACCGAACTTAACAGAGCTACTCAGCGTGAGCTCTACGGGGGTGGGGCGAGAGACCATACGAGCCTCTGTACATACACACACAGGGATGACTGGCAGGGTAGCGATAGATGATTAGTCTCAGCCTGGCTTGGGTCCGAGGCTTTAAGAGATAAAACGGGGGATCGGATGGTTATTTGAGGGAGTTTAACCTCTAGTAGTAACACTAACTAGAGGTTGTATTCGTGCTAAACGAAATGTACCGAAACCAAGGATGGGCCAATTGACTGTGGCTCAGATCCTTCGGTATAATTCTAGCCTTCGGCTCGTCGAGAAAAGGGAGCGCGATTGAGAATGATGTGTTTTGTTGTAAAAGGCAGGCCAATACTGTCGATGCCCGATTGGGACCCAAAATATATAGGGACCAGCCGGAACCGTAACTGCCTCCGCCAAGGGGGGTGCGTAGGGGAATATCTCCACGATCAAACACGGCGCTTGGCGGGTGTGGAGTACTCCCGCGTGGGTTTCTTGATAACATCTTGGGAGACGACAGAATTGCGTGTTTGAGATTCCAATCCTTTGCTTATCGCAGAAAGCAGTTCAATATTCTGACTGTTCTCGCAGTCCTCGCTCACGTTGACTGACTTCGTGCCTGACCTCGTTGTTTCGATGGGCAACATGGCAGCAAGAAGCTTCTATTGTCGACAACTCCTCCATCCCAAGATGCTACTTTCTAACAAAAGTGACATTTCCAGACCTCAATGGGGAAGGGGGGGCAATTCGGGGATACCTGACCTTGAACGGGTCACGCTTTGCTGGTTCGGATATATTTAAGTACAAAGAGTATGCAGGAACACAAGTAATAAATGAACTCGACAAGCACACAAGGGCTACAAGAATTAACATTAGTTCAAACAGGGGTCGATCACCTAAGCTCAATAAAGACCTAGAGCTACAAAAAAACCCTAATAAATAACACACAAAATATTTAAAAAAACAGTACAAAAAGATACAAAAGGGAAATATAAAATACAGGGAGTTAATTGATTCGACCGGTACAAAGGTTTACATGATCGTTCTTAATTTGTGAACAGAGACATATTGTCCGAATATATACATTTTAAACAAGAGGAACAAAATTAAACATAACAGTTAAAAGCATAAAATTTCTCCTAGATTAGTTTGGGTAGGCTCTAAGGGGTTCCTACTCAAGCTATCCGCAACACAATTCTCGGATCCTTTTATATAATTGATTTTAAATTGATACTACTGGAGGTATAAAATTCAGCGCATAAGGCGATCATTGTTGCTCTTTACATTTCGCAAATATGCGAGGGGGCTTGTGATCCGTCTCTACAAGGAACTCTTTACCTAACAAATACATTCTAAAATTCTGTATGGACCATGTAATGGCCAAAGCCTCCTTTTCAATGATGGCATAATTTTTCTTGCGCGTGAGAAGCTTACGTCGCTCATAGGCGACGGGGTAACTATCGCCATCATCGCTATACTGTAGTAAAACACATCCTAGCCCTTCATTACTGGCATCGGGACCTCCATATCACTAATCTAACAGTAACTGATCTTTCAAATACTATTTCAGAACACTTCTTGGTCAATTTTAAATTCTCTATTCCCTACCACCTACGTCTCACTCGTCTCGAGATCCTACTCCTTTCCGGCGACTATCCTTAATTGATACTACTTCTCTCTATAATGACGTTGTTTCTGCCCTACCTCCTATTGATACTACTGCTTCACTTGACCAAACCTTAAACTGTCTGCACCAATCATTACTCGCCTGCCTTGACTCGCACGCCCCTCTTATCACTCCTTCTTCAAACCGCTATCACCGCGCCCCTTGGTTCACCATGGAACTCCTTAGTTCAAGGAGGTCCTTACGTGCTCATGAACGAGCCCTTCGTAAAACACGTTCTCATGGGCAAGACACGACCTACCTCTCAATTACCTATCACCTTGCTACTTCGACTTATTCTTCTAAATTAAAATCAGCGCGCGAGGCTCATTCACGCAAACTTTTGTCTGTGAGCAGGAATGACCCTCGCACTATCTTTCCTCTCCTCTCTCGTCTTTCCTCGCCTAGCCCCATTTCCTCCACCTCTTCCCCATCAACCACTCTACTCTTTCTAAAAATATTTTCTGATAAAGTTATTAACCTTCGCGCCTTACTACCTTTTGTCGTCTGAACAAGCCCATGCTGTTTGTTCTCCCTCAGCATACTCCATTGCCGCTTAACGTCCTCACTCTGGTGTTCTCTGAGGAAGTAATTGCCCTGATCTCACGCTCAAACAAATCTGGATCCCCTAATGACGTCTCTCCACACAAACTCCTCCACTAAATTCTCCCTGCTGTCCTCCCACTGATTCTTCATCTCATTACACTTCACTTGCCACAGGGGTGGTTCCCTCTTCTTTCAAATATGCCTCAATTCGTCTTATCCTTAAAAAACACACACCGTAAACCCTCTGAACCATCTAGCTATCACCCTATCTCACAGATTCCATTCCTCTCTAAGGTCCTCGAGAGAGTGGTTATCTCTCACCTTAATGACCATATTTCTAACTGCAATATCGATGAAATGTACCAGTCGGGGTTCAAAGCAAAGCAGTTTACTGAAACCGCTATTCTTAATGTTTCAGACGGTTTACGTAGAGCAGCCGATAGGGGTTGTACGTCCATTCTAGTCCTCCTAGACCTCTCCTCTGCTTTTGAAACCATCGACCACACTGTCCTCCTTGATCGTCTTCACACTTTCCTTGGTTTCTCGGGAACTGCACTTGATTGGTTTCGCTCATACCTCTCCTCCCGCACTCAGTAGGTCGCGCTCGATAACCTCTCCTCCGAGCCCGCGCCGATTCATTTGGGGGGGCCTCAGTGCTCAGTCCTTGGTCCCCTACTCTTTCGCATCTACTTACTGCGTCTTGGCTCCCTTCTTCGCGATTTGGGCCTGTCCTTTCACCTCTATGGTGATGACACTCAGATATACCTTTCCTCATCCCCTATGTCCTTCTCTCAATCAATTACCAAGCTCCTTTTAGCCTACACCTCCATAAACGAATGGCTGTCTGCCAACTTCCTCAAACTTAACCATGATAAAACGGAAGTCCTCCTTGTTGTTACCGCTTCGATGGTGGAGAAATCTAAAGCTTTCTTTCCCTCCCTTAACTTTGGGGAAACCAATGTCGCTTCTCTGATACCGTCAGGAATTTTGGTGCTATTTTCGACGAGAAACTCTCATTTAAACCGCATATCCAGCGTATCTGTTTTTCTTCCCTTGGTTTCCTCCGCAACTTCTCGCGTGTTTGATTCCATTTTGATCGACGAAGCCTTAAAACTGCTATTCATGCCTTCGTCACCTCACGCTTAGACTACTGCGATTCTCTTTTAATGAATTTCCCTTATTCGTCACTTCGCCCCCTACAACTAGTTCAAAACTATGCTGCCCGGCTCCTCCTTCGCCGTCCCCTATTCTCTCCTTCGATGCCTTTGTTACAGGAGCTACACTAGTTACCTATTCGCTTCCGTACCCAGTATAAAATTCTTCTCATCACCTATAAGGACCTAAACCTCGAGGCTGCACCTTATCTCTCGTCTGCCCTCTCCCATTGTCAAACTCCTCAGGTACTCCGGTCTAACCTCGCTCTCCCCCTGAACACTCCTCGTTCTGTCCTCTGCTCGATGGGTGACGGTTCCTTCTCAGTTTGTGCTCCTAGACTCTGGAATGCTCTTCCTGCCAAAGTCCGATCCTCTCCCTCCCTTGCTACTTTTAAACGTCTCCTGAAGACTCATCTCTTCAGAATTGCGCTCTGAAGGGCGCATTATAAATACCTATCATTATTATTATTATCTTTAAATCCTGATATTTTCAAAAATTGGGGTAAATATCGTCCCTCCGATGACTCGCCTCTTCTCGAATATATATATATATATTATATATATATATATATATATATATATATATATATATATATATTAGTGATGGATCGAATGTCTATTTTCAGTATTCACGAATGTGAATATTTTGTTTTTAATATTCGCGAATGTGAATATTTTGTTTTTAATATTCGCGAATGCGAATATTACATAGTTCAAGTAATATGCCATATTGTATATATTATAACTGGAATATTTAAATGTATTGTAAGAGTTTAGCCATTAAAAAATGAATGGCTAAAATCCATTTAATTTTCTGTTTCCAGGATGCGGGATGAGGACCCATTCTTAAACGAATCCCACTAACCTCTTTCCCCAACTTCCGTCCTTTGAAAGAGGATAACTACTTCATTAATTTAAAAAGCTACAGCTTAAAGCATGATCAATAGTTAAATTCTATTATTGGAAGGTTAAACTTCATAAATAACAGTTTTTCAGATCCCTCAGCATCTAGTCTGCTACGTTTTTTATCATAGACCAGACTGGCACTACTAAAGAGACGTCCGCTGGCAACATTTAATGGCGGACAAACAATGTAAGACCTTGCTAACTGATAAAGTTCAGGATACAACTCCGCATTCATCCTCCACCATGCAAGAGGATCTTCGTCAATGGCAATGCGTTTCTCTTTGAGGTACTGGTCAATGATTTTTGATACCTGCTGATAGAGCTGCTCATCTTCATCATCACTGCTTGAAGACAGAATTGCATTTATGACTTCGGTGAAAGTGGCGCTTATAGATGGTTTTGAAGCATCGCGTAGCGTACTTTTTTGCTTGAACTGTTTCAGACCTGCTTTTATGAATTTCTTCACAAATTTCGGGCGATGCCGACTTTAACTCTGTCCGTGCCCACCTGGAAGTGAAAATTTTGCTTTGCATCTAGGGTCCAAAAATGTAGCTATGGCATACAAGTCCTTGTTCGCTGCGAAATCAAACCTTTTGGTAAGTTCAGTCAATTACCAAATGATATATATGGAAAACTACACGCCGATTTCTTCTCGCAACATAAGCTGTTGGTGAATGGAGTATCATTAAAGATAGAGTTATCCAGAGCACCACATTCATTTACACTATTTAGAAACGAGACCGATTTTGAAGCTAAAATAGAATTATTAGAGAGTTTCCTTTACCTAAGAAAAGTCTGCCTTTCAGCATCAACTCATCTGGAGATGGAAAATAGGTTGCTTACATCAAACGCTAAATACCCTATCACACAAGTTCGTATGCGAAATTTTACAATTGTGAATGGAATAGCAATGACGAGTGTGGATAATATCTTCATGGGAAGAATACCTACGAGGATGGTAATTGGCATGGTTGACTATCCGATCGTCACAATACATGGGTGGATAAGTTTTTTTCTACATATTGCATTCTAACATGGTTAATGATGGTGAAAAAGTAGTGAACATGGCATTATTTGACACAAACCTTTGTTATTTCGCTTTCTCTCATGGTATTTACATCAGCCCACTGATATGATGAAAACCAAGATGAAACTACAAAGCGAGTTCAGTCTGTTATTGAGTGAGATAAGTCTAGATACGTACTAGTTTATTCTTAATAAAATGAATGCCATATAAATAGAAAAGCAATTGTTTCGAAATGAAACTACAAAGCGAGTTTTTCATGGCTGTTTTGCGAGAGACACTCAGTTATGTCAACCTTTAAAACTACCAGCAGCTTATATAATTAATCTGCACAGCAGCCATCGACTTGGTTCGCATTGGATTGCTTTGTTTGTTAACAAAAAAAGTTGATCTTATTTCGACAGCCTATGTCTAGGGTTTCAGAACGATGTTTATATTCGTAAAAACTTAGTAAAAATGAATAAAATTATTATTGTCAAACCATTTAGAGTTTAGGGTTACTTCTCAAACTCATGTGGCTTGTTTTGTGTCTATTTCATTCAGCAGATGACAAACGGTAAATCACATCGATCTTTTATTCAGCAATTTGATTTATATGATGATCAAAGAAACGTAGAAATCATTGTAAAGAATACTTTTAATAGAATGTAAATAAAAAAATGATACTGTACACTCAATAAAATTTATTGCTGGAAAATATGTAATTGTGTTGCCTATCAACTCAACTGTATTTATTATGTGCCATTATATAATATGGTTAGCATCAATTAAATGTTTTTTTTATTTATTAATCTGTAGAAAATGTATGCATATTTGAATTAAAATGTAAAATAAATCATTATAACAACCTTGGCTTTTTTTAAAACAACTTATAAAAAGAAAATGACTTACTTTGTGAACGAACTTGTCAACTGCGAAAGGGCGAAATGTTCGAGGAAGTCAGATATCTCACCGCATGAACTCCATTGATCTTCTATTAATGACTCCATATTCTTATGTTTACTTAAACTAAGTTCCTGAACAAAGAGGAAAAGGGTCTTCTTCCCAGCAAAAGCTCTGAAGTACAATGTTGAGAGTTTTTTCGATTTGGTTTATATATCTCTACAGATGGGATTTTAGGACGATAAAGAAATAAAGGAGAGGAGAAAGGTCCATTAGAAAGAGAAGCGATATTTGCAGATATGTTAAATACGGTCTAGACATTCATAATCTTTAGATTACAGGCATGATTTTCTCCAATGTGTGTGTGTGTGTGTGTGTGTGTGTGTGTGTGTGTGTGTGTGTGTGTGTGTAGACTCTAATTCCTCCGACAAAAGGTCACTGAAGCGATCTTTGTCTTCTACTGCCGATGCCATATATGATAAAACGGTCTAGACATTAGTAATTTTTTAGATTAATACTCTGATAGCTAGCATTCACATCATTAAACATACTAATTATTTTCAAAATGAAACGAGAAAACACCTGCATGTGATCAAGGCTGGTGGATTATGAGAAAAAAACAACTCGTTCCGATTTTCTCCAATATGTGTGTGTGTGTGTGTGTGTGTGTGTGTGTGTGTGTGTGTAGACTCTAATTCCTTCGTAAAAAATTCAGTGACCAATGCTAGGGGTGGGGGAGAGGGTTGGGTGAGACATGCATCGTACCAATTTGCTCCAGTGTGTGTGTGTGTAGACTCTAAATTCCTTCGAAAGCTCCAGTGTATGTGTGTAGACTCTAATTCATTCGAAAAAAAGGCACTGACCAAAGTATTGGGAGGGGGGGGGGGACAGACTCGGCTTCCACGGTAAGGGTGTATGGGAGGGGGGTAAGGGAGGGTGGGAGGGGAGACTCGGCATTCACCCCGCATTACTACTAACGCCTTCCCAACCTATGCGTTTGATTTTGTAATATTTGTTCATTGTTTAGAATTTAGCTTATCTTTGTTCATTCATTGATTTTGCCAAGATATTCGCATGTCTGAGTGCGAATGCGAATACTAAAAAACATAGCGAATATTCGCAATTGCGAATGTGAATCCGAATATTCGGTCTATCACTAATATATATATATATATATATATATATATATATATATATATATATATATATATATATATATATATATATAGTTAGACTAAATAAGGTTTTTATGTACGTGATTAGAATTCGTGTTTATTGAATTATTTCTGGTGTTTTGCGAAATGAATTTACCATAATATGTTTCAAACTTATTAATTTTTAGCGCAAGAATGTATTGTAATTATAGCAGTGAAGATGTCAAGGGATTTAACGAAAACCTAACCATAATGCAATGATTATTTTATTGATGAAATATTAGATAAGATTAGATGGGTCACTTTAGCTCCCCACCTAATGTAGTAATTTTAACATCATCCCCCCCCCCCACACACACATCTAGATTTGAACTTTGAACAACATCCTTTTGAAGCTTTGAATTAGGTTAGAGCCAAAAATTATGTGAAGGTTAAAATGGTTAATTTAACCGACAGTCACATTTGCTGGCTGTATTCCATTTTTCCCTACTCTAGCAAGGTATAATATAATTACACTGCCTTAGTTGAAGTTTTGATTTGCCATACAAAAAAAATCCAGTTCTTTTGGAGGTTGCGTTATCAGAGCGTTAGCAAGCCCATCTGGACTTTTTGCACAAATAAAACTTGATTCTCCACAAACAGAGGAAGAACGAGTCTGGAACGCCTTGTCAACCAATTTTCATGTGTCCAGAATAGCAAACCAAATGGTAGTGGGTTCGCTATTCCTTCCTTTAACTCTATTTTCACGCCACTACATAAACATGTTGCCATTAGATTATATATTAGGTTAGCCAGAACGTCCTGACTCACTTAGGAAAGAAAACAATAAAATTTGATGGAGCAACACCAACATTTATTCTTCAAAATAAAGTCCATAATTCTCTACGATCTTCTTCCAGCGATCAGCCAACATCCGAATCTGACTCAGATACCAGGTTGATGGTCGGCCGGAACATGGTTGATCGCCAAGGATAAGATCTCCAGAGTTGAAACTTCTGCACCACCTTGAGACCTTGACCAGACTGACTGTGCCTTCTCTTTCAGTAGTTCAGTATCGCAGATTTCCTTCACAGCAACTCTTGTAGAAAGTTTGCGCTTGTGAGAGTAGCGAATCAAAACTCTAATTCCACTTTCTTCCTAACTCCTTTCTGTCAGTTGGGGATTACACAAAGAGAAATAAACTGAGCAGAAACAACAACCTAATGTTGATGTTGCTCCATTTGTGTGTGTGTAGGGGTGGGGGCGCTTCCTAAGTGTGTCAGGACTTTCTGGCCAACCATATAACTCATTTTTATAATTAATCGATCTCGATACTTAAGTTTTCTCATTTGTTCGTGCTCACCAACGTTATCATATTACCCTGGTCTTATTTGACATTATTATTAGGACTCGGGTGTAATGCTTTTACACAATAAAGTTGAATAAATGTGACAAATATTAAATATTCGCTATATTTAAAGAAGTTATCGTAGAGCCGCCAATTGCAATGTTTACAAAATCGGTTAGTGCGGACGCATTTCAAGAGGACATCCTGACTCCGCTATCAAAAGGAGTCGTCGCTTTCCTTCCTGAAACTAGTCTCATTATTTTATTGTCTCAAATAAATAAACAAGGCGTTATTAAGCCCTCGGTCTATATGTTTCCTAATGGTTTCGAGAAATTAAATGGTGACTTTTGTCATCAGATGAATTATGTTATGTTAAGATGTTATGTTATGTTATGTTATGAGTCGATGTGATTAAATATCATCTAGCGATGGTCTTTTGCCTAGAGTATGGCCTCTTATGAAACCCCTTAAGAAACCCATGGCATCCATGGGTGTAGGTTGGGGTAGGGGGCTCTGCAGGGTAACGGAGAAAGAGAAATTGGTGTGACAGCATCATGGAATATTAAGATATTGTGGAATTTTACAGAATTTTAATTCACCCCTTTTAAGACAGGAAGTGAAAGCCAACCGGATCTCGGCCAGATAGTCCCTAAAATTGGTGAGTTGGTGAAAGTGAAATTGTGTGAAAGACAAGACGCGTATCCAATGAAGATAAATAACTTGGACCGTTATAGATAAGAAGGGGGCCCAATTCTCTAAAACAACCATTCTTCTGTTAGGAAAGCCTCGCCGAACTACATAATTTAGAATTGCTTTGCAATCACGACAATACAATTTATTTTCACCATATTCCAATGCGTATCGCAGTGCGAGGAAATGAGTCGCACCCTACAAACGAAAAAGCTAGAGCTCCGCGCATATGTACCTTCGCAGGAGAGACCTAAATTGTTAATTTAATAGACGAATTTCATCTACGATTTGTGGTTACGATCAAGCCTGTTGTTGGGAGCCAGCGGGTAAGTAGGTAGCCTTGTAGCTTAATCTTCCCCTCCCTCTCCACTTTAAGAATGCAAATGGGGTAAGTGGCCCGAACAGAGGACTCTTTCAGGAAGGGAGGCTTCGGGGCCTACAGGAGATGGAGAGGGGCAAATAGACTTAGGTGAAGACAAAGAGATTGAGCATTTTCAGCGGTCTTTATTTATTGCGCATCCCTGAATTGCGAATTAAATTGCGTCGTGGTGAATGCAAGATAGAGGATTGAATGACTATCGGATAATTTCATCAAACCCAACCATGACAAAACGGAGGTTCTTTTGATTGGCACCTCATCAGCAGATGTCGCTCGCTGTAGAAATTGTAGCCCCCTCTCTCAATCTAGGTGGCCCCCCGATCGCGTTCTCTGATAGCGTTAGAAACTCGGGTGTTTCCTTTGAGAGTTGACTCAATTTCAAATTGCATGTCTCTGTTTTCTCCTTAAGCTCATTCGTATCCGCACCCACTTTGACCGAAAGAGTTTCGAGATAGCCATCCATGCCTTTGTTACCTCGCGCTTTGATCACTCTAACTTTCTTCTCACTCTAGCCTCCAACACTACAATTCGTCCCGTTCAACGTGTACAGAACTTTGTGGGACGAGAGAACTCGTACAACCCCCATGCTCCGTGAACTGCCCTGGCTGCAAATTAAATTTCGAATTACTTTTAAAGTTCTCTTTCTGACATTTAAAATCATCAACAGCGCAACTCCCCATTGCCTCCCCTTCTCATTGGCTGTGTCCAGACAACAAGAAGCCCTTCGCTCGGGAACTGCCCTCCTGCTTTCCGTTCCTCGCACTCGTCTCGTCGGCAGGGGTGATCGTGCCGGATCTTGTAAAGATAAGGCATCCCAAGTTATTTTCGACCCTAATATAACCTAACCTAACTAAACATAACCAACCTAATCTAGAATAGGCTAGGTTAGGTTACGTTAAGTTAGATTAGCCCTAATATAACCTAACTAAACATAACCAACCTAATCTAGAATAGGCTAGGTTAGGTTACGTTAAGTTAGATTAGCCCTAATATAACCTAACCTAACACAAGCTGACCTGACTTGGTCGAAAAACCCTTGAGATGCCTTATCTTTACAAGACCCAAAGCTTCAAAGTCTTAAATTGCGCCATCTAAAGCCTATTATTATTATTATTAGTAGTAGTTGTACTGTTAATATTGCAGGCATATTGCACTGTCTTACGCATGTGCCTGTGTGAGCTTGCATGAAGACAGAGCGATTGGTTTATGAGTATTTATGGTTAGTGAAGACAGAGCGATTGGTTTATGAGTATTTAGGTTAGTGAGGGTGTTGTGCGCTTAGGACCGTCCTGGACAGCTGGGCGAATTTTATTGCCCTTCCCCACCTCCTCGGCGATCTTCACAGTGGACATGGTGGTTTATGGCTTTACTATGGGTAGAAGGTGTTTGGGCTCGGACACCTTGCCTCGACTCCTTCCCCCTAATCATCCCCCAACTCTCCCCTTTCCCATTCCTTGAAAACCCCCTTGCAGGAGGAATAAAGAGCCACTCTTCATTACAAGCTGGAAGAAGAAACAAGTCGCTGAAACCCGGATCTACCCAAACTCCTGGACTCTGGGCAGAACCGTTGCGAAGCTTGGAAGAAGAAGGAACCGTCTACACGCAAAACCCCCTTCAAACGCTCGGACTCGGCCGGACGGAAACCTTCTGAAGTGTGAGGCACCGCGAACGACGTCTGCTCGCAAGTAAGGTCCTTTGCCCGGGTTCTCCGGCCAAGCTAAGTTTTATACCCTTTTTCTCGCATTGGTTCTGTGAGTTCCTCCCGAATTCCCATCAAACTCTCTTTCCCCTTTGCCCCCTCTCTCGCATAAATTTTTTAACCATCTGTCCTTCAAACTCTTAACCTTATATCTATTTCAGAACCATCAAACTTCTCCCAAACTCTCAAACTACTCTTAAACTAAACTCGAACTAACGAGGGCATTCGGAACTAAACATCGTTTCGAATAAGTTCTCTGCAGATATCACTATACTTTCCAAATCAATTGGACACTAATGTCTCTCACTTAAGCGCTACCATTTTGCTTAGCCCTGCCCTGCCCTGCCCTGCCCTGCTTTCGTTGTAATAATTCTAATATTAGCTAGTACTACTACTAGTAGTAGTAGTACTATTATTATGATTATAATTACTATTAGGCAAGAGACGATGATATGTAACTTGATACGAGGCCAAAATACCACAGTGACAGTGAAAACTTGTAGAAAGTTTTAGATGTATTGGTCAAATGGTGGGAAAGATAGCAAATGCAATACAACGTGGAGTAGTGTAAGATACTGATATACTCTAAGAGTAGATCACAATAGAGGTGGTCAAATTTTAAATGCAGTCAACATGGAAAAAAGGATTAACATGTCTTAATCTTGAATGATCTTAAATTTTCTAAACAATGAATTGAGACTATTTTGCATCTAAATCGAAAAATTATTTTTCTTAGATTATAAAAAGCGTTTTTAGGATCTCATATGAAGGACGCGGTGCAATTCTGGTGCACGTTTATGCCGAAGGGCAATGCAATATTGGAACGCGTCCAGCGACGCTGTTAGTTTCTGTCCTTATAAATAGATCATATGAATACAGACTGAGTTACCTCAATTTACTGCCACTGGAATATCAGTATCACGCGCCCAACATATCGAGGTAATTACAATACTAAACTGACTCACTAATATAAACACTAACTCAATATTTGAACTAGATAACCTATTGCTAACTAGAAATAACACAGACATGAATTACTTTGCCTAGGAATGCCGTTGATAGCACTAGTCAATATGTCTAAGAAGAGAATTGCTAAATATTAACCTAAAAATACATCTTATAGAAAAAAAGGGTTGTTAAATTCATTCTTTTTGTATATCCTCTTCCCTTTTAGCTCTTTATCCCCTCTGAATCCCAATTTGCCTTTCCCTTTCTCTCTGAACTAGCCTCTAATAGACCTTAGGATCTCTTTTCTGGTTCATAATTCTGTAATAAGGGATGCTAGAATTATATCTTCAATCTGTAGATTTCCCCTCTTTTCCTCCTTCGTCCTACCCTCCCTAGTATGTCTATTAGATCACTCTATCGTCTGCGAGTTGAATTTCTTGTCTCTCGCCGTTTGGCCGATTTTATTGGGTTGTTTTCAAACTTTGAGCCTCATCGCGGTTGGCTTTATGCCTGTGGTATCTGCGCCCATCAGCTAACCCACCTCCTTTTTTTAGCGCGACCTTTGTAGTAGGTGAAATTGAGGTTCCCCTTCTCCCTCTTTGGGAGGGGGGGGGGAGCAATATGTTACACATTTTAGTGGCAAAACTCCGGAGACCTCCAACGAGGGCATAAGTTCAAGTTAATGAATGTGATGAAGTGTGTGGTTGGTTTTCATACGTGTGAAATTGTTTACTAGTGTGCCCTGGTGTTGGCATCACTAGCATACTTTCTTCTTCTTGTTTGTTTAAAAAATTCTTTCCTCGGTCAATAATATTGCTGACCGTCGATGACGGTCAGGTTCTTCCATTGTGTTATAATTTATTTTTTTATTCCTTTAGTCGGTTCCTCCGTCGTGGCTTTCAAGCCTTTAAAGTAGCTTTTTGCTAATTATTCTCTTCTAGTTTCATATGGGCATTTTTGCCTCTCTTATTTGTACTTTATTATTTATTAATTCTTTATTTTCTTTCTACTTAAATTTTAGCTATGCTTGTTGTTATTGCAGTTCATTTATTTTACTCTTTTTACTTTCGTTTACTTTGTTATTTAATTATTCGTTTCTTATTTTGGATTCGAATCTTATTTGGGCACTTCGACTCTTTTCGTTTACGTTTTTGTTATTGCTGTTTGACTATCTTCTTTTTCTTATTATTATTTTGGTTAATTTTGTTGATTATTTATTCTTCTTTTCATCTTTTTTATTTTAATTTGATTTTAGCTTGCGCACTTTGCCTCTTTTTCTTTATACTTTTCATTGTTCTTTCTCTTCTTTTTGTTTTAGTTAAATTTTAATTTGGGCACTTCGCCTCTTTTTATTAAAGTTTATTGCCTTTTGTTTATTGTTAGGTGTAGATGGGTCTTATATTTTTTTTGCACTTTCTTCCGCTGGGGAATAGTGATGTCCTTTCTACTGTGCTTTGTCTCTGTTGCGGTATTTCTAGATTGTTGTTGATTGTTTGGAGTATTTCTTGTTCTACTTTGTCCCATGTCTTTGTCCCTAGACTCTGGATCTCCATATTGATCGGTTTGAGTCCGTTCCTATCGTGTAGAACCGATTGTCGAATACGGTCGATCCGTTTGGTGCCAGTTATAAGCAGTGTGACTTGATTCTGTACCCTCTGCATCGTCCTGTGAGAGGTACAACTTGCCATCTGCATGATCACGACCGGGTACACTAGGACCGAGCGTACCAAGGCCGTGTAGAGTTTTCTCTTATTTGGCACGTTGAGGCTTTGGAAACGGTACAGTTTCGTCAGCTCTCTTTTGGCTAGGAAGACTCTGTTGTTTACGTGGGCCTTGCATCATGATTTTTAAAGACGCAAGCACAGGACCTTTCCCTCGTTCGAGTACGGATACATTTCATCTTCAACGAGGACGTCATCTAATTTCCGGAGGTTCATCGAAATTATTAGGATCTTCTGGCAGTTAGTCTTTATTTTCCACCTTTTTTCGTATCGATTGATGTTATCAATCTCGGCAGTTGTCGCCCTTGCCTGAACTCCAGTGTTCCTGATTGGACTTTGAACGATTTGTATGATGTCATCTGCGTATTGCAGATACATCAAATCGTCTCTCACTGGAGCAGAGAGGTCTATTGTGTACACGAGTTACAGCAACTCACTCAAACAGCTGCTTTGTAGAACTCCCGTCTCGAGTTCGAATTCGGGTCCTTTGTAGCCCCCGATCGCAATTTGGGCTCTCCTCTCTGTGACATAGTCACAAAGGACCCTTTCCAGGATTCGGTTTAGCTGGAGGTTGAGGATCTTGAATTGTAGCCCTTATAGTGTATGGTTATCAATGTGATTTATCTTCGGTTAATAAATCAGCCTAGATAGCGTTTTGAAAACCATACCCATAAATTTTGTTTGATCGAAGATGTCTGCCGTTAGCTTTAGGCCTAAAGGCAACAGCGAAATAAATTTTGGAATAATGACTTAATTAAGAAAGACAATTACACAAATATAAATATATTCATAAAATCAACGAATGTACATGAGATAAGTAGGTTAAGTAAATATGGTGAATACTATGGTGAAACAATAAGTTGAATAATATAGAGTATCTTTGAGTAAATAATATTGAGTAACTATGAGTAAATAATATTGAGTATCTATGTTAATATAGTAAATAATTTAGAGTATCTTTGATGTAGAGTAAATAATGTAGTATCTATAATGGACTGTATTGGGGCTGCAATGAGAAGTAAATATAATTAGGACTTACTCTCGTATGGTCGTTTGCAAAGAATGTGAGAGTGGAATTAACTCAGTATGATTTGTTTGGAGGTAAATGAATAATTGTAGAAGGAATGATTACCGACCTTTATACGAAGAAAGCAGCGACTCGAGTGGGCGAAATAGTGTGCTCTTTTGATCGAGCTGGGAACGTGTTTTTGTTTGTTTGTGTGTGAAATTTAAGAGATGTTGTTTGGAACAGTATATGTTAATTGAATTGACAAGAAAATATATGAATTAAATAATTATTAAGTTTAACATAAAATGATTTGATTTACAAAAGTTGAAGTAAATTAATTGAAAAATTAAATTGACAAAGTTAAAGTAAAATAATTAAATTGACAAGTTAAAGGAATGCATGAATTATTTAAATGACAAAAGAATTGAATTTTATACATAATAAATGATTATATATATATATATATATATATATATATATATATATTTAAGTTTCCCAGGAGGTTTTTATTATAGGAATGCCCAGAGGCATTGCTATACCCTCTCAGCCAGACCTTATCGAAGTCTTCTTTACATCCCGCAGCACCGCGTCTACGTATTTTCTCTCAGCTTGCTGTATGTGTTTTTCCGTTAGGAGGGCAAGAGCGGTTTCCGTTCCTTGTCTCTTGAGGAACCCGTGCTGCTGAGGATTGTGAGATCCTAGCTCGGCTAGTTGTTCTTGAAGCCTGTCAGCCAAGAGCTTCTCATTGACTTTCGCAACGAATTCCAGCAGGACGATTGGCCTGTAATTGACCAGTTGGTCAGGAGGTTTACTTTTCTTAGGTATGAAGATTATTTTAGCAATCTTAAAACCATTAGGGAAGTAACCCGTGTTCAGGGAAGCGTTGTAAACTTTTGTAATTTCCTGAATGATCTGCTGTGGGGCATTTACCAAGTTGTTTTTGGTGATGCCCGTCCAGCCTGGTGCCTTTTGTTCAAAGGTTCTCACAGTGACCATTACCTCTTCTGGTGTTGGGTGACGGCCATGGCCCGCCATCTCCCTGCCTTCGTCTAGTTGATGTTGTAGGTCCGTGCGGTGTATAATCTGATACAGATCTTCGATCAGTTGGCCTTCGAATTCCTGGTCGAACTCTTCATTGTCTTCTGGGTTGATACTGAAGACGTTTTTCCAATAATTCCTAAATCTGTCTTCTACAGTGGCGGCAACAAAAAAAGTGACATGTGACAATTCGGGGAAAATGAAACAGAAAAATGTAACTTACATATTTTATTATGAATATTTCATGAAAGTTAATTCTTGGTCATGTTGCCCTTGCACTTGATGACCATTCTGAGTCGATTGGGCATTGATTCAGCGAGGTTTGCGAAGTAGGTGGGGTCGATCGTAACCCAGATCTTCTTCAGTGATTCTATCAGGTCCTTGATGCTGCCGGATGCTGTCTCTTGAACTTTGGATTTCATCAGATTCCAAGCATTCTCAATAGGATTTAGGTCCGGGGAATTACCAGGCCACTCCAAAACACTAATATTATTATCATTGAAGAACCTTTTTACTAACTGGGACCTGTGAGCAGGGGCACCATCATGCATGAAAAATTCACACCGATGAATTTCCCAAAATGGCAGCATGTGCTGCTTCAAAACTTCGAGATAGTTAGTCCCCCTCATGGTTACATTCTTGGGAAGGAAGTACAGACCTCCTCTGCCCTTGTTTCCACTAAAGGCACCCCACACCATCACACTATCAAGGTGCTTCACAGTTTTCACGGTATATTTTTGGGTCATACCGAGACACATTGCTGGGACGACGCACGATCTTTGACTCTCCTCTGACCAGCCTAAAGGTGCTCTCATCACTGAACATCACCTTCTTCCAATGGGCAGCTGTCCAATGTTTATAGGTCTTGCAAAAATTGAGCCTTTTCATCTTCATAGCCTTGGTAAGAAGTGGCTTCTTGGCAGCGCGGCGAGCCGGTAGGCCTAAGTCCTTCTGTAAGCAATGACGGATGGTCCTGAGGGCGACGTTCTGGAGAAGGTCTGGGTGTTTTTTCTTGATTGAAGCGGAGGTTACAGAAGGGTCTGACATCACTTCACGCCTTAGGATATTATCAGTCCTTGGAGATGTCTTCCTAGCTGCACCAGTGCCCTCCTTCCTCTTTGGTATGGTACCTGGTGGCAATAACTCAGCTGCCCGTTTTAGGCGATAAATCGTATTTCTTGAGGTTCCTAAATCTGCTGCTACATCAATAAAAGACTTTCCCTGCTCTAATAGGGTCAAGGCACGGCTTTTCTCTGTCATAGAAAGCTTTTTCCGCCCCATTGTATCCACTTGCACAGAAGTTATAGCACGTCAAATGTAGGCACGAATGCAGGAAATCAGCACGCTGGAGTGTTGTACACCAAAACCTCACTGTACGAGCTCAAACGAGACAGTGAGTTCCAATAAAGCGCAGTTCTGTTGTCTTAGCTCAGGAGAGTCATCCACTCGTGGCATAAGCCCCGCCCCTTTTCATTGGCTTGTTGGCAAGTAAAATCGTGAAAGCGATTTTATGTATCGATTTCTATTGCCAATATTCAATGTCACTTTTTTTGTTGCCGCCACTGTAGAACCGCTGGGTCCTCTATAATATTCGTTCTCTTTTATTCGAGCCTTAGTTCTTCCGGTTAGGCGTTTTAGATTCTTGACTTAACGCCAGAATTTAGCCGAGTTCAGCTCGCTATCAATTTTGGCTATCAGGCTGTTCCACATTTCCTCTTGTTGGAGGATAATAGCCTCTTTTAGCTCTGTGCTTAGGTGCCGAAGAAGCGAGCTTCTTTCCAGGTTAGGACCTTCCCGTCTTATCTCTTCGTACACTTCACTGTGATCACGAGCGATCTCCATCTCCTCTGTCCATCTGGGCTGAGGAGGTGTTTTGTACCCAGTCTTGGGTATGCACTCGCAGTCCGCTTCTAGTATGGATGTAGTTATCTTCTCCAGTTCTTCGTCTATCTCTTCCAAGGTTACATCGCTTAGCTCAGCTGGGGTGAATTGACTGAGTGGTCTCTTGTAACGTTCCCAGTTGGCTAAGGTGTAGTTTTTTGCGGAGAGAGACTGGAAGCTGGATTTGAGCGAGAGATATTGTTATGAGGATCTCTATGTGACCACTTGGGACTATTGGGCCCAGCTCACTATGGTAGTTGAAGGAGAAGCCTTCACTTGTTAAGATTATGTCAGGTTTGGTGGCTGCTGTGGAAGTGATATCGGTCGAAAAATCCGGCCCTATTCTTTGGATGTTTTTTCTTCCCATAATCAATTACAAGTTTCGGCCTCTTTCATTGGTTCTATCATAGCCCGCCACACGGCATCTGGCATTGAGGTGGCCCCCTAAGGCTGCCATTCCTACCACTGTGTGGAGTTAGACCGCCACAAAGGATTCGTCCAGTTCTGGTAGATGTTTGAACAAGATGTTTCCCTTGATAGCTATTGCAGCACCATCAAACCTTTCCTGAGAATGATTCTTCATGGCCACTCTGTAGACCGGTATTTTAAATTGACCAGATGTAGTGTAAATGCCGCGCTCTATTATAAGAATAATGTCGGGGTCAAGCACCCGGAATATATTTCCATATGCCGTTGCTTTCCCCTCCCATCCATCTACGTTGAGTGTCAGGATCTTCATTCTGTTGCTTACTCTTTCCATGTTGTCTCTTTAGTGTTTCTGGGTTATGTTTTTCTTCCTCCCGTTTCTCTCCTTCCTGAACTTGGCGTTAGAAATGTGCTCGTAAGTGTTGCGATG
Source organism: Ceratothoa steindachneri (assembly GCA_963969495.1). Lineage (NCBI taxonomy): Eukaryota > Metazoa > Arthropoda > Malacostraca > Isopoda > Cymothoidae > Ceratothoa > Ceratothoa steindachneri. The sequence continues at coordinate 45,222,351 of OZ018323.1, read as the reverse complement.
TAGGAGCACGTTTTGGCAGAGCAAAGCTTGTTCTATCGTTTCAGCGTCGATTTCAAAGTCGTATTCCCATTTAAAACTTTGGTTTTAATTCCATGGAATATATCCCTGGGTTCCATCTCTCCGAGAAAAGGAAACTGATCGCATGCGTATATTGTGAGATTGATGTTATCCGCACGCAACCTTTTGTTCTTCCGTTTCTTCCCCTTGGTCTTCTTTGTTTGTGGGGCTTCTGAGTCCGATGAGTCTGAGGACTCCGAGGAACCAATAGTAGCAGACTCAGCATTTTCCCTCTCTTCGTTATCTTCTTGTCTCTGTTTAGGGGCAGGAGTTTTCCCTTCGATTGCTTCTTTTTTCTATTTCTTATTTTCATTTCCGATTTTGTAGTTGTCTTTTTGGTTGTGGTCTTGTACATTTGCATGTTGGTTTGGGACCATCTGCAATTGCAGGACATCCCCAGAGGGGGGGTTGACCGAGAACCACATTTGGTCCATACCGTTTTAGGAGAGTATTTGATTTAGCTCTTTAGCGAACGTTCCAGGGCGCGTGAAGAATGCACGTCATAATCTTGGTTGAATTTTCGTTCTGCAGCTTGAGGTAGGTCTTTTTCGTGTCAACTTCTAAGAGGGCCACCTTTGCTGCTTGAGCGTAGGTTGTATTGGTTCTACGCGTTTCCCCTTGTTTCTTCAATTTGTGTTTCTTTTTTATTACCCATTTTTTGACAGGGCAGGCCATGGCCATTGACCTGTGTCCCTGCACACAGTTGACGCACTTTTCAAAGTTGTTATTACACGTCCTCCAGGTGTGACCCTTTTCGCTGCATTTGGCGCATGTTTCTAGTGGCTCCTTGCAGTCATTTGTCACGTGCTCCTCCATTCTGTAGCATCTAAAGCAGAATTGAACTGGAGTGAACTCTCCTTTCTCAATTTGGTCTCCACTTACTTTGGCATTAAACATGAGCATACCATAGCGGTTTCTGCAGACTACCTTAACACTAGAATGCCCAGAGGGGTCATTTTGACCCTTTTACAAATTCAAAACCACTTCACATTCTAAATTTTTCCTTCCAGCCTCCGTCGCTCTTTGACTTTTATTTATTATAAGAGCCTATTTAATTCGTATAGATTTTTTTTTAAATTCACATAGTGTCATACGAATAATACACCTTTTTCTATGCGATGCCCATGGGGTCATTTTGATCCTTCTTGCAACTTCTAAATTTACAGGATTTATGTTTCCTTATATATGATGGAATCAGATGTTAAAGTTTCCCTTCTCTGTTATCTTGTACAGGAATGTTTCAACGTAGTAGGAAATGAACCACAAAGGGTGGATATAGATATAGTTGTTGTTCAGCTCAGTTTTGTTTCTGGATCCATAAAAGAAGAGGTCATGGATTTTGTGTCTGCTTAATTGCAGTGTATTTGGTAAAAAAAAAAAATTATCCTTCATCATAATGTTACGACGTTCTAAACTTTGTGACAGTGAACTTTTGTCTCAACTTACTGGGGCTGATGGTAATGAATGAGATGGTGGAAAATTGGGTCCTGATGACTCAAGTGATGAAGATTTCATTCTCGAAGCATATCCGATACGATAGTGAACAGGGATCTTCAATTGATTCATGTCACCCAAGCAACATTGAAAGTAAATACATGTTGATATGCATATATACCGTATATTTAAATATATATATATATATATATATATATATATATATATATATATATATATATATATTTATATATTAGTAAGCCTCCAATATTTTACCACTTTCTGTTCTGAATTAAAAAATCCCACTCCAATCATATAAAAATTTGTTATAGGAAATAATATTTACACATTTGCATCTATGTAAATTGCAGATGCACTCGACTAATATATATATATATATATATATATATATATATATATATATATATATATATATATATATATATATATATATATATATATATATATATATATATATATATATACTTTCAGAAAGCAGTGCGAATGTTGGAAAACAGAAAGGGAAAATTCAAGGTGATGCAGCGGTAAAACGAGCACGTACTCATACAGGTGACTTAGAATCAGAAAATAATCAACAAATAGCGCGTGACGGGACCTTGTGGGAATGTGCCAGCTCCAATAATGCTACACAAGGTAGGCGTCCTCACCACAATGTACTGAAAGAAATACCAGGCCCAACACCACATGCAAAGAGGAACATCGATGGTGATAGTGTTGCATCGGCTTGGAAGCTTTTTATTGATGATTCTATTATGCTCCTTCACATAAAGAAATGTACCGAAGCGGAAACTGAACGAGTACTTTAGAACAAAACCTGGTCTCTCTAGCTTTCTGAACTACATGCCTTTATTGAAATTTTATATGCACGCGGAGTTAGCAGCTCACGAAATATCGATCTTTACTCTCTATGGTCTGAACCCTGGAGCCTCCCATTTTGCCGACAAATCATGTCTCGTAATTGTTTCTGTGAAATTATGAGATTTCTTGACTTATAAGTCAACAAGATCTCAACGCTTGCAGGCGAATAGATTTGCCCTTTTTTGAGAAACATGGAATAAATTCATAAAAAATGGCTCCATGTGTTATAAGCCATCATTCAATATAACGATCGATGAGTAACTTTTCCCAAGCAAAGCTAGATGCCCATTTACACAGTTCATGTCATCAAAGCCACACAAATATGGGCACAAATTTTGGCTTGGTGTTGGCAGTGAATCGAAGTACATGCTAAATGGCTTCCCTTATTTAGGCATGGATGAATTTCGTCCCGAAAACATACGTGTTTCAGAGTACGTCGTATTGAAACTCATGGAGCCATATCTAAATGCTGGAAGAAATGTAACAACTGATAATTTCTTCACATCCTTGAATTTAGCCTTGACGCTTCAGAAAAAAAGGTACTAGCCTTGTTGGAACAATGAACAGAGCGAGAAGAGAAATTCCAGATTCAATGAAGAACACCCGCCAGCCCCTATATGACACATCAGTTCTAAAAAGCGGTAATATATCTCTTACAGTATATGAGGGAAAGAAAAACAAAAATATACTGCTCCAGTATATCCATATGAGTGTAAGAATTGAGAGCAATGAGTAGAAATCACCTGAAACGGTGTCTTATTACAATAAGACTAAATGTGGCGTAGACGTTCTTGATCAAATGGCGCGAAAATACTCAGTCAAGGCATCGTCAAGGCGGTGGCCAATCTACACTTTTTTCAACGTTCTTGATATGGCAGGTATCAATGCTGTAATCACGTATTGAGCTGTTACTAACCAAAGGATTTCACGGAAGAAGTTAAGGCAAAAGCTGGCGGAAGAACTAAGGGAGGATTATGTAAAAAATAACCGATCTATAAAGCAGCTGTCAGATTATAGCGATGATTCTAATTCAGAGGAAGTACTCTTTGTCTATAAATATCATAATAAAACATGGTTTGCATGCTTAGATACGACAACTTATTTCATAGCAATTTTATGAAAAAATGGTTTTCAAATCTCAAAGTTGTTCTTTCATTTGTTATTCTGAAAAAATATTTTTCGTGATAAAAATATATTTATTTCCTTTTGTTGAATCAAATAAACATATACTTAATTAAATTATTAATTATTATATGAAAAACTTGACAAGGGGTCATTTTGACCCCGTTGAGCGTTTAAGGAAAAAAATTCAAGTGGGCGTTGTAGTGTTCAACACGTGGGTGTAGTCACTATTATCTCTACTGTTCTTAAATTTAATCACTTCGGCTACCATGGCCCAGGTTTGTCGAAGCTGGATTTCCTCCTTGATCTCCTCTTTTGAGTGTTGCCGATCCATGGGTCGAGTCCCCGGCATACCACGCTCTTGAGGGCCAGGATTTGAGGTGGTACGGCGGGCTGCAGACCAATTCACCGTAGGACCTCAACTGCCTTTTCTTTGGTGATGCCCTCGATGTCCTCGATGTCCTTCTCTTTCTCGCAGATAGCAACATATCCCAAGGCCACCTCCCGCAGTCTTACTATGGCAATGCTTAATTTGCCATATACAACCTCGAATACTTTGTCTCTGCTGGGCTTGGGTTGTCCGTCGATTGCCCGCAGAGGGATTCTGGTCGTGTTATCTTGGGCCATCTCTTTGAGAGAGTGGCCCCTCTGAGCTATAAGCTTCTTATGCTCTCTAATCTTTTGGTTGTGGTAACTTGATTCGAGAGGAAATTGTTCGTGCTCCCTTTTTTCTTGCAATAGTACTCTGTGCTCGTTTGAGGTGACTCCCTCTTCTTCGTAACTCAGCTTCCATGAGCGTGAACTGCCAAATAGGGGGGATGAATGATGATGGGTGAACCCGGAGGAGGGGGGGGCTCACGAGGTGTGATTGTGTGGCAGACTTTTTGTTGGTTAGCGCGGAATCAACCATCGCTAACCGGGGGTGACGCCCCTCGAGGGTTTGGACATCGGGGCTGCAGCCAGCATACATAGAGATAGGTGTTGCTTTCCTCTATGGTATTGGCAGGTCTCCCGGGATGGAGGAGTGGGGGTGGGCCCCCCATGTCCTTTCCCGGGAGTTGCAGTTCTGCCCCTGGTCCGGGTGCCTCTGACGCCGAGTTCCACTGTGTGCTATTCCTCAAACCAGCTTTCCTTGGCGCCCCCAATTATGACTATCACAAAGAACATCATAGCTGGGACGAGGCAAGATGCCAGGCAGTCAGGTTCATTTCAGCTTCGTAAATCCGTCGAGGAAAGGGGGTGGGGGGTAGATCGACATAAAGTCACCTAGGAGAAGCTTATAAGTGTCTCTTCTCAAAAATCCTCGTGGGGAAAGTGAAGACAATTTTTTTTAAGTTGGCTTTCCCTTTTCTTTACCTCCTTTATCGGGTAAGAGATTTGTATGTTAGCGTTGTTTATTCGATGAATTCTTCAACCGCCGAGGGCATAAGGCAAAATAACAACTTCAACCCGCTCAAATTTAAATTTACATTTTAAACCTTTCTTTTTACACTTTTTAAATTTGACTTTCACACCTATTAATGAATTTTCCTCATGTGCGCACGCGTTTACAGTAAGTAAAATTAATCTCGTATGAAGCGGGAAGGTAAGTGTTTACTTTTATTATATGTTGCAGTAAATCCATTTATCGCCAAACGTTTTAGTAGGTCTTCCGTTGCTCGTGAAACATCTTCAAACTCTGCCCAGACTGCACTCGTGCAGATCTTATTCAAATTCAAGGTCAAAATAGCTAATCTCTTCTCTTTCTTTTTTTTTTTGGGGGGGGGTATAATCCTATTTTAACTTTATTTCGACTAACTCAAAGTTAAAATTTCAAAAATGTTTAGCTATATTCCTTTTTAACTTAATTTCGACTAACGAGGGAATCCAGGAACTAAGACTAGTTTCGGGTTCGTTTGCAAAAGGCAAACATCTTTATCAAACCCAAATTAATTAATTTCCGATCGTTTTTTTCTTTGTCTCACTTTTACTACTTAAGATAATGTGGGCAAAGTTGTAATTATGATGGTATGACGAAAAACAGATTGTCCGCCATCTTGGGAGAGACGTGAATTTTGAAACTCTTTATAGTGTATTATATATTATTTTGAAGTGATTTTTTTTCTGAATTAAAATATGATATGGACATTTCATATTAATCAAGTTTAAAGAGAATATGATTGATTTAAATATCATTGTGGGGAGGCTTATATATCTGATGTCAAGGAACGCGGTAGAAAAACTAGACGCCTAACGACATTTAGCAATCGCCTTTTGAATTCGAACCTAAAGTTAGGTTTTAGAATTAAGAATATTACGAGTTTATTTAAAAATTGAGAAGGGGGCAACCCGCTAAATTAAGTCGGGGTATTGGGAGCGAAGGCCCCCCATTTCGAAATGACCTTAAAAATTATATATAATATAAGATGATGCGATTGCAATAACCTAACAAAAAAAGACAAGGCAGTTTGTTTTTTTTAGTTTGGCCAAGAAAAAATATAGTCTACGTTAAAAAAAAATGATATATGGATGATTTTTCTTCGGAAAATTTATTTTCTAATTCGCAAAAATTCCGTACAGGTTTAATTGAAATCAAAGCGAGCAGCCGCTTTGATTTAAATTAAACCGTCCCTTAGACCACTCGGCTACGCGGAAGACAAAACATCTTCCGAATAAACAAGCTTTTAAGGTACGCTTCGCAAGGTCGATCGGGACTATAAAAGAGAGAAAAATTAATAGGGAATTCAAAGGACAAAGGAGAGTTGATGATTTAATTGAGATCAAAGCGGTTGCTCGCTGCCTCAGTGTGCACGGTTCGACCCCCCCCCCCCCCGCCTGTACGGAATTTTTGCGAATTAGGAAATAACATTCATTTCCGAAGAAAAATTATCCTGTTTTTCTGTTTCTTGCTGTTTGCTGGATTCATTTCATCATTCTTTCGCGTTCATGAAAGAGATATATATATATATATATATATATATATATATATATATATATATATATATATATATATATATATATATATATATATATATATATATATATATATATATATATAAATATATATTACAAGAGAAAATAAGAATTGGACGCGAATGAGCAAATGAGACAAGAAACCGGAGTTTTTTTAAAGGCAAGAGAGAGGGACATTAGAAGAATCCAGAATCAAAGGGAGCAGAGGGCGGCACAATGAAGGCGATCCTTTACCGAGAAGACAGAAATAACGCCAGGGGAAAAAAAGTTTTGAATTCCTGGCCGGGACTCGAACCCGGGTCTGCTGATTGCCGGTCAGATGCTTTGCCGCTAAGCTACCAGGCACAGTCCCTCTCTCTTGCCTTTAAAAAAACTCCGGTTTCTTGTCTCATTTGCTCATTCGCGTCCAATTCTTATTTTCTCTTGTACTATATGTATTTATAGTCAGCTACACCAGGTTTCTGCATCTTTCTTTCTGTCTTCAAATTTTATTTGAAAGACAGAAAATAAAAATGACATAGCCCTGTGGTGGTTGTATTATCACCCGCAGATCCTGTAGTTGCTTTCTTTGTATATATATATATATATATATATATATATATATATATATAATATGGGTAAATATCAAGAGAGGTAACAAGTGATATATCATCACTTCACTAACTCTATAATTTAGGAATGGGATTATTTTAAGCATTTGAATAATAATTTGATCTTAGTTTGGTTATGACTTATTATTTTTTATCAAGGTTATTTCTAATAATTCTTTTACAATATTAAAAAACAAAATGGTGAAGTTCAGAAATAAATATAAGTATCGAAATTGTGTGAATTTTTTTAAACCCAATGAATTACAAATGGTGAAGTTCAGAAAATTTATTTTTATATATCTTCTTCTATAACTATATTATAGCAACGTGATATTTTGAAAGGGGAAAAATTTAGTTTAGAATTCCTTTTTAAAATTATTATAATTGGCGAAATTCAGAAAATTTATAAAAATTAACCATGGCTGCTTTTTTTTCAGATTTTAAATTTTAATCTTTGTAGCGAAGCTCAAGCATATACATATACATATACACACATATACATATACATATATATATATATATATATATATATATATATATATATATATATATATATATATATATTGGATTTCATGACGTATAGGTGAGAATGGGTGGAGGAAGTAAAAACCCAGAAAATACTACGAAGTTCTTTATTAACGTTTCGCCAATTGGCTTCTTCAGTATAGAACGGTAGGAGAAAAGGAGGAATCGCTCTCTATATATGTGTTAGATGTCATCCCGGGTGATTCCGGGTGATCCGGGATGACATCTGACCCGTATAATATAGAGAGCGATCACCCCTTTCTCCTACAGTTCAATTCTGAAGAAGCCAATTGGCGAAACGTTAATAAAGAACTCCGTAGTATTTTCTGGGTTTTTACTTCCTCCACCCATGCTCTCTCTCTCTCTCACACACACACACACACACACACACACACACACACACACTATATATATATATATATATATATATATATATATATATATATATATATATATATATATATATATATATATATATATCAAGAAGTTCGAGAGTGGACATAATCCCCAAATTAACCCAAACCTCTAATGCAGTAGCGACGTCCTCTCAAAATGGGACTATTGCACTAAAAGGGGATCCCCCCCCCATTGGAATGTAAAGTGCAATAGCAACGAAGGCGTAACACGCAAACATTTTGTAAGGAAAGATCTTTATATAAAGTAGAATTGTATGGAAGAGATATAGCCGCACATCCCCATGGGTTGCGATCGGCAGGGCACACAATTCTTCAGATCTCAACTGTAGCGACACATTTGTGGGTGCGTAAAATGAGGGATGGGATAGGGAAGATATGATGAGGATGGGGGGGGCAATAGACCAAGAAAAGTTCGGAGGAGAATGCGAGTATGTTAAAAGCCCTCCCCCCAACCGAAATGAGGGAGGGGGGAGGCCTCGCCAATAGCTTCCAGGATTCAGTTGGAAATAAAAAATCCCAAATACGAACCTGATGTCAACTTGGTTTGAATTTTCCTCTAAACTTGACCATGGCACGAGGGTCTCATTTGACACTGAGTTAACAGTCACACCTACGGAACAACCATCACGCCGTCATGAACGCTAGGAACTCCACTGCAATGCGGATAATAATGAGGAAGCTTTGGACCCCCCCCCCCCCGGCCCTACTGCGAGTTACCCTCTTGTTCGCTTTATGAATAAACTGAAATAACACTAACAAAATATAATCTCGTTTATGCAGTCACCGAAAATCACTCATATTACACACATAAGTAGCAATTCACTATAAACAAACGCATAAATTCTCTGCGGCGAGTTTATATTTCAACACTGACCACACTACATACTTCCTCATACCACAGCTGCGTACATTATTAACACGTTGATCGCCATGGCTCCTAAAGGTCTACGCGTAAACTATTCATGTATCAAATGCCTGGAATATCGCCCTTAATGTCTTACTCCATAAGTGCTATATCTTACCCAGCACAATAGGAGTAAGTTGTTTCAAACTTTGGCTATTTCGTAGTTAGTTATATTATTATTGATATTGTGTATTATAGCTGCATGATTTAGTTTTCGACAAACCATGATTGATGGTGATGCCTTTTTAAGCAGTGTTTTGGATGCAGTTTATGGGGTGTGTTCACCCGGAAGACCTCTGATAAGCCCTGTAACGCCATAATGCGCTTTTCGGCCTCTAGTAATTTAGGTTTGGCGGGCTATGGACTAACATTAGTAAAAACACTGCCTATGATGAGGAAAGTTAGATCCGCATTGGGTGTGGTTTTGTAGCTAAATGTGGGTCCCGCTTCGGTTTGACATGTAGGGTGGCTGCCGTATGTTGGATGACCGATGGTTCGGATCCCACATCAAACTGTAGGCCTTCTTCATTCTAACAGGCATCAGAGGGTACATGCAGGACAAGTGGCCAGGGCCACCTCCTAGTATAACCAACTAAGAGCTTTTGAAGAATATCGTCCCAATTGACCCAAGAATCTATATTGTTCAAATCGGCATAACTGGAGGTAAACCAAACTGGGGCCCATTTGTTCAAATGGGGCAATTTAAAAATACCCTGAGTAAATTGGAGAAACCTGGTATCGTGTATCCCACTTCACAATCAGGCTTTTTCTATTGTTTAGGCTGTTTCTATTAGGCTATCCGAAAAGTTCATGGTGCTTTATAAAAATAAAAATAAAATATTTTAAAGTGAATTTAATCAATTATAGTTACCCTTTTGTTCGATAACTTTCGCTTTTTTTATTGAGTCGAAAAAAAAGCCCGACACAAAATTCTTTGAAAAAATAAGAATTGCTATTGCGAAATATTTTGAACGATTAATGAGGACTAGGCTAACCTAGTTGTTATTAACTAGGATTAGGCTATCTTATTAATGGAAATAAATAGTCGAAATTTGAGAGCAACGAAGAGGTAAGAACTTGTTAGAATAGTGATGGCCTAACTAGGCTAGCCTAGGCTTCATTCATAGCAATTCTTAATATTTAAAAGAATTTTGGCTCGTTTTTTAAACCAATGAAATACGAAAAGGTCGTAAAATACAGGGGAATTCTACAGATGAAATATTCTAGCGGTTAAATAAATAATTTCGATCTATTTTATAGGCCTATATGAATTGTCTTTTGCTAATTTATTCGACGCGCAAAGCAATATTTTCCGAGTTATTATTACTTGAAAATAATATTTCTGAAGGCATAAAGCTATTATTTGCCGCTGCTGTGACATCGTAAAACTCGGGGGGGAAAAAGTTTCATTGCACCGATTTAAAAAATACATATTACCAAAGATGACACTAATTTAACTACGATGTAAAAACTTAGAGGCAATAGTTATTTAAACACGTTTAATTTTAGCCTATCGAATCACTAAAAGTGGAAAAGGGTATGCCATGGCGTGTCGCTAGAATAGACTTCTTGTTTGGTTCCTCTGGGACTGGAAAAATAACACACAAAACCTAACAACTTATTAAAAAAACTAAACGAACCCTCATAAATTAACCTAGCCTAGAAGTAAACTTAATAGACTAACCTACCTACACCCCTACCAAACTCAAGCATTATTTGGGGAGTTCAAAACAAGCTATTTGACTGCCTTGCTTGCATGAGCAGACCCCTCCCGCTTTGACAGCAAATTTTACGGATTTTCAATAAAAGTGAATTTTTAGCGAGAAAAGTGGATAGAGTGACCCTACTTGTTGATAGTAGCGCGATACTTCGTGAACAAGTGGACTACTTGCTTTTCCAGTGGAAATACGGTACGGAACAATTCTTCGCTCCTTCGTGGAAACGGAGACCAAAGCCCTTCCCTGGCCCACCCGCTTGCCTGGAAAAAGTTATTTTGAGGTAAAGTAAAAATATTTTGGGGACATTGAACCCCCTTTTTCTCTCTCAACCCTTTCCGTCTAAAAACAAAAAGTGAACACAGTGAACATTACACACATACAAACGGTAACACATCATAGGATGCACCTAACATGAGAGAAACCCTGCGTATAACTCTTCGGGTCCTCTCGGAGGGCCCGAAACCTGACCGCGAAAAAGTATTTGAAACAGTTTACTGATCCCTACGCATTGCTTTGGTAAGACTAGTGGACTTGAACAATGGTTACTCGGCTATCTGTGCGAGGGAGGCTGATTGTGAAGCCTTGACCTCCGGGAAAGCCGTTGAATGCCTCAAAACAATCAACCTCAGACCACAGACACCACCACAAATACGGACCCACCGCAGCTTGATCTGCAGGCGCCTCGACCCCTGGGTTGGGAGCCACTCAGCCGACGACATAAAACGGGAAATCGAAAACAACCACGAATGGGCAAAGGTAGCGGAAGTTTTTAAATTCAAAACATATACACATGTGTTTAAAGTGGTATTTGAAGACACGGCTATGGCCCAAAAGGCTAAAGATAATGGATTACTTCTTTTCAACGTGAGAGTTTGCCCAGAGCAGATGGAACGAGAGGAGTTTGTTGATTTGCAGATGTGCTTCAGGTGCTACAAATACAACAAACACACCACGTCCAACTGCCCTGAAAATAAAGACCTTAAATTGTGCTCCATTTGCGCCGGTCGTGACCATTTTTGGCGCGACTGCAAGAATAACACCATCAAATGTCTTAATTGCTCAGGCCCGCACCGGACCATGTCCATGGCATGTCTGATAAAAAAACAGGAAATGAGCAACCAGAGCAAACTCCAACGTGAATCGGAAGAGAAGAAAGCCAACTCCACCTACGCTAAAGTAGCGAAAGCCGCCATTGCCGAGACAAATTTCCAAAAAACATTCTTACACATCGAGAACGAACACTCCACAAAAATTATGTGCTGCATATACTATGCACACATACAAAACATCACACGACCTGGTACCTTTGCGACAGAAGTAAACCGTATGCTCGTGAAGAACGGACTTAGCGAGATGTGGTTCCCCGATAATCCCCTTCAGAGGAGGTTATGCGAATAACCGTTGCTCCTCAATGCCAAGAAAAGTGCCAGAAAATACAAACCCCAAACACAGCCATCTCACGTGACCCCCGACTCAACAAACCTAAGGAAACGCAAACACAAAAACAGGCGCCACTCACCCCCAAAAAATCCACACCACAAAAAACAAAAACACACACCCCCACATCCACACCAACAAAGGAGGCAGTCCGACCCAAGGAGATCAGGTCTCCTAGGTCGAGAAAGATCTCCAAAACTCGCGGCCCACGGTCTACCTCCTCATCTAGAGGAAGGGAGCACCAACTAAAATACCACTCCAGAGGCTTCAACCTTAAATTGTACGCCCCTGAATCTGCCCCATTCCCAACTGAATTGGACTCCCGTGAAGTATCAGAAGGTCTTAGGACCGGACGATACAAATGGGAATGCTCTGATGAGGTACCGGAACGACAGGTTGAGGAAGCTCTCTCACAAAATAAGGTTAAGCTGGCCACGGACTGTTTTTACACAATCACCGACACGGAATTTAGAAAGAAAAGAAACAGCAGGGAGCGCACCCCACCCAGTACACCACATGGGGCTAAAGTAGATCGCGAATAAGCGTCTACTTTAACTCCATACACTAAAAGAACCTACATTACTCAAATGTCCAACAGACTAACAATCATACAGATTAATGTCGATGGGTGGGACGGAAAAGGTTCCATCTATGGCAACATTCTGCGACAAAGCGACCCTGACATTATATTGATTAACGAACACGGAATGACCGCTCATAAAGAGATGAAAATTTTTCAATACGACGTCATCAGCAAAAATCACAGTCAGGAACGGTATGACGGCTGCGCAATAGCCGTCAAAAAAGGTTTAAAATACAAAAGACTACCCGACTTAGATGAATCTTACCTTGCCATTGAGGTAGGCACTACCCTGGGGGGTCTAGTCGTGGCCACGGGGTACCAACCCCCAAGACGCGGGTATGTACCCCTGCACAACCTTCTACAGGTCTTCAGCCTTAAGAAAAATGCAATCTTTGCTGGAGATCTGAACGCAAGATGTGCAGCATCAGGGTATACCTCCTACAACAATGCAGGTAGAAACATTGAAGTCCTACTTGACAGAAAATACGGGACTAGAATAGGACCAGAATTCCCAACATTCATTACAGGTAAAGCAGCAACGAAGCCTGATATTGTTTTATCCAGTATCAGGTTTCCATACAACTATTACATTGAACCAGGCCCCATTATTCCAAGTGACCACCAGGCAGTTAAAATCACAATTAGCGTAAACTCAATTCAAATTGCAATCCCAGAACGCAAAAGCTATAAGCAGGCGGACTGGGAAAGCTACAAAAATTATCTTCTAAATTTTACCCCAGACCCTTTAATTGACGCCAATTTAGAAGAAATAGATGAAGAGCTGGATAAAATCACTGACCTCCTTATAAAAGCAGATAAAAATAGCATTCCCCGCATAAAATATAAAACCCTTCCAGCTCCTATTTGGACTCCCCCCATGAAAGCCCTGGCCCAAGAGTATAAAGACCTGTCCAATGTAATAGCGCTGACAGGCCCCAACCACAATGCCCATAGACGAATAAGACAGATAAAAGACGAACTTCAGACACTCATTACAGACCAACAAATACAGGTATGGGACAGACTAATTGAGGGACTTGACATAGAGAGAGACTCACGGACTTTTTGGCAGACGTACAGACGTTTAAAAGGACAACCCCCTCAAAAGAAAATTGTACTTAAGCATGACGAAAAAGAAATTGACGAGACGACAGAGATTGAGGAAATTTTTAGGACTTTCTGGTCCTCAATCTTTAAAATTACCCCCGAAGAAAACGACAATTATGACCTCGATTTCGAAAATAACATTATCCAACAGTTAAACACGCAAATACATAAAACCTCCCCTCATCATTGTGTGTCGCAGGAAAGAGCGATGGAGGGCTATGGGAGTAAAATAACTGCCCAAGAGCTCTCCGTCGCACTAAAATCCTTTCGTCAAAGAGCACCGGGTACCACGGGACTGACCAGGGAGAATTTCATTAAGGCCCCGCCTAATGTTCTGAGTGGGCTACTTAACATCATGAATGCCGCTCTGAACACAGGCTATTTTCCCGACCAGTGGAAAGTGGCCAAGATGATCTTCCTTCCCAATTCGGGAAAGCCCCCGGACTGCCCCGCAAACTTCCGACCGATATCTCTCTTAGAATTTGCTGGCAAAGTCTTCGAGAAGATATTGGCAAATAGGGTCAACTCTTTTCTCGACGAAGCCAACCTGCATAACGAGCAACAGCACGGCTTCAGAAAGAAAAGAGGGACCGACACGGCACTAGCCGTCATTACGGAAAAACTTGCGAACATCAAGGCAAGTAAAAGGCATGCCAACCTGGTGCTCCGCGATTTCAAAAAAGCATTTGACAAGGTTTGGAAGAGAGGCTTGCAATTTAAGATCCTGCAAATAGGCCTCGACCCCATTCTTGAAAGGATTCTATGCGATTATATAATGGAGAGGAGAGCGTATATACAGATCAAAGAACACAAAGGCCCCGAGTTCGAACTCGAATCTGGGGTCCCGCAAGGGGGCTGTCTCAGTCCCCTGTTATACAACATATAAACACGTGACCTACCACAACCTCTTTCCGAAGGTACGATATACGTCCAGTTCGCTGACGATATATCACAAATTTGTACAGCCGCTTATGTTCACAGGGAATTTCTGGCGAGAAATACGGCTAGGGAGAGATCTAACATCAACTCTTACGAGAGGAAATGGAAGATATCAACCAATGCCCCAAAATTCAAGATAATTCCCATGTTTCGCAAGACCTTCAACGATATACGGGTAGAAGGGGAGAGAATCCCCTACTGCTCAGAAGGGATGGTTCTGGGGCTCAAAATCACCACTGGGGGATACAAGAGTCATATCGGGCGGACAGTCGCGAGTAGCAAGAGAGATTTGAGAGAGTTTTATAGGTTCATCGACCTAACTCGCTCAAATAAACTCAAGATATTCAATGCGTGCATTCGCTCGAGACTCTTGTACCCCCCAGTGCCGCTGAACGCGAGCGCCAAGACCCACATTGCGAAACTACAAGTCATCCAGAACAAAGCGGTTCTACTTATTACAAATACCCGAAGAAGAGAACGTAAACGACAAAGGGAGCTCCACGACTCGGTTGGATTATCTCCGATCAACGTGGCGCTCAACGAGAGAGCTAAGAGGATATAGCAGGCCATTGGCGCCCGCTTGACCCCTGAATTCTCTTGTACACACTTAGAAATCGAAGCAGACCGACAAATAAGACCTTTTAAAAGTAGCAAGCTACAGACAGAAAATGACGTGATCCCAAAATACACCTGACAGAACTGACAAAATACAAAGTAATTCGCAGGTTCCTTTTAGCATATTCAAATTAAATTAAAAACCACTTGCAAAACGCAAGATTAAATAATTTCACACTCACTTTTAAAAAAATCCAATTAACTAATAACCAAAAACTTTTCAAAAACTTTTTACTAAAGTCATAGCGGGAATAAAACCCCCGCCAAAAATAAAGGCTTGAATGCCTAAAGCAATCAATCGATCAATAGGATCGAAATCATAATTAAATTAACCATGTTTAATTTAATTATATAAACTATGGATTTAAAATTCATAGTTTATCGAAAAAAAAATACAAAACAACCAAAAAACACACAAACTTTACATTTACATTGACAGAGCTACCCTTTCACCAGGGATCTTTTTATTCTTTCTCCTACACATCATCTATTCTTTAAACTCACCCTTTAACCACTTTGCTCTCTTACTATTCTCTCTCTACTTCTACCTATATTTCATCTCTTATTTTGTCCAATGTCCAAAACAAGCTATTAATGGCAAGATGGCTGCCAATCTATTTTTTTATTATAGCAACATAATTAGAAATTTCCGTGCTTTAATTAGTTACAGTTCTATATAGCATTTTGTTTAATATAAATTTATAACAAAGCACCTTCGATTGCGTTGGCCTTGTTCATCTATAGAATTACCGAATAAAGTAATTAAATTTATATCTATTTTTTTCTAGTTTAAAAGTGACATGAACTTTCCGGATGACCTAATATATATGTCATTTGTATAGAGCTGATTCGCTGATTACGCTCGTTTTTGATGAGCATCTCTCCTTTAAGCCTCATATCCGCAATGTCAGCAAATCCTCTCTATGTTTCCTTAGTAACTTCTCTTGCATTCGCTCTCACTTTGATCGCCAAAGTCTTGAGACTGCTGTTCATGCCTTGATCACCTCACGCCTTGACTACTGTAACTCTCTGCTTGTGAATCTACCATCCTCCTCTCTCCGCCCCCTTCAACTTGTACAGAACTATGCCGCCCGGCTTCTCCTCCCTCGCCCTCGCTTCTCTCCCTCGAAACCCTTGCTGCATGAACTGCACTGGTTCCCTGACAGATCCCGTACTCACTTCAAGATACTTCTCTTCACATTTAAGGCCCTAAACAACAAGGCCCCGTCTTACCTCTCTTCTGCCCTCTCGCCACGCCATGTCCCTCGGGCCCTTCGGTCATCACATGCACCTCTTTTCAATATTCCTCGCTCATCCCTCTGCTCAATGGAGGACTGCTTCTTCTCAATCTGCGCCCCTAAGTTGTGGAATGCTCTTCCTGCTGAAATCAGGTCTTCTCCCTCTCTTACCACATTTAAGCGTCTCCTGAAAACGCATCTTTCCAGTATTGCCTTCTCCCCCTCTTGAATTTCCATTGAATTTCCATTCTCATCTCAGCACAACGTGCGCTCTGGGAAGGCCTCAGGCCTTGAAGAGCGCATTACAAAAGACTTATTATTATTATTATTATAAATGGGGATAATTGAGCCGTCTATTCTTCAAAAGCTCTGGCAACTGCTTACAACAAGAAAGCTACTAACTTAAGCTAATTTAACCGCCTACTATGCCAAGTTGACCGTGGTCAGCTGGGCTACGGCAAGTTGGGCAGATGGTTCGAATTTAAAGAAAGAAAACTCAATAAAAGGCTTGACGTCTTGTTAGTGGACTATTCATCATCTTTAAATTTCGTCATAGTCCTGTTCATTCTATTTAGCGTCCAAAGTAGAAAAGTAACATTAAACGTCCACAAAATTGACTACGAGTCGGAGCATTAAAGCAAATAGGTCCAACTGGGCACACAGTTTCAGTGCCAATGGGACAAATAAATCTATAGTCTTAAATTGGGCACATTTGGTGTTCAGAATTGACCACAGTCCTCAGTTCTGCAGTAGTGGAGGCATGCATGAATAATATAATTTCGGATAACAAAAGCCACAATGGCCTATCAGAGTTCATTCGAATCAATCAAAGAGTTCCTAAGTGTCACCCATTATCTCCAAATACAGCATCCAGAATACTGCCTGTTAAAGTATTACTAATCAAGGCTTGTCAAAAACTAAAACCTGCAGCTAAAATACATCAATATTAAAATATGTACATTTGGCTCAACATAAAACTCAAATTTCCCCATAATCTTCTTTGCCCATCCATTTATCTAACCTTTCCTTTAACACATTTAAATTTGGACTACACTCAACCCATTGAGGTAGTTTATTACAGAAGTTTTCCACTCTATGGGTGAAAAAATATTTTCGAAAATCTGACTACACGGTTGTTTTTTTAATCCTCAAGTGATGACCCCTGGTCCTATTATTGCACTCCAGATCCAAGAACTTGCTAATATCCAATTTGTCTATCCCAGAAAAAAATATAAAGTTCAATCATATCCCCTTTTACACACGTTTCAAAAAGAGACAATATTTAGCACCCCCAACCTATCTACATACTCAAGGTGCTTCAGGGAAGGTATCATCTTTGTGCCCACCTTTGCACTGACTTTAGCAGGTTGATATTTCTAAAATGTGGGGACCATCACTGTATACTCAGGATTTGGCCTAACATAAGAGTTATTGAGTTTGAGGATAACCTCTTTACTTTTGTATCTAACATTTCTCATAATGAATCTCAATACTTGATTTGTTTTGTTTTTTTTGTTTTTTTCTTTTGCTTCAATACACTGCTTAGAGAATTTCAGTGACCTATATATAACCACTCCTAAGTCCTCTTCATCTTCTACTGAGTTCAGTCAATACTCATCAATTGCATGGCTAGATTCTCCATTATATCTTCCTATATGTATAACTTTGCATTTCTTAAGGTTAAAGGTTATCTGCCACTTACGTGCCCAGGATACTATTTTATTCCAATCATTCTTCGCTTTAAAGTTTCTCTGAACTTCTTTTACCGGTGTTGTCAATTTCGTATCCTCAGCAAAAATAGACGTCTTGCTATAAACTTCCTCCCTAAGATCATTAATGTATATTATAAAAAGTAATAGGCACAGAACATATCCCTGAGGCACCTCACTAATAATGTTCCTCTACTGCACCTTTACTCCTCTTCTTCCTACCCTTAGTCATTCTCAGCTATCCAACTTAAAACACTTCCTGATATCCGAAGCCTTTTTTAATTTGTAAATTTGTCTTCTTTATGGAAGCTTGCAAAAGCTTTGTTAAAATCAAAGTAAATTACATCAACATTTTCTCATTAATCTAATTGTTTTGTTACAAAATCTAGAAATTCCTGTAAATTTGTTAGACATGATCTAACTGTTCTAAACCTATGTTATAAATACTACGATGAGAGGCCACCAAGAATGATCGGAGGCCCACTTGAAGGAAAACGTCGTAAAAGTTATTGAGGCTGAGCAATGACTCCAACGAATTTATTTCAATCAATTAATCTCCTATAGCACCCACGGGATGCAAAGGGCCTTAATAAATTCTCTCCACCAGTACTTATCCTGAGCCATCTCCTCCAATTCGTCATCCCAACCATCTCCTGCACCTCTCTTCCTCGTCCTTATCCAGTTTTCCGTCGGTCTACCTGTTCCCTTTCTTCCAGCTGCCTCCCACTTTGGTGCATACTGCACATATCGTCCCTCTCGTCTGTAAATATGCCCCATCCATTTCCATCGTGACAACCTCACATACTCTCTACCGGTTGTACTTTCGTAATTTCTCTAACTCTCTCATTTGTCACTCTATCCTACCATCGTATACCTCATATTCTTCTCAGCGTTTTATTTTCAAAAGCCAAAAATTTTGAATGTGTGATTGCCGTACTATACCACGATTCATGTCCATATATAAGAATTGGTCTCACCATACTTTTATAAATTTTTATCTTAGTGTGTATTGAAAAGTGATTATTATTCCACACTGATTTAACATGCCCACTGCTTGGTTAGCTTTCCTAATTCTTTCCTCAAACTAATTTTTAAAAGAACCATCCATCGATACAGTCGTACCAAATTACTTAAAATTTTCTACTTCATTAACATCCTGATCATTTATGTTTCACACTATCGGGTTTTCCATATTCATTTTTATTATTTCCGTTTTCGCACCATTTATTGTTAATCCTATCTTTTTTCCTTCTCTATCTAAACAGTTTATTACTCTTTGCATATCTTCACAGCTCTCTGCAATTAAAACAATATCATCTGCGTAATCCACATCGGCCAACTTCATACCTCTCTTCCAAAATATTCGAGTATCATTTTCTCTTATGACCTTCTTCATTACAAAGTCAATGATCAAAATAAACAGGAATGGAGAAAGAATTCCACTATGAATTACTCCCGATTTAACTTCAAAATCTTTACTCAAACTCTCATCTACCAGTACTTGGTAGAAGGTATCTTCATGCACACTTTTGACTTATATCAACAAACTTCTGGGGTATTCCATAGTGTCTCATTATTCTAAATAGAGCTGCACGTTTTACTCTGTCAAAAGGTTTTTGAAAACCCACGAAACACAGACACAGTATTATTTTCTTTTCGTTAGTTCGTTGCATCAAATGTCTTACAATTAAGATTTGGTCATTGCATCCACGATGTTTTCTAAATCCTGCCTGCTCATCTCTCAAGATCTTATCGAACTCTGACTCCCTTTTTTGGAATTTTTATAATCACCCCTTTTTTTCCACTCTTCTGGCACCTCACCACTATTCCACACTTCATTGAAAAACTCCACTAAAACCTTCGGCATCTCAACATCCTCCACTTTAAACATCTCTGGAGGTATCTCGTCAATTCCAGGAGCTTTATTATTCTTCAAATCGTTTATTGCCTTCTCGACTTCATCCACTCGTATTTCTTCGGTACCTATATTTAAATCATGCTCTGCTGGTAAAATTTGATCTTCATCAGGTGGGATTGGTGTATTTAATCCAGCTTTAAAATGCTCTTTCCTTCTGTCCTTTATATCAGAGTCTTTCGTAAGTACTTCACCTTCTCTACTTTTAATCGATATATCTTTATTATTTTTCTTATTTCCAGCAAGTTCCTCGATGTTCCTATAATCAAGTCTCGTACATTTTCCATCATGCTTATTCATCTGTATCTCAGTTTTTTCAGCTAAGACATCAACAAATTTCCTTTTATGACGCCTTGAAAATCTTTTAACTTTGAATTTAGGCTACTGTACTCTGCCCTCGCCAATGCCAAATCTCTATTATCGCTACCCATAATTTCACATTTTAATTTCGCTTCTCTTCTCTTTTTTATCATATCCCAACATTCATCCGTCATCCACTTCTTCCTTCTCGTCCCTTTTCTGACATCTATGTTATTTTTTGCAGCTTCTTCCAAAGAACTTCTCACTTTTTTCCATCTAGTATTTACATCCTTCTGTTCGTCTTCATCTAGAATTTGCAGAGCTAAAAACATTTCTACACTCCATTTTGAACTCATTCTTTGAATTTATATCCGTACTTAATTTTCCAACATCAAACTTGTTACTTACGCCCTTATTGTCATCTTTCTTTTAAAATTTCATTCTGAGGTGAGATACAATTAAATGATGATCACTGCCAACATCTGTCCCTCTTTTCAGAGAAACATCCAATGGGGAAGTTCTGTGTTTCCTGAAAATAGCAATATGATCGATCTGATTTCGATAGTTTCCATACGGTGACGTCCATGTAGACTTGTGTATGTTTTTTATGCATAAAGAGTGTACCGCCGATGACTAATTGATTTGCTAAACAAAAACCAGCAAACTACATCTTATTTTAATATTTTTAAATTACTTAAAACATAAATAAATATATTTTCATGACCTCCACTCAATTATATTTTTAGTGTGCATCTTCGTATCAACAATTTTACGCACATAAACCTAATGCTAAATTCAAAGTTCTATTAATAATAAAAGCTTCAGAAGAAAACCACGAGTTAATTGGTGAAAGATACAATTGGGGTAATGTTAGTATGATTAGTTCTTTGTTATTAAAGAATCTGATTCTTTAAAAGTCTGTTTTTATTTTCATTGCGTCTATTAATGACCGTCTCCACTTGCGTGTTTTCTTTTAATTAACTTCAAGGTTCAAGTGCTTCTTGCCGGTGGTGATAAAGCAAAAAAAAATGCCAATGTTGAATAAAAATAAATATGAAAAATAGATTAGTTATCCATGATGAATGAAAGAATATGTTATTATAAGGCTAGCTTTTATAAAATACTTGAACAAATAAAAGGCTATTAGAAATTATTAATTTAAAGCAGGGATGGGCAATAATGTTAACAGCGAGCCACATTGAAGCTTATGTAAAACTATGCAAATTTTGAATACATATAAGTTAATTGCAATTATATGTGTGCATTGTTTGCATATACTACATAGCCATAATAACTAAGGGCAATATTTTGGCATAGTTGTGGTGCTGGAACCACATTATAGAATCGTATCTTACTCTAACCACCTCAAAGATGAGCATTTGGAAGTCTTATGAGATTTTATAATGGTTCACAGTAAACCATATTAACATTCCATAAAATAGCAAATCAATAAATGCTGTGAAGGGAGTAAAGATATATTAAACCCTTATTTACTTATTAACTATTGTATTGGTTATTAGTGGGATATTGATACATGTAATATTTTATAAGAATACCAGAGGGCATTGCTATAACACTTCCCCCCATTGGTTTGGCTGCGAGTTCGAGGACACGGATTCGCTGTGGGAGTGCCATTAGCGTTGAACGAGACACTGGTACTAGAGAAGGTTGATGGAGCGAAGGTGATCCGCTTGTTGGTTCCTTCCGAGATGGCGTCAAGCGGGATGTGGAAGTTTTGAGTCCCGTTGTCCGCTGACGGGGAGTGGTGACCAGTGGTGGAGAGATTTGCTCCTGACTGACGACTTCTGCCGACGAGGGTTCCTGCAACTAAAGAGGAGGAGGCAGCAAAACAGAAGTTGGTGTTTGAGTAGCAGGGGTAGTTGAAAGGAAAGGATTGGGTTTATTTGGGGGTATTATTGTACCATAGAGGGGTATAGTGGAAGAAGAAGATGAAGGTAAAGGTGAACACTTTATATATATGAGGTTTCATGGCATGTTGTCATAGCACTATGTGAATGCTTATGAGTCGGTGGCGTGTTGCCATTGCAGTTTTTTTGAGTGCTGAATTAATTGATAGCGTGTTGTCATAGCACTGTATGAATGCTGAATGAATTGGTACGATATGGAGTGAGGATTGAGTGTGGGTCAAAATGAAAAAGTGAGGACCTATCTGAATAACTGAAGTGAGGTGTAGGTGGTAGATGTTGACCAGTTTATCGTTTAGCCCTTGAGTTGTTAGTTTAAAGGATGCGATTGAGAGGCTGGAGTAAGAGTAATGCAAGAATTTGAAGGTTGGGAGATTGAAATTCGAGGATTCGGAGAAAGTAGTTGAGTTCAGTAAGTGAGAAAACTGGAGAATTTGAGGAATGAAGATTTGATTGAGGAGTGGAGAGTTGAGATTAGGTGGAGTTACTGGTTGTAAATATGTGCAAGGCTGTAAACATTTTAAGGCTTGTGCACCATATTTGGTATGGTACCAGTACCACTGAGTTGGTTGAGAGGGAAAAGGAAACGTTATGCTTCGGGAGACTACTCAGCGCAGTATGTGAAGAAAGAAGCATGACGGTGGCTACAAGGCTGTGTACAGTGTACAGCGTTGTGCCCGCACCTTTGATGATACCAGCATAGGCCCTGATGGTATGGAAGGTTATAAGAATAGGTGAAAAAATGAAGTGGAAAATTTTGCGGCCTCTCACCTTTTGCAGTGGGATGCCCTCGTTGGTTTTTCGTATGGGAACCAGAGCGGGACCTGCGTCTCCGATCGCCAAACCCGTGTCCGTGCTACCTCTTTGATTCCTGCTGCAGCTTTAGCCGCTGGATGTCAGCTTCTATCCTCCCTATTGAAGCTTCAAGGTCCCTCGATAGAGAAGATGGAACCCTTGAACGCTCCGACCAGTCGTCTGAAGAGTTAGCCGTTCCCTGAACCTGAGAAAATGAAAGATTATTGTTAAATGGGCCGTGAGTTTCGCCGTTGCCGCAATTCACATAAGGACTCCTGTATAATTTGTCTGCGGCTATAGCAATCTCCTCAATGCTCATGAGGCTCGAGCCTAGGGTCAGTGGCCTGATTCCCTCAGGGACTCCTCTCAGGAAAATCTCAGTGGGGAGAGGGCTAAAAAGTTCGGTTTGAGCACCTTTCACCCTGATACGGTACTTCAGATGCTTTAGGAAAGAAGTAGGACTCTTATCTCCCATTTCCTGAGTGTTCAGAAGCTCTCTCAGGTCTTTTATTTGGGACATGCCGTATTTGCTGAGTAAAGCCTCCTTCAGGCGGTCTAGAACGCCAGCCTGTTCCCCGGGATTTAGAACTTCCCTGAATTGTATAGAGATACTTATGGGCAAGCGCTGAATTATTGTTTCAACTTTCTCTTCTTTGGTGATGCTCTGAGGTTTTAGGAGGAGGGTCGAAACTTCCAACAATACCATTGGGTTTGCAGGATCATATACGGGAAGCGAGAGGCACGCATGTACCTATGCGTGGACTAGGGATTCGAGGCGGTCGGTTGGTTATGATGATCGGGTTGGCCGCTAAAAGATGTCCTTATTTGTTGTGGTTGTTCCATCATAGTCACTATGTTTTATGTGTACTTGTGCTGGTTGAATGAATGTATTGATGTGAGTGAAGTAGCTGTGGTTGTGTGCACGTGTGTGTGTGGAAATTATTCACGAGAACAAGAATGTGAAGAAATGAAACATAATTATTAGAAATAAAAGAAATTGTCCACTCGTTGTATATAGGGGATAGTATCAAATTAAAATGATATGAATTATGACAATTGGAAGAAGGATGCTAAAGATAACACGCGATATTAAAAATAACACCTGAATCAAAATGCTGTTCTAACGAGGATAGCAGAGAAATGAAGCGCGGAGTTCGAAAATTATTTTAACGTTTGAAGTTATTTATTGATTGACGGAAGATTATTAAATTCTGGGCACCATTTTATGGTGAGGTTATTAGTGGGATTGATTTAAGTTAATAAATCAGCCTAGATAGCTATTTGAAAACCATTACCATAAATTTGTTGAATTAGATGGAATAGTTGTCTGCTAATATTTAGGCCTAACGACTGACGTGAACTGATTTGGAAAAACTTCGATGGCTAAGGTTATAAGAAAACGGATGATAACAAAATACATATTTATAAAATCAACAATGCACAATGAGAGAATTGAATTAGGAAATAAGTCACCGGTAATAACAAAATACATATTTATAAAATAAACGAATGCACAATGAGAGAATTGAATTAGGAAATAACAAGTCACCAGTAATTACAATTATACGAATAAATGAGATAATTAAATTGAGAATTGTTAAGGAATACAACTTAAATATTATTGAAATATGGATTACAGGATGAGATTATAGAATGGTATTACAGGTATAATTGACTTGTGAGGAAGGCAGTGAAATATAACGTAACGTAATGAAATGTATGAAAGTAGTGAAATGTTAGGTAAAGTAAGGTATGGTAAGATAACTAAGGTAAGGTGAGGTAACTATGATGGACTGTGAATTGGGATTTTGATTCGAAGTAAAGTGGAGCACCAATGGATGGGTGACTGCTTCAAAGAAGTAAAATTGGTTTCCCGTTTATGTTGAGATGGGACGCAATTTGAATATATATATATATATATATATATATATATATATATATATATATATATATATATATATATAGAGAGAGAGAGAGAGAGAGAGAGAGAGAGAGAGAGAGTGTTCCATTAAGACGGATCAAAGTTAGCAGTAAATAAACCGGTGTTATTGGTGAAAATTTATTGATTTCACTCTTGGATCATATTATTTGAGTCATGGCAATTATGTGTGAAAAATAATATTGCCTAAATGTCCGCCAAGGCTTCGGCGGCACACCTGCACTCGATGGTCGAAATTTTTGATGACGTCTCTTCATAGTTGCTCTTCGATAAAACCAATATGCCTTATTATCTCATCCTTCAGCTGTTGAATTGTTGTTGGCTTGTTGGCATATACCTTACTTTTGAGATGACCGCAAAGGAAGAAATCTAAAGGCGTCAAGTCACACGATCGTGGTGGCCAATTGACCTCGCTGTTTCGAAAGATGATGCGACCTCGGAACTTCTCATTCAATAAAGCCATTGTTGCATTGGCTGTGTGGCATTTGGCGCCATCCTGTTGAAACCACAAATCTTCGACATCCATAGAATTCAATTCAAGCCATAAAAAGTTGGTTATCATGATACGGTATCGCTCGCCTATCACCGTAGCAGAATTCCCGGCATCATTTTCGAAGAGATACGGCCCAATTATTCCAGTAGCAAAAAATGCACACTAAACAGTGACCTTTTGTGGATGCAGTAGCTTTTCATCAATCTTCCTGAGATTTTCATCAGCCTAAATGCGACAATTCTGCTTATTAACGAATCCACCAAGATGAAAATGGGGTTCATCACTAAAGATGATTTTTTGCGAAAAATCATCAGCAGCTTGTCTTTGCTCATGCACCCAATTGACGAATGTACGGCGTTTCAAATGGTCAGCAGTCTTCAGTTCTTGTGTCAATTGAATTTTGTCAGCGTGTAGAGCAAATCTTTTGTCAAAATTCGATGTAACGTTGTTGTGGAGAGGTTCAATTCCTGCGCGCGATGACGAATAGAGGTGTCTGGATCTTCGGCCACATTCTCGAGCACTGCAGCAATGTTTTCAGCTGAACGGCGTAAACGAGCAGGAAATGGCATTTTCATATCTGCCATCGACCCCGTTTATTTGAATTTACGAACAATTTTTCCAATTGCACTCTAGGTTGGTCGATTATGTTGACCAAAAAAATCGCGAAGTGCCCGAAATGCGTTTCTGTTTGAACGTCCACTTTCGTAATAGGCTTCGATAACTTTAACACGTTGTTTGATTGTTAATCTTTCCATGGTTGAAATTGCCAAAGACGGAAGTTGTTAAATCTGAAAGAAAAAGAAAAATATCATTAGACGCTCAAACTCAACTCACATTTAAAATCGGTCTAAGTTATTGGAACACCCTTTATATATTGATTTTAAAAAGGAAAGTATGCTAATATTTATGCACAAGGTACATTACGTTAAAATGATATTAGGTAATGGTAATATTTAAATTGATGCAATGGAATATTGATACATGTGATATTTTTAAGGTATGCCAGAGGGCATTGCTATATTGACTATTAGAATAAAATTGTAGTATTCTCTTTCTTAATGAATAAAATTGTATCATCTCTTTCCGTACGAATAAAGATTGTATTATCTCTTTCAAAAGTGTGAATAAAAATTCACCGTTAGACTGTCATCTTTGGTTAGCGGTGCTCACAGTTCATCCAAGAGTTTCAAAGAATCGAATAATAAATAACGAAAATGTTGATGTGTCGCCAATTCACATACTCCAAATGTATAATTCTCTGTTAATTCCCCGTTGAGAAAAGTGAAAAAGATTTCATGTTTTTGAGTTCACTTGCCCTACTTTCCTCTGAATTGGCGGTGTTTCTTCAATGGTGTCTGAGCAGTCAATAATGAATTATTATTATAATGATCTTAGAAGATAGTTGTATAATGGTAGATAATAGTGAGTGAAAATTAAAAGAGGGAGGGATAATTTGCCCTACTAGGAAGGGCATCACTTTACGTTTATTTTTTAGATTTTCCTTTTTGTGTTAGTCTTTGATGAGTTGTGTTTTTCCATGTTTGTGTCTCTTTATGTGCTCTTACCTTTTTCTTATTGTTTGTGTTTAATTTTGATGTACTTATTTTTGGCCAATTATTTTAGCTTTCAAGCCTTTATTAGCTTTTGGGTCAGCAATTTGCCTCGTGTTTGTTGTTGTTTTAGTGTCCTCTTACTTATTTTCTTATCGTTTGTTTCGAGTCGTACCGTGTTTGATTTTAGTGTTTAGTGTTTCTGTTATGTGTATATTGGTGTTATGTTCTCTAGTGAGCATAACTTAGTGTTTGGGAACTGACGTCGGCGTGACACTTAGCCTGGCAGGTATGTTAAACCTGCCACCTGTTTCCTGTACCTCCGGAATGACACCATTCGCTAGGGTGGACCAGACCTTTCTCCCCAGTTTTTGGATGGTAACATTGGTGGATTCTAATCGTTTCCTCCTGTGTAGATCTCTTTGCCGAATGTGATCACGCCTGACTTTATTAATCAGTAGGGATAGCAGTTTTCTGGATATGATGAAGTCTTCTCATTGAGGATTTGCTGGCCGCTTGAGTCACCGCACGCCTTCTGGTTTCAAATTCTCTGTCTATCGGAAACCAACTAATTCTTCTTCTTATATTCACTTTTACTCCTCTCATCATATCAAAGTCGAAAGATCTATTTTTATTTCAATGTTTCTTTGTGCACTTTGTGTAGTTATTCCTGAATTTTTTAACTCTCAAGTTTCTAAAGTTTTGACATCGACCATAAACTTTGCTATCCTTTTCATTTCCTTCAGTTAGCTAAAAAGTCTTTTTATCGTTTTGAACATCGCGCGCCTTTTAATAACAATAATACTCTTGTACTTCCTTTTAATCCATCCTTTGCTTCTCTCCCTCATATTTTAAAATCTCTAAGCATTTGTGTAGTATTTAACTATAATAAGACTATTTCTAAACTATTAGTCAAGAACGCCCCTTTCCCTATTGGTAATGTATATTGCGTAAAATGTATCGATTGCTCTAAATATTACTTTGGCCAATCAGGTAAATGTTTAAAACAACGCATTTCTCAGCATATATATATAATGTCCGTCGTGGTGAAGGAAGCAGCTCATTTTATGTTCATATGTCATATCTTAATCACAATATTGATTGGAATTCTGCTAAAATCATTTGTCATAATAACGATGCAATTTCCCGAAATATCATTGAATCAACCTTTATTAGTAAATTCCTAAATTTTTATTTAAGTCCTGGCTTATATAAACTTGATAGTTATTTTTTAGATTATATTCACAATGTACTGTCGAAACTTTTAATTTGAGACTAAATATTTATATTAATCTTAATAAACAATTTAATTTTATTTTGTGTGCATCTATGTAGACTTATGATTTTTTCTGTATTTATTTCCCTTTGAGTCAAGTCTTTAGAACATTTGTACTTGTTTTACCCTTGTTTTTAGATCCTGACCTCTGAGGTTAATCTCTCGTTAAGATTCTCTCCCTCCTTAATTGCCTAGGCGGTATTTTAATCCTCTTGTCAACCTTTAGTCTTTTGAATTTACCTGATTTAATTATCTTATTTTGTATTTATCTTCGCTCCTCTTAAGGTTTCCATTTCATATTAATTCATTTTGTTGATTGGTTTTTTGCTTTTTTTTTGTGGGCGTTCCCTTTCCTCTCTATCATCCTTATAAATATTACAATTTTCAATACTTTTGTTATTCCTTGATAAAGAACTCGAAATAAAGTAGTACGAAAGTACTCGGAATCCTCGTATTAATTTTCCCTGTGGGCTTTGTTGCATATATATATATATATATATATATGAAAATTAATGCAATATCGCAAGAAAAGATGAGGAATTAAACCACATTCTCCGAAGACAATTTAATTCAGAACAGTTTCGGTGTATCTCACACCCTTTTTCAACTGACACTGGGTACAAAATATAAGAGAAGTGCATATAAGCATAACACAAGATCCCCTCTTTTTTCCCCCAATCCCCTACTTGTGGTTAATCGGGGGGGGGGGGTTAGGGCTAAACATATTGAAGGGCTGACATTTTACTATTTTATTTATTTGCTTTCTTATTACAGGATTAAAAGAAAATTGACCCTCAGATAGATTTAAATTAGGAACTGACGATATTAAGCTCGATTCTACGATTCTTCTCTTAACATAGTTAGCCGATTTAAATACGATTTTACTTCCATTGAAATTGATCGTATGATTCTTGTCTCTAACATGGCAAAATATTCCACTGCTTTCGCTGCCCACTCTAATATCTCTTTTGTGTTCGTACAATCTCTTGTCTAGATTTCTCCCCGTTTTCCCTATATAAACTTTATGGCAATCGTTGCATGGTATTGCATATACTCCTATGTTATGATGTTCTTTGGGTTTCCTGGCCATCATCAATTGGTTTAAGGAATTATTATATTTAAAGGCTAGATTAATACCCGCTTTTCCAAATATGTCCTTTAAACTATTTAATTTATTATTAAATGGCAATGTTATACATTTGTTGAAATCGTTAGTGCGGGAAGGCTTATTACCATAGAATGTTTTCCTAGCTGCAAAATGGGCAGACGATATGAACCAATCGGGGTAATACAAATTAGAAAAAATGATTCTGATAATGACAATTTCTTCCTCTAAATAGGAAGGATGACATATTTTGTATGCTCTAAGGAAAAGGTTAGAAATGACCGATTTTTTAACAGTATTATCGTGAAACGAAAAATAATGTATAAAGGCATTCGAGTGGGTTGGTTTCCTATACACGTCAAGTTTTAATTCATGGTGATCTTTATTAATGAGGACATCTAAAAAGGGTAATCTATTATCATATTCCCATTCATATTTAAATTTGATGGAGACATGCAAATTATTCAAATTATTAAAAAAGGTATCAAAATCATGGCCATTAGGCCATACAGAAAATACATCGTCAATGTACCTTAACCATATAAAGTTAGGGGGAAAAATTGTGGGAAGGAGTTCAGTCACAAAATATTCCATGAAGAGACATGCCAATATCGGAGATAAACTATTTCCCATGCTAAGGCCAAATATTTGTCTATAAAACTCATGATTTACTCGAAACACATTGTCAGAGAGACATAATTCAACTAAATCGATAAATTTACTTGTAGAAATGGGAAGATCCAAATTAAGTCTAGGCATGATTTCCCGCAGAAGGCCCACTTGCAATTACCGGATGGAAAACTTGTGAGCTTTGATGTAAACTCTTTGTTTACCAAAGTTCCGGTTGACCAAACCATGGGCCTTCTATTCCTAGTTCACGTTCCCTGAGTTGAACAGATGGGGCAGAGAGATTTCATATATATATATATATATATATATATATATATATATATATATATATATATATATATATATATATATATATATATATATATATATATATATATAATAACACTCACAAGGAAAATGGAAAAACGATTCCGAGCGCTTTCGTCTTTGTTCTAAAAGACCTCTTCTTGGAATAACATAGGTCAGGACAGACAATGTCTTAAATAGTAAGGAGTGGGGGATTAATACGGCTACCTGCAACAAAACCCTAACTAGGGGGGTACAAATCCTTTAAACATTTTGATTTTATATAATTAGATATGATAAGATCTAGGCTAAACAATCCAGGGCGAATATTAAAATTTGGGAAAGTATTAATAGAGATACATTACAAAATATTTCTTGAAATGTAGTTTGTACATTTAATAACAGGTTTAGCACTATTCTAATTAATAGTATGATCCTGAATATAGATATGTAAAAATAATGCAGATTGTTGACAAAAATTACGAACATTAGTTTGGTGCTGTTTAACTCTAGCATTCAATTATTTTACTGTTATTATGGACAGACAGGCAAAAGACGTCTACCATCTTCAGTGCCAAGCAGCCCAGAATGCTGCCCTGATTCGTGTCAAGTAGTCGGAGTGAGAAAGCGCCAAAGGCGGAATCTTGGTGCCTTCATCGTCACGCTCATTCCCCGAAATTCAAACATGTCCAGGAGCCAAGCAAAAAACAATTTTGACATCTAACCAGCTTGCCGCAACCGTGGCGTCACGGATATTACGAACCGTGGGGCTGTAGAAATTCCAATGCCCCGAGAGCACTCAAGGCACATTGTGAGTTGCCAATATCAATATCCGGTCTCCGAACCAGACACGACGAGTTATCTCAGGTTCTGAGCGGTGTATTGCAACCATCTCGGCTGTGAAGACAGACGCACCGCCTGGCAAATCCACGCTGACTTCAAACAGACGGGATACGGCGTGAAAACTGACCCCCTTCTGGGACTTTGAGAAATCCGTATAGACTGACACGAAGTGTGCAAAAAAAGGTGCTATCCACTATGGTGGCGTCCTAGGCATAACCAAATGAGCCACTGGGCCAAGAGCTACATCGAGCTCTCGAATGAGTCTTCTATCCTTAAACTCAAGTTGCTTAGAATTTGACTGGCGTCTCTTTGCGGCATTGACAGCGTCGAGATCGGCTGAGGATGCAGTGAAAACTGTTAGCGACAGAGAGAGGTGCCGGGCTCGCGCATGCAGGCGCATTATGTAGTGGATCGAGTCCACCTTCCGCAATACACGCTTGGCTGCGATTCATGAAACTCTCATCCGTAGTCAAGCTTCAACGAACACCAGATCCTTAAAGAAGAAAGGTACTAGCCCTATCAGCAACCCCAGGCGCTGAACTTTACGGAACGAGGAATGTCCATGGGGTGGGCACAAGAGACCGTAAGGCTGTAATTATGAGCCTCTTAGGTGAGGCATCGGTCGAAACAAGATCAAGGAAATCGTGGAAACCACCATTTCCATGCCAATTTGATTTAGTACAAAGTCTGGGTCCGGGAAGGAGTCATGGGTGACGTCAGATGTGCACCACCTTAGTCTTAGCCAAAAAAATACGAAACATGTGCTCTTTGGCATAGCGAGAGATGCGCTTCAGTGCCGGTTGGAGTCGACGCCCTGGAGTTAGCATCTATGCCGTACCAAAAGAAATGAGAAGATCGTCCAAAATAGATTTGATGAGAACATCTTTCGGCAGGACCGAAAGACACTTCCCTGCGAGACACCTTCTACATTCTCCATTGGTTCAGAAAGGGCTCACCAACCCGCACGCGGAAACGAGGATCTCACAAAAACTCAGAAATAAAGAATGGGAGGCATCCCCTCGCTCCCACGTGTGGAGAGTCTTTACTATACCATATCGCCATGCAATATCATAGGCTTTCTCAAGATAAAACAACACCGTAGCGTAGTGCTGTCTACGAAGGAAGTCCTCGCAGACGACATTTTCCAGTCGGAGCAAAGCATCTGATGGGGAGTAAAACTTGCGGAAGTCGTACTGTGCAGAAGACACAACCACCGTTGTCCAGGAAACAGGATGGACTAAAGTTTACCAATTCTAACATCAGCTTGCACACGAAAGAGAATAGAGAGATTAGGCGGAAACCTGCCTGGGTAGAGGGATCTTTTCCAGGTTTGCAAAAAGCAAACACAATAGCCATTCGCCAAAAATCTGGGAGGATACCCATTATCGAGGTACTGTCGAAAAAATCTAACAGAAAAGCAATGACTCGCTTACCTAGGTGTCGAACCATGGAATTTGGCCATCGTTTGGACCATGGGTGGTGTACGCACACGAACCAAGAGCAGAACTCAACTCACTAAATGTAAACCTATCTTTGAAGATTTCTCCGCCTGTAGGTAAAGTCCAGTCGCGGCCTTCAGCGACATCACTACGTGCATTGAATGCTGGCTGAGCAGCATCTATTCTAGATAATGCGGATAATGAGGTCATGAACAATACCGACACGGACACGTGGCCCGAGATTGCAGTATCATTCTCCTAGAGAACGGGAGTGGGGTCCTGCCGAACTTGCACCGAATCCTTTTCACTATCTTTCAAACTTCTGCTAGAGCGTATTCTCGCTATGTTAAGAAATGTTTGCCGCCAAGAAGACATTCGAGCATACTTCGAAACATAACAGAACCTACCTCTAGCTTGATGAAATTCACCCATAGTGAAATTGTTTGGGCGGCAGCCAATTGTGAGGGCCATCTCACGATTGGCTGACGACCAAAGAATAATAGTTAGGCACACGGCAGTTGAGGTTACCTGCCTCATACACCAACATAAACTCCTCGACTGGGACAGTGAAATCATTTGCTGAAATGTGGACCAACACGCCCCCGCCGAGCACCACCGGCGGTTTATTCAGGCAGCAGAGGCTCAGAAAATTATATTTGAATGGTAAAGTGATCACTACCCTGGATATTATCGATTTCCTTCCATCCAAAATCAAGCTGTGCATCCAAAGAGCACAAACATATATCAATACAGAAAAATGAAGCGGTTCTCGGTTAGTGATTTGTAAACCCATCTACACTGCCTCCACCTCTACCAGGTGAGCATCGGAAGTGAATAGAATCCTCAGAAGGGTTCCGAAAGGAGCAGAATCGACATTGCTTATAGACCTGGATGGGCCAAGAGCTAAGGGTGTCTTTTTTAAAATTGAGGCATAAGACGTCCCAAGCAGCGCCCGACGCGTCAGGACCAATTCCTTAGCCTCGCGAAATGAGAGGCAATCCGTAGGCTGAACAGTTAGGATTTCCTTTTCCGGCAACTACACATAGCACTACTTCGAAGCAGCGGGATGCAGCTCCCCGCAATTGATACACTTGGTCATCCACAATAGAGACTTACCTTGAAAGGCCTTGGAAAACACTAACTCAGCCTTCTGGTAAACCAGATTTTGCACTTCTACATAAGCGATTTGTAAGGCTGAAGCTGTAGAAGTAGTAGCACCTCCGCAGCATTTCTACGAATGCCTTCACGCGGTAGCGATACAAATTACCACGAAAGGACTCAGTGGGCCTGTCACTGTTGAACCTAACACAGATTGTATTGGAGGCATCCAAACCCCTCCCTCTTTTCTCCACACACGTTCAGCCGTAACCGCTCCATGGGCCGGCCAGCTCTAAAGTGTTGTCCTCTATGGAGCAATCCACGAGTTCTCTCACGTAAACCACTCCTTTCGCGAAGTTCGTGTTAGAGTGAGACCTCACACTCACTAGAGATCCTTTAAGTGTTCGAAGGGCACTAATCATGGCCGCCTCTGAGGGATCAGACGCATTCGCCTGAAGGCTTCTTCCAAGAAACGGGTCACATTTTGTTCTCTACCGATCAAACTAGCTAATGTTGCCCCTGGCCAACATGTTACCATCAGTGAAGCGAATAACCAGAAAGCGTTTGAAGCCAGCGGGCTTGAAAACGCGTGGTAGTCTCTCAATGAAGGGCCATGACGTAATCCAGGCTATGCTCAGTGCACTTGCAACTTTGGCCTTAGTCTAGGGCCCCCACCCGTCGGTGCCTAGTGGCCAGACGTGCCAATTTTGTCTGTTAGCTTGCCCAAGTAGCAGCAGACCTGTCTGTCCCTAAAGCCTCCCCGGAGGCAGATGTACCCTTTGTCACCTTATCTTTTTCTTCCTGTCCTTTCTCTTTTTGGAAGAGGAGGGTGGGGAATGAACCCACTTTTATCGATCGCCTGGAGGAGCCTATAGGCGGGAGGGCCCGGTTTGATTAAGATCTTTCTCAGAGATGGAGAAAGTCTTGGCTGTCAAAGGGGTACCAGCATTTGGAAAAGGCCCCTCCTCTCCTTTTGAGTCTTCAGGGACCCGAGCTACGCGAAGAGAATCTTCCACTGGGCCAGACTAGGCTCCATGTTTGGCACTGAGCCCAGGTTTGCCCTCGTAGAAGTTTCTTGCCATACACGGCTGGGTCGCCTCCAGGACCATGTTCATCTCAGGGCAGGGGCTTCATGTGGCGGCCTCTCGCCGATGCATTACGGATTACAATCGAGGACTCTGTTCCTGTTTTGCCGACCGCTGCACGCTTAAAAAGCAGGACTGTAGCACCTTAGGGACCACGGACCGAAGAGTCTTGCTTCCCTTACCCCCTAAGGTGGTTGGCCATGTCTAGTGACCTCTCCCCTCAGAGCGGTCAATTCTGGGCCGTCTGCTTTTTCTCTCGGCAGTCTCCTGCAATGGGGAAGGAGGGACTGTCAGTGGTATGGAGATAGGGTCGTCCCAGGGCGCATCCAAGGAAGGGGTGACGGGTAAGCCACCGTACCCGTATCCCTAGAAGAGGAGTAAACCTCCTCTCCGGTAGAAGAAGGTTGTAGGGGGCCCCTGAGAATGCACAGGGAGCCATCTCCTTTTCGATGTAGAACTGCCCGACAGCGGCTACAAAAATGGCAAAGGAGAAACCCATTTGCCGCATGGCTATGGTGAAGGGGGTGCCTCCATTGGTGGAAGGGGTGCCTCGATTTTCCTTGTTTTCTCCCGACACCTAGGGAGGGCGAGGCCGCTCTTGGAGTCGGATCTCCATGCCCTTTCCCACTATTGACTTCTGTCGTCATCATATTGAAGTAAAAGAAAAAAAGCAACGTGAAAGTAGATACTATGACTTCACAATGACTTGGGAGGTTAAGAGAAAAGCATCTATACAATCAGAAATTCCAGAATGTGATCATTCACACATAATCGGTCTCAGTCCCGCGTTAATGGGTTTTGCTAACTCTGGTCACCATTCAGGCGACAGTGTCCTTGAGCTTTAACCATAGAGGATGGTACCGACGTTGCCACCGTATATGTTTACTAAAGGAAGATGAGCTGAGTCGACGGCCCAACACACCCCGTACCTAATACTTGCCTTATCCAACCTGCTTTCGGTCCTCGTAGCAGGTAGGAACCTCACGTAATAATAATAAATACAATGAAATAATAAATAATAATAAGACACAATAATTATAATATATAATAATGATAAATATTAATAATCATAAAAAATACTATTAAGAATGATTATAAAAATAATAATTCTAATAATAATAACTAATAATGCTTGTGAGGGGATGCCCCTCGAAGGACCAGCGTGATAGGAAGCCCCCCGAATACCCCTTTCAGCACCTTCGCTCCAAACCACGTGCTCTTTGGCGTGGGAATTTTAGAATCATCGAGAAGGAAGCAGTCCCACGCTGAGTCTCTCGACTCAGTTGTATTTGCTTATTCAGGATGCACCTCGAACTCCCCCTCCCCCGCGATAACGACGAATTCTCTTCCCCATGCCTCACAGGTATGTCCTTCCCCCACGAGTGCGGCCGTACAAAACCCAACCCCATATCCTGAGGCAAACGTCGCTGTCCGATTCAACTCGTTATCTCGAAGTAAGTTTGTATAGACTGACATCGAGAATCCTCTGGGCACGGCCATGCCCTGGGGCTATTTAACGGACCAGCCACGTGGCTATTTAACCATGCGTCGGCCATTCCTCGAGGAGATTGAGTGTCTGTCAGTCCCTCAGTTCAGACCGTTTTATCTGTTCACCCGCAAAGTCTCGCAACCCCTGTTCGAGTCGTACCTTGTCGTTAAGATCTTACCAGCAGATCGCCCATCGTGAAGATTTGGTCCCTGTTCAGAGGAAAGCTATCGAGACACCTTCTTCCCAGAGAACTGTGCGCCCCCCTCATCTCACACCCCTCCCCTTCAAGGCTTCCGTTCTCCGCGTCTGAGACTCCCTGCTGAGCCGCAAAACCGTCTCCTGTTTGCGATTCCATCTCTCTGGAGCAGAGAAAATCTCGTTCTTCAACAAGAAGTACCCAAACCCCATCTACGAGTCATCATCGTTAGGACCCGCAGAAGTATCTCCTTGAAGGCCTGTGTCATTGGTCTTACCCCTCCGAAAAACACTAAGCTTCAAGGTAAAGCGATTTTGCGTTGTAATCCCCTGATTACACCCTCCGTCAATCGTCACCTGCATCCCCCTTTGAATTGACTTCCCGCTCAAACTTAAATTTTATCCATTGTTCGAGCTAATGGTCACGATCCAATTAATTATCCTTATTGAGCACTTTATTCCCTTTTTGTATATATATATATATATATATATATATATATATATATATATATATATATATATATATATATATATTGCCCCGTTTATTATATATATATTAAAATTATATTTTGGGGGTTTTGATCTTTATATATCCTTTGAACTGCAACTTGGCAAGCCATTAAATAAATCCCGGTCAATCGTAAACGCACTCTATAAAAAAAATCAAGGAGGCGGCCTTCCACTCATTTAATTGCTCCAAAGCATATAGTAGACGGCCTCGGGTCGGCTATCTATCTGCATGTGTTTGTGTATGCGTCCTTACTCCGAGCGAGTCTTCACAGTCATACATCGCCAATGCTAAAAATAATAAATAGGTAAAGTAGTGCTGAGAGGGAGCGAGGGGAAAGTATACTAACAACTTTCCCAGGCCCCATCATAATTCAAGTGAACCCAGTGACAGGGTTTCTCTAATCTACATTCAGGCTGGGACGACGTACAGCTTCTCCAAGTACAAAGTGTAACGGGCAGCCCCTACGGAGCCAAACTTTGAGGGGATTGAATTCAGCCATGTTATTCTTTCCTTCACATATGATACACAATTCGGTCTACAATGATAAAAGAACAGAGAACCGACGCCAGACAGAATATAATGGTAAAATTGAGTGACAACTCAGCTGGATATGTTTATTTTCTAAGAATTCGGGATAAGCAAAAGATGTTGGTAGGCTGATGTGAGAGGCGAGAATGGTTCAATTAGATTAGTTAAACTGGCGAAGTAGGTATTAGTGAGAAGGATGATCCACTTGAGAAATATTAGAAAAGTGGTGAAATAAAAAGAAAGCATTAGCAAAATATTTCTTATTTTTCTTATCAAGAATAATTGGTCTCTAGGGATATGCGTGCTTGGCTATTAAATGTTTCTCTCTGTGTATTACATATTTTGTGTGCTAGGTCTTGTATTTGTTCGTTTGAATTTTGTTTCTTAGATGCTTGTTTATGTGTTACGTTGTAATGTCTGCTTTGGTATTTTCGTTATATTCGATTTTTTGGCTTAGTTCAGATAAGTGTCTCCATACGGAA
This sequence comes from Ceratothoa steindachneri, assembly GCA_963969495.1. NCBI lineage: Eukaryota > Metazoa > Arthropoda > Malacostraca > Isopoda > Cymothoidae > Ceratothoa > Ceratothoa steindachneri. Next base: position 45,184,243 of record OZ018323.1, on the reverse strand, counting down.
TGATTCCTTTTCGGGGAATCTTGTTTGGGGTTTGTGTCTTATATCGGTGGTTGTTTTTATAGTCAAGTTGATAGAGAAAGGCTGAGGAAGGGGCGAGAAGGGGAGACAAGGGATATATGAGGAAAAATAGAAGGGGAAAGAGGGGATAGATAAGGGAAAAACGAGACGGGAGAGAGAGAGGAAGTGAGAAGAGTTATATATATATATATATATATATATATATATATATATATATATATATATATATATATATATATAGATAGATAGAGAGAGAGAGAGAGAGAGGGAGAGAAAGAAAGAGAGAGAGAGGAGAGGGGAGAGAGGGTTCGTGTGTATGTGTCTATCTGTTTTTCTGTGTTTGGCACGAGTTAGTTTTCCTCCCTACGTGACTGGCAGTGACTCTTGCCAACTTTGTTCTTTCGTCTGTATCTTCCATCACTCTCATTAATGTTGCACCTCTTCTTCACTCCATTCATTTAATATAATTGAATATTATTCTGTTCGAATCACAGAAGGTGCAAGGTTTCTTTTGTCGTCTTATATTCGTAAACGACTTTGGCGTCCAAAATATGTGTTTTTTTAATAATCATAGTTTCTTATAACAATTTATTTTCGTATGTTGTGTATCGCTAATCGGTTCCAAGGATTTTTTTTTAATTCCGACTCAATTATTAGTTGTAATAGTGATTGATGTGATTTGGTTAAAATGTGATTTAAAATATAGCGGCGAAGATGTTTGTTTTGAGCTAGTTTTTTGTGCCTATTTCTAACTGTTTCCTCCTTAATTTTGTTAAATGCAGGGTTGTTACTCGTTTACAGCTTTGCTTAATGTATCGCTCGTTCTTTTTAATTATCCTTCTTTCGCCTTTTCTCCTTTCGTTAACGGCAGTTGCATTGGCCTAAATTTAAGAATGGCGGTTTAGAACAATTACTATCGAAGATTCGCCAACGCAAAATAAAGGAATCAATATTTTTTATAGGAATGGAATAAATGATAGCAAACCAAACTTGAGTTTGTAAAATAATAGAGAAGTCTCAGAATAGAGGGAGATTGTGATCAAATATGAAGAATTCGGTTCCCATTCTTGCCCAAGTTTGGCTTAAGGGTTAGGTTAGGTTGAATCTCGAAATGAGTCCAAAATCTTGGGTGAAGAGTGTTGATGGGGGAATAAACAAAAAGAAGAGAGGCCATCGTTCAGAAGGCAAACTCACAGAGTCTTCGCCATCACCTCAATCTGCACCATTAGTTTCTGGTAAGTTTTCAAAAGACAAGTTCCTTCGACGGTTAATTAACTGCCAAGTCAATCCAATATTTAAGTAAGAAAACAGGAGCATACACTCGTATATATGCACATTTGAACCTAGTTTAATGGGGATATGAAAAATGAAGAGGAAGCACAGCTTATTATCATTATTAGTGTACACATGCCATGAAAATTAACGGCAATATTTAAATAATAACCGTAAAAATCTGCACACATATATTGGTTTAGAGGCTTTTTATTTTTCGGTTGGGGAACTATAGTTTAACAGGGTTATTACCATCGTGGGGAGTGCACCCCACTGGTGGGTCCTAAAAAAGGTTCGGTAGGGCGTTGGCGTGGGATCCAAGAATATTTTTTGACAATGAGCATCCATCTGTTTTCTTATAATTTCACTCAATGGAAACTTGGCAACAAAAAAGGTTGCGTTTTCGTGACCTGGGCGATGATGAATATCGAAGGAAATGAAAGTAATTCCGTATGTCAGCGCATGATTCTATAATTTCTGATTTTACCTTTTACATTGGTATCAAACATGAATGACACAGCTCTTTGATCATTTGCTACGTTAAAATGTGTCCCAGAGGAAAGACATGGTGTTTCTTCTCTGATCGGTTCATTAAGCGTGAGAAGAAAGCCACTGGTCGTTCGCACTGTGATAAGGTGGCATCGATTAAATTATCTGATTGGAAAAGGTGGGCGTCTTCATCAATAACTTTCACTGAAGATTTGGCGACGTCATTCTTTAAAGTTTCAAATGCCTGAATAGCCTGAAGAGATAAAGGAAATCTGCAACAATCTACAGTAATTGCGAACCCACTTAGCGTATTATGCAAATAACCCCAAACAACGTTGCAAGGAATTTTTACTAGATGGTACGGGTAATTCTAACAAAGGTCTCATTCGTTCAGGATTGAGTTTCAGATTGCCGTCAGAAATTTGGTAACTGACAATATTGATGCAGGTTAGGAAAAACTTTGATTTCTCAGAATTCACGGAGAGATTGTATTTAGAAGCAGCTTCCATGAAACGCTTTAGATTGCTGCCATGTTATTCTTTCGTTTTTTCCGCAGACTGTTATGTCGTCGAGATACGAGGGGCGGTCAATAAGTTTTGCGAATCGGTAGGACAAAACAGAGGAAGGGGGGGTGGCTGTTTGTGGGGGTGTTAAGACAAGTTATGACAAGTCAGGACCTGCAGCCGCACGCTCCTGCCTCGTCTATTTAAGAAGCAGTAGCTGATTGCAGATCGTCAGTCACAATTTTTTCGACAATATATATATATATATATATATATATATATATATATATATATATATAAATATAATGAAAAACTCACAAAGTATCACGTGAGGGTAGCAAATGAATGCAATGTCCCGCAGGAAAAAATGAAAAGGTGTTTTCATGTACTTTCGAACTTTATTAAGTTCCTTATCAAGGATAACTACAAGACATGATATTATATTAGAGGTATATATACGAAAGAAAGTAGGAAAGACCGCATAAAAAACAAGAAATCACCAATGGGGAAGGGGGAAGGTAAAGAAACACATTAAGAATTACAAGAAGCAGGTATTAAGGTCAAACTAAGTCGAAGGAAAGGGTAACAGATTCACAGAAATGGAAATAGCCTAACGAGGGAGATTATAAGACACGATGAGCAAATAGGGGGGAAAATACAATGTACAAAACACAGCAGTGACAATTAAAAAATAATAATAAAAAATTAAAATAAAATAGGGGCCACATAACTAAAGAATGCATAAAAAACAAACAAAAAAAACTAGGAACGAAAGACAAAACTAATTTCTTTAAGTATTAATCTTTTAATTATAGCATCTATTTTATATAAACCAGGGAAAAGGTTAAAATTATCACATTGGCTTATAAAAGCACATTCAATGATATTCCTTTTTATAGGTTCATTGGAACGATCAATAAATTTGGCCGAGTTCCAGTTAATTAGATGGTCCTTATCTGACATATGGACAAAGAAAGCACTGTTATCTTCCCCTCTTCGGACATTATATTTATGTTGATTTATGCGAACAGAAAGTTGTTTACCTGTTTGTCCGTAATATTTACTTAGACAACCAGAACACTCAACTGAATAAACTCCCCCCCTCCTCCCAAACTATTACAATTATTACGTACTAATAAATTCTTAATGGTCGTCTCATATTTAAAAGCAACAGAAATGTTAAAGTTATTCAGAAGACGGGGAAGATCACTAAAACAAAGAGAAAAAGGTAGAACTAAATTGTTATTACTATTAAAAGGGAGAGTAGGGACAGTTTGATTAAATATCTTTTTAGCAGAAGAAAGACAGTTTTGAAGAAACGGGTAAGGGTAACAAAGTTTATGGCCAATTTCAAAGATATTGGAAAATTCCAAATCCATATATTCCGGGCTAATATAAAATAGATGCTATAATTAAAAGATTAATACTCAAAGAAATTAGTTTTGTTTTTCGTTCCTAGTTTTTTTATATACATTCTTTAGGTATGTGGCCCCTATTTTATTTTAATTTTTTATTATTATTTTTTAATTGTCACTGCTCTGTTTTGTACATTGTATTTCTCCCCCCCATTTGCTCATCGTGTCTTATAATCTCCCTCGTTAGGCTATCTCCATTTCTTTGAATCTGTTACCCTTTCCTTCGACTTAGTTTGACCTTACTACCTGCTTCTTGTAATTCTTAATGTGTTTCTTTACCTTCCCCCTTCCCCATTGGTGATTTCTTGTTTTTGAGGCGGTCTTTCATATTTTTCTTCCGTATATATACCTCTAATATAATATTACTTCTTGTAGTTATCCTTGATAAGGAACGTAATAAAGTCCGAAAGTACTTGGAAACACCTTTTCATTTTTTCCTGCGGGACATTGCATTAATATATATATATATATATATATATATATATATATATATATATATATATATATATATATATATATATATATATATATATATATATATATATATATATATATCAATGGCGACTCCGGCACTCGGGCTGTTTGGTCTTAGCCTGTATATAAATTTAGTAAAGTGAACGTGTATTTGCAAGCTGATTTAGTTTCTGCCAACACTGACTTCAAGGCAGTAGTTGCACGCTGCAGCCAATAACTCGGGCTCCTTTTATTGAGCCTGGTGCCCTGTGTCAAAAAATATCATTCGTAGCAGGCGTTATCTCGACATCGTTCACACGCACTTGACTCAGGCTCAGAAGTTACAGCCCGAGTTGTTATCTATGATCGTAAAAACTAAATTATTAAAATTCAATGTTTTCTTGAAACAATAGATTTTTATATAGTTTAAGATTTAAATTCCAATCTATGAAATGTTTCCGTTCTACAATATTTGGGCTAATACGAACGAGCCTGGTAGATGTAAAGGACTAACTGGCATCTCTTGTCAAGAGTACAGTACAGGCGACAGTCTCTGGTTAATGTTTGTTGTGCACGTCGCTGTCGTTATTTGATTGCTGATATTCTGTGCGTCTGTGTGTAAAGCTCAGTTGTGTTTTGCAAGGTGGCTTAATTTTTACCCTTAACTTAGAGATAGAGAAAGATATAGTGCTCGTATTTCCATCATGAAAAGCATTTCAACGACTTGGACAAGAAGAAGGAGCTGCACGACAGAATATTATGCGAGTTCGCCATCAAACCAAGACGAGTGTAGTTCATATATTAATGAAGTGATTAATTTATTTATATTAAAACTATATTTCTGTCTTATTGTTAAATTATCAGTGCACATATAAGTCTGCAGTGTGCATTACGTCTCTTACCTTCTAAGCCCGAGTGACGTTGATGACCTGGAGTCGCCTCTGATATATATATATATATATATATATATATATATATATATATATATATATATATATATATAAAAATCCAAAGAAATGCAGGAAAGAAACCATAGTGTTAGGATCGATTTATTTGCGAAATTAGGTTTCGACGGAGACATCCATCATCTTCAATCACTGGAAAACTAATGAATACAGAGAAATGTTTAGCCTAAGGACACAAAAATTTACAGGTCGGAATGTAATTAGGAGGGGGGTGGGTATGGAACAGCCTCATTTTTTAGCAGAGGAAAGACAAATCTTCTGCTCATAACATAATTTAAAGGATGACAAAAGCCATAAGGGCCTATCGAAGGTCATTTGCATCTGTCAAAACTGCCCGCATAATGCATCCATAGGATTTATCCGACTCTAGCAGGTTGATGTCATGTCTAAAATGTGGTGACCATGCTTGTATACAGTACTCTGAATGTGGCCTGACTTACGAGTTGATGAGTTTAAGGATAACCTCTTTACTCTTGTAGCTAACATTTGTCTTAATATATCCTAGCACTCTATTTGCTATATTATCCCACCCATGTTAATAACTTTTCATTTTTTAAGGTCAAAAGTCATCTGCCGCTTCTGAGCCCAATCTATTTAAGTCACTCTGCACTTTAAAGCTACTCTCAACTTCTTTGACTACAGTCGCCGGTTTAGTGTCATCAGCAAAAATTGACACTTTGCTACTTACAGCCTCCCCAAGAACATTTATATAAACTAGGAACAATAAACTGCCTAGAACTGATTTCTGAGGTACGCCACTGATAACGTCCAACCACTGTGACCTCACTAATTCAGTACCACTTCTGTTTCCTGTCTTTTAGCCATTCAGCTATCCAATTCAAAACTTTACCACATATCCCATGCATTTTTAATTTGTGAACTGGTCTCCTATGTGGAACTTTATCCAAAGCTTTGCTAAAATCTAAGTAAATTACATCAACATTATCTCCCTTATCTAATTGCTTAGTTACATAATCCATATAATCGAGTAAATTTGTTAAACCTGATCTCCCTCTTCTAAATCCATGCTGAGCATCATTTATTAACCTACTTTTCTCTATATGGTCAGAAATTCCCTCCTTACCTATCTTCTAAAGAGTTTTACAAACTATAGAAATTAAGATTACTGGTCTAAAGTTATTTGGGTCCTCTTTACTTTGCTTCTTAAAAATGAACACTACATTCGCTAATTTCCAATCATTAAGTATTTCTCCAAACTCTAGTTATCTAGTATATATCTTCTCAAGATCTACTGTCATACTATCTACACCTTGGTTGAGTAACTTAAAATAAATTTTGTCTGGTCCAGATGCCTTACTAGTATTCAACTCCAATATAAACCCTTTAATTATTTCCCTGTTCGCATTACAGGTATTCAACACTACTTGTCTTGACCTAGAATTATCATCAATTAATGTATCGGAATTCTCTTCTGTAAATACTGAAGAAAAATGATAATTAAGAAACTCTACTACTTCCTCATCAGATTCTTTCAAAAACCCTTCATATTTAATAGGCCCTATTTTATCACTGTTAGATTTGTTATTGATCCTATAATAGCTAAAGAATTTTATCGGATCTTTATTATTATTTTGAGCTAAATTAATTTATGCTGCCCTTTTACTCTTCTTAATAATCTTATTTAGCTAATTTCTGGTCGACCTATAATGATTTAAATTGTCAAAAGTTCTTTCTCTGCGTAATCTCTGGTATCCCCTTTTCTCCTCACAAATTTTACTAGCTATCTCCTAATTCCAACAAAATGGCTTCCTACATTTCTTCCTAATAACCTTCATTGGGATACACTGCTCCTGCCCTAACACTGTGGTTTCTTTCCTGCATATATATATATATATATATATATATATATATATATATATATATATATATATATATATATATATATATATATATACGAAGGAAGGGCAATAAGTTTTGCGAATCAGTAGGGCAAAAACAGAGAAAGGGGGATGGCTGTTTGTGGGGGTGTTAGGACAAGTTAGGACCTGCAGCCGCACGCTCCTGCCTCGTCCTTTTAAGAAGCAGTAGCTGATCGCAGATCGTCAGTCACAAAATTTTTGCCCAAGAAAAACAAAAATGCAAAAGAGATCCATGGTTGCAGTATACACCGACACCGAACCTTCCTATGCAACCATTGCTCGCTGGAATAGGGAGTGCCGCCATGGTCGTGAGCCCCTTGAAGATGACCCCCGTCCAGGACGCCCGTCCGACGTGATTAACGAGGATAATGTGGCCCGTGTGGAGGAGAGGATGATCCTCGAAAATCGACAGGTGAAGGTCGAAGAAATCGAGCGAGGACTTGGAATATCACATGGAAGTGTTATCAACACCATCTACAACAATTTAGCTATGGCCAAGGTCTCTGCCCGTTGGGTCTCTAGAAACCTCACGCCCCATGATCGACTTTAACGTCGTCAAAGTCCACAAGGCTAGATTTGCACAAGCTGCCCTGCACGAGTGCGGATTCGAGGAGCTCAACCATCCCTCCTACAGTCCACATATGGCCCCTAGCGACTGCTTTTTATCCCGCCAGCTCAAGGCTGCACTGCGTGGACGCCGGTTTGGGGACGATGAAGATGTCCAGCTCGCCGTCCAGGAGTGGATTGAACAGCAGTCGGGAGATTTCTGGTTGTCGGGAATTCGAAGCCTCAGGGACAAGTGGCGCAAGTGCATTGAAGTCGAGGGTAGTTATATTGAAAAATAATAAAACACTTTTCCTCATATCTCGTTTCATTATATCCGAATTGCAAGACTTATTGACCATCCTCGTGTATATATATATATATATATATATATATATATATATATATATATATATATATATATATATATATATATATATATATATATATATTACGGTCATCTTCTGGCTCTAGTAAACAGATTCAGATATGCATATATAATAGGTTTAAGTGTTCAACACTAATTATAATTATATTTACAGGTGAGTAAAATACTACGATTTATAGAAAGATGCAAAGTAAAATTGTACAGACGAAAAAAAACCCGTTAGCAATAACCAAAAAAATCCCAAACGGATCAAATGAGAAACATACCGTGAATCTTTGATATCCAGTGAGAATATGGTGTGGTAGAAAGGTGACGGGAAGTATAACAGTTTCTCTAGTAGTGGTCATTTAAAGGATGTTTAATGTAATAGAAAAGTAATCAGAATTAGTGAGGGAGATAGTGTTTTGATATAAATAGATTCGGAGATACGTAGAGACAGGGGGTTAGAGTTGGAGTCAAAAATCTCGAAGTCATTCAGTGATGGGATTGTTTGGCATTTAATCGAGTGCTCTCTTATAGAAGAATGTTCTTTTTTATTAAGAAGTTTCCCTGTTCTAAGGCTGATGCCCATGTGAGAGAAGAAATGGGCCTGAACGGTACGTAGGGTGCTTCCAACATATTTTCCAAAGGTACACTCTGGACAAGAGTAAAAATTAACTACACCACTACGTAACTCTTTAGGAGATTTGATCTTTAATTTTTTAAAAATTCCTGATTTTGTGGCTGTTTGAAAAAACAACTTTAAATTTAGTTTGCATAAAAATATTTAATAGTTTAGAAATATCTTTTCCGAAGGTTCGATTTAAAAAAAACCCATCTTCGTAACAACAAGAAATCTAGATTCTTTAGGTGAAGTAATTTCAGGAAATGAAGGGGAATATATGCTATTTAAAAATTGTCTTTACAATTAAGAGTGACTTCAAATTCTGGAACTTATGGTGGATTTGAAAGAAGGGTGAGCATAGGTGAAAGCCCCTGTGTGCAATGGTCTTAATGGTTGAAATTTTTATACTTAAAATCATAGAAACTATAAAAGTTAATCCCTAAACCTATAGAAGTCGGTTTTCTATGGATGCATGTCAAGATATTACCGTTTTCTTTGGATATTAAAAATGTCTTAAAATGGGATACTGTTATTATTTTCTGTCTCAATAGTAAAAAAAATATTCGGGTGTAAAAAATTAATTTAATTAAGAAGCCTTTGATCTTGTAAGGGTTCATTAAAATCTGCGAAGCAGTCATCGACAAAATGACGATAAAAAAGTGGTTTATAATGGTTGGCAAACTGATGGAAAATTAAATCTTCTAAAAAATTCATCAAATATTCAGCAGCGGTTGGGCCAATAGGAGATCCCATCGCTACCACATCTGTCTGTTGTTAGATATTATTATCAAATGTGAAGTAAGACTCATTAAATATAATTTTCAAAAGTTGTTTGAAAAGAGATCTAGAAAATCCATGAATAGTTTGTTAGTGATTGAAAATTTTCTTAAGAATTATTTCACTGGTTTGATTGACAGGTACATTTGTGAAAAGTGATTTGACATCAAAACTCACAAAATAATGATTATGTGTGAATTTTTGTCTTAGGATATCCTTTTGAAATTCATAGGAGCTAATTACAGTAGATCTATTATCTTTAATGGGAGACAACAGTTTGACAATAAACCTCTCTAATTTATAAGTCGGTAGAGGGTATGAAGCTATAATAGGGCGTAATGGAATATAAGTCTTATGAATCTTTAGCAGACAATACATTTTGGTTAAGCTAATACCTGTAGCCAAAAGATCTCTATAGGTGCTCTGATTAATAATTCCTTTGGACTTCTATTTAATGAGGAATCTATTTACTTTATCTTCCATTCTTAAGATCACATCTTTGGCTGCTTGGGTTATAGGCTTAAACTTATTATGGTCGTTGAGGATATATTTTCTTTTATTAATATAATCAGCACGGTATAACAGAACCACGCTGTTTCCTTTATCTGGTTTGGTAATAATTAAGTTAAGGACACTTGCGAATGTCTTTAAAATTTATCTTTAAAGTTGTTTTTTTTTTCAAACAGCCACAAAATCAGGAATTTTTTTTAAATTAAAGATCAATCTCCTAAAGAGTTACGTAGTGGTGTAGTTTATTTTTACTCTTGTCCAGAGTGTACCTCTGGAAAATATGTTGGAAGCACCCTAAGTACCCTTCAGGCCCTTTTTTTTCTCTCACATGGGCCTCAGCTTTAGAACAGGAAAAGTTCTTAATAAAAAAGAACATTCTTCTATAAGAGAGCACTCGATTAAATGCCAAACAATCCCATCACTGAATGACTTCGAGATTTTTGACTCCAACTCTAACCCCCTGTCTCTACGTATCTCCGAATCTATTTATATCAAAACACTATCTCCCTCACTAATTCTGATTACTTTTATATTACATTAAAGATCCTTTAAACGACCACTACTAGAGAAACTTTTATATTTCCCGTCACCTCTCTACCACACCATATTCTCACTGGATATCAAAGATTCACGGTATGTTTCTCATTTGATCCGTTTGGGATTTCTTTAGTTTATTGCTAGCGGGTTTTTTTTTTGTCTTTACAATTTTACTTTACATCTTTCTATAAATCGTTGTATTTTACTCACCTGTATTTATAATTATAATTCGTGTTGGACACTTAAACCTATTATATATGTATATCTCAGTCTGTTTTCTAGAGCCAGAAGATGACCGTAAAGTCGAAACGTTGCACCATTCAACCTTAATAAAGATTTTTGATGTTGGATTAAGTCTGCTCCTTGCCATTAGTTTTTTAATGAAAATTAAATTAGGTCTTTAGGTCTGCACATTGGAAACTACCTGGATTATATATATATATATATATATATATATATATATATATATATATATATATATATATATATATATATATATATATATGAAAACATAATGGTGAAATTGAGTGACAACTAAGCTTGATTTGTTTATTTTCTAAGCTTTCTGATTAAGCAAAAGTCGTTCCTTAGAAATGTTGGCAGTCTGATGTGAGAAGCGACTGGCGAGAGTGATTCACTTCAAGTCGATTAGTTAAATTGGCGAAGTACATGCTAAGGAGAAGGAGGATCTACATATTTGAGAGATATTAGAGCAGTGGTGAAATGAGAAGAAAGCATTAGATTTGCCAAGGGATGCATAGATGCCTCCCTTTTTATTTTTCTTATCAAGTATAATTTGTTGTTCATGGATATGCGTAGTTAGTTGTTAAATGTGTTTCTTTCTGTTTATTATTTTTTGTGCTAGGTCTTGTAGTTATTCGTTTACATTTTATTTGTTATGTGCCTGTTTGTGTATTGCAGTGTAGTGTCTTCTTTGGTATTTTCGTCATATTCGATAGTTTGGCTTAGTTCAGAAAGGTATCTCCATACGGAATGATTTCTTTTCGGGAAATCTTGTTAGGGTTTTCTGTCATATATCGGTGGTTGTTTTCTAGTTCATGTTCTTTTTCATTTTTCTTTGCAGGTCATCATGCATAGAATGCTGACTCATTTTCATTTTCTCTCCTGATATGTAGCTAGGGAATCTTCCGTAGCTTTGACTTTCTCTCTTATCTCTCCCTTCAGTTCGCCAACCATTTCTTATTTCAATTTTATAGCTCTATTTTCTAGAACTATATTAATGAGAGTGATCTCGCTTATTTGATGGAGTTCATTTTGACTACTCATATCTGGCAGGAAGGTACCGGAATTTAGGTACGTATATTTGTTTAGTGCCCAGTGCAATTCCTTTTGAGGGTCTTGGATATGCAGTGGAGAGCGGGGGCTGGGTATAACAACGCCGCTCGCACTGTTGTCGCGTATATATTTTTCTTATTTTTCATTCGAAGATTTCTGAATCTATATAGAATTCGGATTTGTGTCGAGACTCTTTGAATTGACCATTTGACGTGTTTCCTCTACTCGGTCTAAGTAATATTCAATCCGAGTATATGGCATTCATTGGGGTAGAGATTTATCCTATCTCCACTCTCACATCTGATCGTTTATTCCTTCTTAGACGAACTATTTTAAATTTATCATGATTTGCACAGATCTTTCATTTTCGTTTGTTTTCATTGATGTTCCTTATTTTCTGGACGGTTATTCAAGCTTGTAAGTCTACATTCTTAAACGAAAATACGATTAATTCACTGATGTCGTAGGCGAATTGAATGTTTAAGTTATACGGATTACTTGGTACTGGGATGTCAACCGTATAAATTGAGTACATGGTTGGGCTTAGGCACCCTCCTTGGGGTAAGCCTGCCTGCAATTCAATTTTCGGCTCGTTTGTATTTCCTGTACTTATATAAACATCTCGCTCCATGGCATAGTCACAGATCATCCTTTTTAGTCTTCTGCTGAGTCCCAAATCAAAAGGAGGAAAGCTGTTATGCTTTCGCATTGAGGGTAATATATGCAGCCTGGGTTCGGCAAGTTTTGGATATGCGCGTGAATAATTCATGTCATTATTGTCACGTTAGTGTCAACGAAGATTTGTAGAATCTGTTTATTTGTGGTTGGCGTCTATTGTTTAATAGCCTGCATAAGTTTCACTCTGCTATACTCTTTCACTCTTTCCTTTTCTTCAGTGTTGATTTTCTGATTGGTACCTCTGAGCCATTGCTTAATGCTCCCTATGGCAATTTACGAGTACACACCTTTTATTTGCGTTGTTTCATTATTTGTGCCTGACTTCTTCTTGAGCGCATTCAGAACATATATGCAATCTTGTCTTTGATTGGATAGTGTGATCTTTCCTTCTGTAGCACGTGGAACATATCAGAATGTTGTAAACATCTCTTTCAATATTTTTTATTCTGAGATTCCCATGTTGTGCGCTAGGAATCCATCGCTTGCCGCTTTCATTGCCATCTCGGTGGTCTCGAACGTTATTTTGAATACGTGTGTATGGTTGTTAAACTTTGCCCCTTCTTTGATCTTGGTCAGAGTATGTTGTTTTTCTATTTCGCCTTTTATTTCTGTTAGGGAGTTGGCCAAGCCAGCTTTCAATTTTAAAGCAAATCACACTGCGGTATGCCGCTACATGCTGGGTGGGAACCTCGCTTTAAGCCCCAACTTTTTCAGGACGTCTGTTTTTTTTCTTGGCATTAGGGTATCTACTTATTTGTTTTCTGGGCATATTGCGATGTACCCGTTATTTACGTCTATGTTTTTTACTATAGTTTCCTGGAAGTCTGCAAATAAGGTTTCTCCTAACTTTTGCTTCCCTCTCAGATGCATCCTTGCATTCGGGAGGAGAGGGCAGATTGTTGAAAGGTTTAAGCGGTCATTAGTGTCTTATTATTCCCGTTTTAAAAATAATAATAAATCTCTTTTATTAGGTCCCACTGAGACTCTTTCTAAGCTCCATTTATGACATACAAATCTCTTATTAGTCCTTGATGATGAAAATTTCGAAAGGCCTGTGGATAGAGTATCGAGTGTTTATTGATCAGGAAGTATTTCAAACTAATACTCGTCATTTGAGCAAAATTTTAGCAATGTGAAAAGAGTCCAAAAATACTGCCTTCATTGGACTGAGGGGAGATTTCTTCTGTTTTCATTGAACGGGGAAGTGACCTTAAAGCGGGATCTATCCTTAATTTCTCCGATTGTTCCCAAAGTCTTCCACACATTTTTAAATACTTAAAACAACATAACTCGACCCCCACTGCGCTAAGAACCACTCTAAATTAGGGCGTAGTGAATCCTGGAAAGAACTCCCTATCAAGAGTCTATGAGTTCAAAATTGAATTGAAATAGCTCTACGGGTTTTGCTAAAGTTCTGTTACACTCGGATTTTGATCTTTCGAGAGGTTTATGTAGGTGTGTGATAGAAAAAGTTACGTTAAACAAACTTAAAGTTATACTTTTCCAGCACGTATCATTAAAACATCTTTTCCATTATGTGCAGGTATGTAGAGATGGAAGTCAAAAGAATCAAGATCTCTGCTCTCCCGCCTCTGGGCAACAACACGTCGGATATCGCCAAGAGGCTCAAAGTCAGCTGGATGACCATCCACAGAGTCGCGGAGAAGCTCAAGAACGGAGATAACCCCAAAGACCGACCTCGTTCAGGCAAACCTCAAGTTGTTAAATCATTGCACGCGCGAAGAAGAACATTTCGGCACCCATGTTGTCCAGATCAGTCAAACAGGAGGGTGGCAAGAGCTTGATTGGCGTGGAAAGGCCTCTGCTCGCCGACCGTATGGGAGAAATACGTCGGGAGCGCGGCTGTGGTTGCCTTCTCAAAGACTTAAAGAGTCATGGCAATCGAATTCTCATTTTTTTCTGTTGAAAAAAAAACCTTAACGATCGATCCGGTTATCAACAAGCAGAACCACTACGTAGTGAGCTTCTGCCAGGACGTCTCCGAGGTCCGTTACGTGCTCACGACCCAACACCCGAACTCCGTGATAATGCTTAGCTTCATGGCTTCAAACGACCAGAACATGCCACCGGTGTGGTTCCAGGTCGGTTAGCGGCTCACCACGGCAGATTAAATAGATAATTATCTACAAAAGTCCTGCTTAAGTGAGAACGATCAAGAAGAAGGCGGACTAAGTATTTCAGGAGGACGGTGTCCCAGCCCACACGACAAGACCATGCAAGAGTGTTTGGGGTCGAACACACCTCACCTTCCCGAATGAGTCATCGATGGAACTATTTACGTACATTATCTACGCACATATAATGAATATAGGGAAACCCGGCACTTTTGCTGAAACCTTTAATACCATGGTAGTCAAAAATAGAATAAATAAAACGTGGAGCTCTGAGGACCCTTTCTCATAAATTTTAAACCTCAATGTGGCCAAGCTCACAGGGAAAACAAACCGAAAAATATGACAAAGTAAAAGAAATGCCCTTCGAATAAGAAAAGATAATCAACAAAGAAGAAGTAAAGAAGATAGCCATTGAATGTAGACCAGAGATGACTGAGGCGGCAGACCTCAACCTCAAAGTATACATCAATAAGGAATGTCCCCTATCACGAGGAAAGAAACAACAGAATGTAGTCAAAGTCCTACGTGAAGAAACGTGTAAATGGGACTACAAACGAAAAACAAGAGAAGAAAATAGAGATGCTATTGAGGAATTACTCCTCAATGACATAATCAGGATCTTCCCTGGAGATAGCATTACTCAACTCAATAACACATTCAATGACTTGCTATGTGGAAAGTATAGAGTTGGTGGTACCGACCCACCAAGAGGTCCACCAAATAAACAATGAAGGACAACTGAAACGATCGATAGCAGTCAATTGCTCATCATACTCGTCGCAGAAGGAGTAAGCTGGAGATAAATGATGACCCATTGTCTTACAGAAAGAGTGACAGGAGTCCAAAAAATCATGACTCAGTTACCAACGAGCTAAAATAAACCGAAGATGAAACTAAACCCGAATACGACCAGATTTCCCGGCTATGTAAAACTTACCGCAAAGAAAGTCAATTTCACCGGACAAGACTTTCGATTAAGCCCAAGGTTATGAACACTCCATGAAGACACCAAAAATGACAAAGTGCTAAAGAGGAAGTGTATTAAAGTGCGCCAAGGACAAACCCAAAGTGAAAACAATTTGTGCAAACAAATATGATACGAATAAAAACAAACGGATGTACTCAGATATGCTATAGCTCAAACATATGTACATTAACAAAACTTCATGAATACTACAAAACACACATGAATGAAACAGTGATTAAATGACTACATAGATTAGACGGACCTCGCCTTATCTTAAAAAAGATTGCAATGAAATGAGAGATCATGAGCTAGTAGAGAGAGAGAGAGAGAGAGAGAGAGAGAGAGAGAGAGAGAGAGAGAGAGGAGGGGACATAGGTGGCTCTCTGGTAAAATATGGAGAGGTTGTCTGAGAAACTGGCAGGGTGAAAGAGAATAGTGAGAGATAATTAAATTAGGAACTAGTGTTTCTGATGTATTCAACCAGATGGTCATGTTAGATGTCCTCCTCACTTATTGAATTTTAGTCGCGTGTGAGTCAGGTCGCGAGCGACTCTACATCTCCCTATGTCGGTCGGTCGGTCCCCGTTTTGCTTTTTTTTTTTTGTAATAACATTATAACTATTCGGCCGATTCTAACGAAATTTGAAACCCTTGTGTTGGTTTACATTCTCCTTCGAATGCTATAATTGCCATAGTCCTCCCATGGTCATCCCAGGAAATATTCTGTTTTGACAATAATATCATAACTATTCGACCGATTCTAACGAAATTCAAACCATTATTTTGTTTTACATTCTCTTTCAAATGACATAATTACCAAAGTCCTATCAAGGTTATCTCGGGAATTATTTTGTTTTGGCAATAACATCATAACTTTTCGGCCGATACTCTGCTAGACTAGACTAGGCTATAATATGCTATACTCTGCTAGGCAAGCCTAGAATAGGCTATGCTATGCTAGGCTATTATAGGCTAGGCTATACTATGCTAAGCTATGCTATGATATAATGTACAAGGGTAAGATATACTATGCTAATTTAGGCTTTAATATGCTATGCTAGAATAGCATATAATATGTTAGGCTAGACAATAATAAGCTATGTTGACTAGGGTATAATAGTATAGTATAGGTTATACATGTCTAGGATAGTTAATCCTAGGCTAGGCTTAGCTATACTAGGCTATGCAAGGCATGAAAGTTTATACTAGGCTAGGCTACGCTATGGTATGCTAGGTTAGTCTTTGCTATACCAGGCTAGAATAAGCGAGGCTTTGCTAGGCTAGGCTAGGCTATGTTATACATGCTATGCAAGCTTAAGCTAATATCTAATAGTCTAGTCTAGGCTAGGCAATACTATGATATACTATACTAACTAGGCTAGGGTAGGGTAGAGTAAGGTAGGCTATGATATACTATACTAGGTTATGCTAGTCTAGGCTAGAATATGCTAACTAGGCTAGGCTAGGATACAATGAACTAGGCTAAGCTAGGCTATACTAAGATAGGCTATACTAAGATAGGCTATACTAGACTAGGGTAAGCTAAGCTAGGTTAGACTAAGTTTTAATATACACTTGTAGGCTGCGCTAAGCTAGGCTAAGTTATACTCTTCTAGACAGGATAGGCTATACTTTGATAAGCTAGGTTAGGCTAGTATACACTGTGATAGGGTCAGGTATACTACAGGGTGTCCACAAAGTCTGGGTACATAGGAATTTTAATATTTTATTTATTTATGTTATTTTTCCTCCCCAGATCGAATGATGGCTCTGTCTAAAGAAGAAAGAATCGAGTTGGTACTCTTAAGTGGACGAGAAAGATGGTCTTATCGCAAAATCGCCGATGAATTTAAGCTTCGACACCCTGATCGGCAACCTATTTATTTTACTGCCGTCGGGAAATTGGTCACGAAGTTTAAAGAAACAGGCAGTGTCTTGGACAAACCCCGTTCCGGGCGACCAAAGACTTCCGACGAAACGAAAGAGGTTGTCATGGCCAAGAGTGCTGCTAGCCCAAAGAAATCACTTCGTCGGACATCCATGGAGTTGGGTGTTCCAAGGTCAACTATCCACAAAATCCTGGTAGAGCAGAAGTTCCATCCGTACAAATTACAGATATTGCATCACTTAAATGAAGACGACCCCGATAGACGAATGCCGATGTGCGAATGGTTTTCAGATAAATTGGATGAAAATATCAATTTTACTAAAGACCTTTTGTTGTTCAGTGATGAAGCTTTGTTTTATGTTAATGGTGAAGTCAACAGACAAAATCTTCGATAATGGTCTCAAGACAATCCACATTGGATTGATCCATCCAAACAGCAAGGCTGCCAAAAGGTGATGGTGTGGTGTGGTTTGTGGAAAGCTCATGTGCTAGGACCCTTTTTCTTTGATGAACATGTAACCGGTGAGACTTATCTGAACATGTTGAGAGACAAATTAATGCCTCAAATTGAGCGCCTAGGCGAGGGACTTCCGGACTGGTTTCAGCAGGATGGAGCCCCTGCCCATTTTGCTGGAAATGTTAGAGATTGGCTGAATGGCACTTTTCCTCACTGGATTGGAAGAAGAAGTCATGTGGAGTGGTCCCCTCGTTCACCAGACCTTTCTTCCCTTGATTTCTTTTTCTGGGGTATGTTAAAAGAGAAAGTTTACTCAATGAAGATTGCAAATCTAAACCACTTGAGAGAACGCATTATCAGTCAGTGTGCTGAAATCGACGGCAATGTACACCTATTCAATCGAGTTCACCAGAATTTAGCAAGGCGCATCGAATTATGCATTGCAAATAATGGAAATCATATTGAAAATATAATTTCTTAACATTATAATTAAATAATATTGTTTTGTTCTAAAGGTATGTATTTATCCCCTATGTACCCAGACTTTGTGTACACCCTGTATACTGAGCTAGGTTCTTCTACTACGTACTATGCTAGGCTATATATGAAAGTCTATACTAGGCTAGACTATATATGCAAGTCTATACTAGGCTAGACTAAGGTATACTAGGCTGTACTATACTACGCCAGACTGAGCTATATTATAGTGTACCATGCTAAGCTAGCATAGGCGGGGATAGGCTAGACTAAACTATGGTTGGGTGTGCTATGCTAAGATATACCATGTTAGAATAGGCTAGGATATACTATGCCTAGCTAGGCTATACTATGCTAGACTAGTTTATACTATGCTAGGCTAGGTTGCACTATGCTTATACTATACTATGCTAAGCTAGATTAGGGTAAGGTAGGCTATTGTAGATAGGCTCTACTATGCTAGGCTTTGCAGTGCTAGGCTAGCCTAGGCTATACGATGATAGGCTAGGCAATACTATGTTAAACTATTCTAAACTATACTAGGTTAGACTATGCTATCCTATACTATTCTAGGCTAGGCTATACTATACTCTGATAAGCTATACTATAGTTAGCTTTACTACCCTATGTATGCTAGGATGTACTAGGCTATTTTATGCTAGTTTTTGTTAGGCTCGGCTATGTTAGGCTAAGCTTTACTATGGTTTCTAGGTTAAGATAGGCCATACTATACATTCTCTGCTAGGCTAGGCTAGATTAATATAGGCTAAGTGATACTATGCCAGGCTATACTATGTAAGACTAGGCTATACTCTGCTACCTACCCTAGAATATGGTGTGGTAAGTTCTACTCTTATAGGGAAGCATAGGCTAGACTTGGTTATACTAAGCTAAGCTAGACTAGGCTACCCGATGCTAGGCTAGGCTATACTATGGTAGGCTATGTTATGACATAATCTACTTTGTTATACTATACTATGCTAGGCTAGGCAGGATTTACTATGTTAGGCAATCTAGACTAGTCTATACTATGCTAAGCTTTACTACGTTAGGTGAGTTAATACTATGGTAGGCTCTCCTACGGTAAGCTAGGTTTTCCCAGGCTACTATTCGAGACTATACTAGGTTATGCTATATAATGTTATACTATTCTAGACAATACTAGGCTATACAAGGATATGCTATGCTAGAAGATACTATACTAGATATACTATACTATATTATACTTTACTATACTATGTTTTGCTATGCTATGCTATACTATTCTAGACTATGCAATTAGGGTGTGACCATTTTTTCGCCTTTCCAATTCCAGAAATGAGGTGTGACAAAAAGTTAAGGCCCGCCATTTTAATTAAAAAGATATATATATATATATATATATATATATATATATATATATATATATATATATATATATATATATATATATATTGCCAAAGTCCTCCCAAGGTTAGCCAGGGACTATTTTCTTTTGGCAATAACGTCATAACTATTCCGACCATTCTGACGAAATTTGAAACCCTTATATTGTTTTACATTCACTTAAATGATATAATTGCCAAAGACCTCCCAAGTGTAGCTAGGAAATTAGTTTTTTTGCAATAACATCATAACTATTCGTCCGATTGTAACGAAATTTGAAACCCTTAAGGTGTTTACATTCACTTTCGAATGATAGAATTGTCATGGTCCTCCCAAGGTTACTCCGGGAATTATTGAAAGTCGTAAGGACATAAATCTGAATAAGTGCGGGCACGCGACTTTTTGGTCAGCAGACCTTGTTCTCTTTTCATCCAATTCAATTCTTCTCCTTTCCTCGCTTCTTAGCATCCGCCGTTCCTTCTCCTTCCGACCCCCCAAACATGTTTGGACCTGCAGGAGGTTAGTGGGAGGAAAATGAGAGGCATCGACCGGGGGGAGGGGGGGTGGTCTTCTTCCGCCTTGCTCCCCCCTGAGTAGGAGGAGGAAGACCTGAGGTCGATTCATCTATATATTCCATAATTGCATCAGTAAATCAGGAGGAAAAGGGGCAGGTATATAAGGAGTGGAGCTATTGGCTAGTAAAGAAGGCAAGGTTAAGGGATTTCGAGATCACTATAAAAAATAACGCAGAAAAACAAAGGAAATAAACAATAGTAATAATGAAATTACTATTGCTGGAATGCTCTTGGAAATAAGAGTAGTGGAAATACAATTATATTATGCAACGCGAGGCCAAAGATGTGCTATTCATTAGTGATGAAGGAAAAGTTAATAGAACATGTATTTTATGTGGCCTAGCAGTGCATGGCGGTAAGTGGTTGCTAGATGTATGATCGTATGTATGCATAAATCAGAAATATTTAAAAGAAGAAAGATAAACTTATACATTTTATAATACAAATATGGAACGTCAATCCGCTATACTGGCAATATATCCAAATTATTTCCACATGGTTCAGAGAGTTTATGCCAAGTCTTTTTCTTTATATAGTTCATTGGATTACTACTTTTCATATTCATACATCACACTAAATTACAAATACATTGGAAAATTTGACGACTCCCAGTCCCAAATATTTCCTATGCGTTTAACCTCTGAAAACTGCGTGACTCATCAATAATTAGAATTTCATTCGAATGTAATGAGACACAAAAGGTCCACCCCAATATTAAGCATAAAGAGAGGCTACCTTGTAGGCCTACCTTTAAAATGGTAACGACGTACATTATTTAATAAAACCATATAATAGCTAAAGTAATCAACGTTAGGAATAGCATTCCTTAATGACATGCCTTTTCGTTCGTTCTCTCTTTATTTATTTTTTTTTGGGGGGGGAGTAGCTACTCTTCCAGAACATAATGGACAAAACTTTCCTGTATCATAACCACACTTGTGCTATATTTACTCATAAACCAAAAAGGGTACTAATGTGTTCCATATTTCAGAAACGTCTTCGGGACTTCCGTCCAAAATATGCACTCGATTGACTCTGACTCTATGCGCCTGCGGTGCTGCCCTTGGATTCTGCTTCATGGTAGCCGGAGGAGTCGAAAAACATCACTATGGAAACATCAAGGCAAGTGCAATAGCCACTCAGATGTGTGTAATAATAATGATGATAATTTAACAATTCTTAGCAGATTCTGGGAGATGAGGGACGTCTTTTTCTCTTCACGACCCGAATTAAAATCTTCGTTTGCTTCTTTAATTAAGGGATTCTATTTAATGAAAGCGTATTTTCAATAACCCTCCGAAGAAACGAAAGAAATTGACAGTTAAGATGAAGTTGAAAAGACATTTCAAACGGTTGCTTCGATACATAATTGCTTTAATTATTGGTTTATTTATAAGGTTTGAGGGACGTCTCCACATGAAATTCCTCGTTGGTTTCTATAAATTATCGAAAATAAAATAAAACTTATATAATCTAACAATATCATACACCTTCAACGAAGAAAATAGGATAAAGTTGGTAAATAAAAAAAGAAAAATGAATGAATTATCAGTAGTTTTTTTAAACAAATTGAGCATAAAAACCGCCAAAAAGCCGGCAGGGTTCATTCTAAACTTCTAGTGTCATGATAGAAAGAGCACTAGAACTAAAAAAATACTTGGACACCCTTGCATGGAGGCAGGTTAATAATCACCTCACAATAGCCAGATTATAACTTACAAAATAACAGAGCTATCACTGAAATGACGTTGCACAACCGCACGGCATCGAAATATAAATGAATTGCGTATTGAATTTTAAATAACCACAACTCCAACACACTAATTTTCATGTTACTTTCAGGTACTGATGTACATCGGGATAGTCATGTTTTTGGTGAGCGTCACTTTGTTGGTGATTTTGTATTCATCTTTCGGCATTTTTAGCATTCATCCAGCCGTCGCTAATGTCCCGGAAGTACCTCAGTGCACATGTCCTGTTGACAGCTTCGAAATCATTCCGACGAAGCATCTTATGTATTCGGGTTCCTTGAACTCAAACCCCCCGCAATTTATAATACCTCACTGTTGTCACGTGCAAGAAAGTCGTATGCCCAACCCTAAACCTAAGTTGCCTCATAATGAAGACACCATTGGAGGTAAAGATGCGGTGCCTCAATGTGCAGTTAAAAACTGTGTTTGCCTCCTAAAAAACATGTGTGATGACGATATAAAAGCGAAAGAACCCCAAAAGGGAATTTTGCAAACTCCCGTCATGTTTGATCATTCAATCAATATCTGTTCTTCGCAATACTACGGCAATCCCTGTCTGACCACAACGCATGTGCTCTGCGGTAGACATGGGATTAAACCCTGCATTCATTACCCACATTCTTCTCACGATGTAGTACCGGCAAAAGTCTTGTGAGTACTGTTTTCGTCATCTTTAGTAAATAAACCTTTTAGTAATTCTAGCGAGTTAAAACACTTTAATCTGCAAATCCAAATGCGAGATTTTGTCCTCCAAACTTTGGCATACCTCTAGGTCTGACTTGGTCGTTTATTCTAATCGAACATTGGTCTACAATACTCAGGGATATCATAAATAAAAAAAAAACAGACATTTATCTTGTTATAATAAACATTTAGGCAAAAATGGATTATGGGCAAGGTTTCAATTGAATAGTTTTG
Organism: Ceratothoa steindachneri; assembly: GCA_963969495.1. NCBI lineage: Eukaryota > Metazoa > Arthropoda > Malacostraca > Isopoda > Cymothoidae > Ceratothoa > Ceratothoa steindachneri. Next base: position 45,161,382 of record OZ018323.1, on the reverse strand, counting down.
TATAAATTCCACTAATGACAGAAGAATGATTGATTTTCAGGTACAACGCAAACCTAGAGCGCCCTCTACGAAACCTGAAACCTAATGGTTACAAAGGCAGATCGACCAGAACATCTGAAAAAGAGGAAGTGTCTATATTATAAGTATTTTCATTATTACCACAGTCTAAAAATCATCTCATCCTCAAATATTCTCTGGCTGCAATAAAAGGAAGAAACCATTAAGTTTGCACTTTTACCTAGGGTTGGAGCAGGAAATTTACTTGTTATTTGATTTTTTTCAAAGGTTTGATTACTTTCTTCAAGGATTTTAATAAAAGCGAGTTAGGCATGATGTTAGTAGTGGATGTTAAGAGACCAACTTATTGCATTTTAAGTAACCATGAGTACGTCTAAAGATGGCGACGACTGGTCAAAAAAGATTGACAATTCTAGCATATCGTGGAAACGGATCCGAACTAGTATATTTAGATACTTGTACTTTGTACCGATTAGTCCTTGGAGTCTTTCAATGAATTTTATTCCGACCAGCATTCAGGGTTAATGAGATGTGTTATAAGACTATTTTTCAATCTCGAATCTTTTTATTACTCTTCATTATTTTTGCCCCAAACTTCTGAATCTGTCTATTCTTCTCTAAGTAATAATAATAGTAATACACATTTTTGCATGGTACCCTTTAAAGGCCAGAGGCCTTTAAAAACCGCTTGTCTGACAACCCTGAAAGACCTTGAAGGAACAAGAGCATCTTCAAGGCACGGTTGAAGAACCCCAGCAGAGGAAGGAGCATCTAGCGGCTAGCAGATCCCCCTCCCTCATTCTATGGGATCAATAATGAGAAGTCGCGATCATCTATGCAGCAGGAACGACGAGATGGAAGCGTTGAAGCATGGGATCCAGCGGAGAGGAAATTACAGTCAAGGCGGGAGGTAACGGAAACGTGGATGGCGAACTCGAAACAATTGTGGTTAAAGCGGTAGCAGATATGGATAAGACTTCGGAGGAAGTAGAGAGCAAACTTACAGGCATTAGCGTCCGGAGCTTTGAGAGGTAGTTGAAGATAGCGATGAAAAAAGAGCGGAATAAGAACCAAACTTGCTTGCGGAACACAAATGCGCACCTCCGCTGGCCTAGATATATCACTCCTGAATGAACAGATTAACTGAGAGATCACAGATAAGAGCGAAAACAGTTAGTGCCGGTTCCAGAAGCCACTTTGGAATCATGGAATCGTGAAGAGATGAAAAAACCCTTATGCGATTCACGATATCAAAAGATGCCATGAGAACAATGAGTACTGCATATAATGGAAGCTTGACCAGCATCAGTCACTGGATGAAGGCGTTAGGAGTGCATATAAAATTACTGCGACAAAACTTGAAGCCAGATTGAGGATCCCGGCATAACTAGAGGAGAAGATGTGATGAAGAATCCGAAATGACACCAGCCATTCAAGGACTTGGGAAAAGGCGGGAATTAAGAGATTGCGTGGTTGTCTTATGGGTCGTTTGGAACCAGGCAAGGTTTCCTTAAAATTGGGCAAAAAGTAGCGTGTTTAAAATCGGATAGCATCCCACCAGGTGAGAGGGAGGCATTATAAATATCAAGGAGGTGAGGGAAGTGAACAGGGGTAAACTGATGATAGAGACTTGTAGTGAAATTTTTCATAATAGTGTTTCTTTCGAGGTTACTTTCTCAGGAGACGCCGAGGCGAGGGAGAGTTTGTTCTTCGAATTTAAAGCATACTGCTATTGAGGGCCTATCACCCAAAAGGTTTGTAAGGAGAGATCTATAAAGAAAGTAGTGAAGCTAGAGAAAGTAATAGTGTGTAAGTATCATTAGACGAAACTATAATTTAACAATCCTTTTCAAGTTATTATGAAAGAAACCCTCGTAAATGAATGGCTTTGTATGATTATAAAATGCCCTTTTGAGAATGACTTTGAAGATGGAAAGTATGACCTTTCAAATGATGTTAGGATATGAATTTTGCGATAAAAATAGAAAAGCAACTTTAGAAATGTTATAAGAAGAATTTTGAACACTATAATTATGCAGTTATATAAAATTTCACCTTATCTTTGCGACCCTAAATGGTAGAGTAAGTGTACATATATCGCTTTTAAAGCGCTAATAACCTTATATTATGTATGTAATCGCTGTACAGATCTTAGAACTTTTATTCTAAGAAACCCTACTTTATATTTGAAAATTTTTAAAGCCACATAGGAATATAAATTAAGAAACTGATTTAAATTTGATTTTTAGAATAATTTAGAAATAAACCTTCTTTTCTAGCTGAGAGCAAAAAGGAAAACTTTTTGAAAAACTAGTCTTCCTTCCACAGTGCCAAAGAACATACACTACTTAACCATGCATAAGAAGGGTAAAGTAGCCCAAGTAATTCGATCATTCACATGATGTAATCAGATATAGGATTTTCATAAAAAAAAATGTTGTGCTATCGCGAGTGTTACATCTTTTGTTTACTAGTTTGAAAACGTTATTGCTAGTTACCGATCGGTTATCCATCTCAAATATTGAGTATTACATTAGTGAACCCATTTGGTATTTTGAAGATTTCAATAAGTTGGCCGCGAATATGCATATCATCCAGTGGAAATGATTTGAGGTACCTCAGTGTTTCATCCTACGATCTATTTCTACATAAGTTCGGGAATTTATTTCGTCACTCGACGCGTTCCGATATTACAATGATATTTCGCTTGTATGAAAACGATAATTGCACCGTGTACTCCAAAATGAGTTCTTACAAGTGATATATGTACATATGTATATAAGGGAAGGAGAGTATTTGATTTAAACGCAAAATGTCTGGCTATCTAGCATAGAACCATATTCGCCTTATCTTACGTTACAGTGCATTAAATCTATTTCCATGTTGACTGTATTTAAAATTTCATCACCGATATTGTAATCTCATGATGGCTTATGATTACAAATGTGTATTTTCTTACACTTTGCCACATTGACTTGCATCTGCTATATTTCCAAACATTCGACTACTGTATCAAAGATTTTGGCAAGTTTTCACATTCACTATTATATTTTGAGCTACAAATTTGTTGTTATTTTTAATTTGAATTTGAAAGTTTGAAAATTAGAGTCTAATTGAGATATTTTTTTTCTTAGACAAGATTTCTAAAAACTGTTATGTTCTCAAGCTTGACGGTAGTCTGAATTGGTGGTTTTAAATTTGAATAAAGGGGTTAAGAAGTTGAAAAGTCGTCTAAAATTTGAATAAAGGGGTTAGGAAGTTGAAAGGTCGTTTAAAATTTGAATAAAGTGGTTAGGAAGTTAAAAGGTCGTTGAAAATTTGAATAAAGGGTTAAGAAGTTGAAAGGTCGTTTAAAGTTTGAATAAAGGAGTTAAGAAGTTGAAAGGTCGTTTAAAGTTTGAATAAAAGGGTTAAGAAGTTGAAAGGTCGTTTAAAGTTTGAATAAAAGCGTTAAGAAGTTGAAAGGTTGTTGAAAATTTGAATAAAGGGGTTAGGAAGTTGAAAAGTAGTTTAAAATTGGAAGTCGTGTTTGACATCAATTTTGACAAAGAAAAATAAATAAATGGGAAAACTTTTCACGCCGATAAAAGTTGATGAAAAATGCATTTACCTAAAAAAAATCACTCAACAATACAAATTAACATAATTAAAATCGTGGATACGGAAGTAACGAATCTGAAGTTGAAAGGATAGGTAAGCAATTTTTAAGGGTAAGTTTTAGAAAGGTAAGTGGATAATAATGGAAAAGAGAAAGGAATTGTGGATCTTCTCAGCCCGGACAGTAGAAGCGTTGTCTTCGAAAAGTGTAAAGCGCTCTCAACAAATTGAGGAAAGGGCCCCAAAATTGCACGGGAGTTTGTAAATGTACGTCCATACCGTTGCCCTAAAACCCAAGCTATTGCTCCAAAGTAGACTCCAGGCACAATACAGCCCACATTCAGAGGTGAGCTCGAATAAACCCACAAGTTTCGCTTTCCTTAGTAGCAATAAGCGCCCGAGGCCAGTGAAACGACGATGTTTTGAAAAGCAAACCATAAACCCTAAACATTCGCCAGCCTGAAGAATATTCGAAAGAACTTGACGTGTTAAAATAGACAGACAAAACGGTAGATATAGAAAGGAGGGTAGAAATCGATAAATAATTTTTACATCGGCAAATTTATAAATTCTGCATAAGATCATATATATATATATATATATATATATATATATATATATATATATATATATATATATATATATATATATATATATATATATATTCAATTGGCAAGTCCATCGAGATCGATGATGACGGATGCTCTTGAGGTCATCAAACTGCACTAGGTTAAAACGGGTTAAAATGTGTTACATTGTTCAAAGAAAAAATCAAATGCGTTATCATTAATAGGTCATGTGGCACATACATCATCCACATAGCGGAACCATGTTATGCGATTAGGTAAGATAAGGAAAGGAGGTGTTTCTCAAATTTTTACATCAACAGATTACATAGGATCGGGGAAAGGGGATTATCCATACTCAGGCCATATTTTTGCCTGTCAAAACAATCTTGCGCTTTAAATACATTGTCTGTAACGCATAAACGAACCAACTTTACAATTATATTACACGGTAAGTGTAATATTAGGTTAGAAAAAGATAAGTTTTTAATAATGACATCAATGGATTTATCAACAGGAACTTTAATGAAAAGGCTATTACCATTAAAACTTAGCAACTGCTTATTGGATAGGTCAACCTCTCTAATTTTATCAACAAAATCTCCAGCATGAATAATGTGAGCTTCAGTTATATTACTAACTAATTTGGATAACCACTGATAAAGTTTGTACGCATGGAATCCTACACTGGAAATAATCGGTCTAAGCGGATTACCGTCCTTATGTGTTTTCGGTAAACCATATGTCGTAAAATAGGCTCTCGACGATATACTATATATAACTATTCGTTGAGGAAATTATTCTAATATTTCGAGTGCGAGGGAATCTGATTGACCGAGGTTAGTCCAAAGGGGAGGGGGGGCTGGAGAGGCTTATTTATCTTCAATATGCTTAAGAAGTGGAACGTAACAAGGATAAATAATATGGCTACCATTAATAAAATAGAGTTTTATTAATTAAACTATCAACAACACACAAAAAAAATGTTTACATAAACGGAGAATGAAAAGGGTCGTGGGAATATTTGACTAATCCGAGGATTAAGATTTAGAGAGATTTAAAAAGGTAAACAAATAAAAATTAAAAGGGGAGAATGGTTCGCTAAACCATTTAAAGCACATGGTTGCGTTGACAAAAGGTTAAATGATTAAAGGTAATGCTCAGCTTACGTAATAAACAAAGTTATCGTGCAGGGTAAGACGATGCGAAGGAATCTTCGGTCCACTGGCGATTTCCAGCAGAAGGGTTCTTCGGGGGGTTGTCCTGAACGAGGGGGAAGGACTGTCTTCGAGGAGTGAGAGCGAAGTGGGGCTCGGAAGTAGGAGCAATCTTTTTGAAAGCAAATCGGATATGTTTCTAGATGAACAATGGAGGTTATTGTTGAAACCAAGCGTTCTCTTGAAGAACGTTAAAAGGGGGGAATTAAATTATCCGGACGTGATGTCTTGGGAACGAGAACCGATTCTTGACAAACGGGCTTGAAGAACAATGGCTGTTCTAACGTTGTTCTCTTTCTGAATAACAGGGGGGCCTTGTTGACTTGGCGTCTCGGAGGCACGAACCTTGGCACTCAAGGGATATTGTCCTCTTCTGGACAATAAGGGGGTTCTCTAGGTAGAGAGTTCCTAGGTGCACAAGGGAGACCGGATCGGCGTGATGCCTCGCGAAGATAATCTGGATCTGCTTCAATTGGGAAAAGCTATGGTATAAATACCCGGAGCCATCTCCATTGCGTAGGGAATAATTGAGTGGGGGACTTCGGGGAAATGTCTCGGTGGCGCCTGGAAAAATACCTTATCTGCCCATAATCCTAATTCAATCTGGCGAGATCGACGTATGGAGGCGAAACGGGGGAGTGAACCTCCTTGATTAAACATTGGCTATGATGGGAGATAACGAGCTTCTGCTTCCTCTCGCAGGCAGGATGCACGTGGGTAAGCATATGGGTAAGCATGGTTAACATGTGATAGAGGCTGAATTAAAGCGGCCTCAGACCGTTCTATCACACCATACATGCACGGTTTTGAGGGATTGTACACTTTGAATTGTTTAATTAGATCAGTGTTCTTTGAGATTTTTTTAAAAGAACTATTGAAAGATTTAGTTCTGCTTGCAAGTGGATCATTATTCGGTTTTCCGTATGTATTCCTATCACTTAGCAAATCATTCAATTTAGCAAAACACTGGTCGCTGTCCATAAATGACTATCTGATTAATTTTTTTCCGATTTTATAAATGCAATATCCTTATTTTGTCTTAGCTCTTTTAAAGCACTTGGTAAACGAAATGGAATATACGCAAATTTATGGTCTGGATTTAAGGCACCAAGTAAATAACCACTGATAAAGTCACTATTAATATCGGTTCTATTTTTAGATTTTTCAATCAATACTAAATGTTGAACATTGAGATTGTCACTAAATTTGTAAGAAAAAGACAGGCCAAAGCTAAGAATAATCTTTTTATCTTGGGTTAATTGAAATTGAGAAAGATTCGCGATATTTTTGTTCGGATTAGATACACGGACTTTTTAAAAATAAATGGCTTAGTTTCCCCTTATGGTCTTCTTTTGCAGGTTGGTTTGGCTCGTGCGGAGAATACATATGTCGGAATTTCGCGTGTGTAGTGTTGTATAAGCTGCGAAAAACTTGTCGTTGGAGGAGGAAATTCTGATGACATTTTCCTTTAGAGTGAGTTCTTCAATTTTGGTGAAGAGGGTTCTCTTAGAAGAATGAAAATCCATGTTGAAGAGGGAGTTCGGCATGCTTTGAGAAAGTCGATTCTAAGCTTGGATTTGTGTGCCCTCGTAAGCACCTCTGAGTATTTTGAGAGAAGTGTTTTCAGATTTCTTCTATGATCCCTCGTGGTTTAATAATATCCAAAGAAGTAGAGTAACGTACATGTAAATGAAGGAAAGAAACCACAGTGTTAGGAAGAAGATAAAGGCAAACTTCCTTACCTGTAGATATATAAGAAAGAGAAGCCCTTCCCGGCTAGAATAAATTTAGATGGGCCCTTAGAAAGTTTAGGGGTCGGGACTCCTTTTTAGAAGTAGAGCTGCCTGAGGGTGGCTCTGAAAATGTCAAAAGGTAAACTCCCTTACCACTAGGGTGGTGATAGAAGTGCCCTTCCAACAGTCACATGTATGTGGCGTGATCCTCAAACACGCTAAACACCAAAGAAGGGTGAGATTTTGACAAGAAGGATATAGTTAGAATATATTTATTTTGATAACGCACATGGAAATTCTCATATTTAGGACCAATATAAAATTAAAAAAAGGTTTATGGAATTTACCTCGCGACTAGCCGCTCTGGTCTATCCCATCTTAGATTTTCGGACCTTTCAGGCTGTCCAACTATGGGCACATTAAAAAGTAAAATCTGCACCTGTGCGACACAGCACGCCGACCCAGAGTTGCCCAGCAGACGGCTTATTCCCAAAGGCAGCAGCTCCCGACTTAGCAGCCACAGAAGGAGGTACGACAAGAAGATCTCTTATTAAGTTGTACTAGTCGTCGCAAAGAGGGTTATGACCTAAGGAGCTGCCATGTGAAAGAGCCAGAGACAGGGCCCGATATTTTTAGTTAGCATGACTGCCAATAAAGTAGTTGAGCCAGCCCCTATAAACAGTACAATCTTATGCACCGAAAACGGTAGCAGGGAAGTGGTTAACCTCACCTGAGAAAAACTGATCTTCCCATTAATAGCGCTCGAACGGCCCAGGACCCCTCAAGCCTGGTATCTTACAACATGCAGGCTTGAAAGGGCGTTGTTTATAGAGGTTCCAAAGCCTCTCTTCTTTGCGACAAGAGGTTGCTGGTCAGGTCCTTAAACCTATTTAGGAGAAATAATGGGATGCATAAAAGTACAGGGGAACGTTGCAGCTTCATCAGGCCTTTTCACAGAGTTCAAGTAAATTCAGTGGGTCGGATCTTTCACATGGGGACTGGAGGACGTGCTGCTCCTGCAGGTACCAGGTGGAGAATTTTTTATTCTTCATTTTCACCAGGGGTGACATTTGAAAAGGTCAATAGAAAGAGAGTTTTTTTGGCTATCTGAGAAAACGCTTATTTTAAGTGTTACTTTCTCGTGTATGTGAGAAGAGCTCCTTCCGAGGGCTTTGAGGAAGACTGTGTTTGCCAAAAATAGCCTTTTAACCGTATATATAAATATATATATATATATATATATATATATATATATATATATATATATATATATATATATATATATATATATGAATGCAATGTCCCGCAGGAAAAAATTAAATGGTGTTTCCTAGTACTTTCGAACTTTATTAAGTTCCTTATCAAGGATAACTACAAGAAGTAATATTATATTAGAGGTATATATACAAAAGAAAAGTATAAAAGACCGCCTCAAAAACAAGAAATCACCAATGAGGAAGACGGAAGGGGAAAGGTAAAGATTCACATTAAGAATTACAAGAAGCAGGTAGTAAGGTCAAACTGAGAAGACTGAAAGGGTAACAGATTAAAAGAAATGGAGATAGCCTAACGAGGGAGATTATAAGACACGAGGAGCGAAAAGTGGGGAAAATACAATGTACATATCAGACCAGTGACAAAAAAGAAAAAAGGGCCACATAACTAAAGATTGAATATAAAAAACTAAGAACAAAAGTCAGAACTAATTTCTTTGAGTATTAATCTTTTAATTATAGCATCTATTTTATATAAGCCAGAGGAAAGGTTAAAATTATCACAATGGCTTATAAAAGCACATTCAATGATATTCCTTTTTATAGTTTCATTGGAACGATAAATAAATTTAGCCGAGTTCCAGTTAATTAGATGGTCCTTATCTGACATATGGACAAATAAAGCACTATTATCTTCCCCTCTTCGGACATTATATCTTGTAATTCTTAATGCCAATCTTTACCTTCTCCCATCCGTCTTCCTCATTGGTGATTTCTTGTTTTTGAGGCGGTCTTTCTTGCTTTTCTTTTGTATATATACCTCTAATATAATAATATAATATTACTTCTTGTAGTTATCCTTGATAAGGAGCTTAATAAAGTTCGAAAGTACTAGGAAACACCATTTATTTTTTTCCTGCGGGACATTGCATTCATTTGCTACCCTCACGTGATACTTTGTGAGTTTTTCATATATATATATATATATATATATATATATATATATATATATATATATATATATATCAATGATAATAGCGTATATGTAGTTAGAAAAAAATTGTTTCGCGGGCGCCGAGATATGGTCTGGCGATTGCCATGTCACCTGTGGGTCTCGATTTCGTTGCCCCTGCTTTAGAAGAACCAGCTGGCGTTCGATCAAGGTCTTTGACGCCCAGAACAAAGAGGATAAAGTCGGTATTCATCGTTAATAATGAACGGAGTGCAGATTGTGTACAGTGGTACGACCATTGGCATAATTCGGCATCAGATGAAGTAACAAAATATCAGGCTGTTGGTGGGTTAACGGGAAATGGACCGACTCACCCATGGAACATTCCCTATGAGCCCAAACATGTGACATTCTACTCCCCAATGATAACAGGGACGGTTATATGTGTTTGTAAACTTACACAGACTACCGCCCACGTATAAAGTGAAAGTAGGTTGTACACTATTTATGTGTATCTGCAAGCTCTATCTTATCAAACGAGATCTCTTGATAATTATAGCCGAATCTCGTTTTTAGTGTAGTTTTGAAGTGCTCCCAATAAGTGCAGGACCATTAACAACTGAGCTTATTATTAATTTGATTCGATTACTATTAGTTCGAAGACGGTTGTTTTGGAATTTCTTAAGTTAAGACATAATTATCTCATTTGTAGAAACACAAACACGGGTGACAGATTTTTAGACGAAAGAAATTCTAAATTGACCATCTTTATATATAAAGAGACCCAAAGGACGACCTCACAAAAGCTGGTAAAATGATGGATCGTGATCGGTAGAAGTTTCGTGAGGGTTTTCCTCATCAGGAGGATGAATTAGGCTGATGATAATGCACAGAGTAAATGATCACAAATTATCCCTAAAATTTACGCGGATAAATCTTAAGTTTGAGTTTATGAAAATAGAGGCATTTTTAAATAGATTTAACACACGTGCGATGTGTCCAAACTTGTATTTGCATAAAATTTAATATAAACTAATCTCATAATCCACGCTAATATAAAGAAGACAAAACACTATGACCCAACACATTATGTACCTTCTACTGAATAATGAATTTGTCTGCTGATTATTCTGCTCAGTTCCACCATTACACCCACTATTCATTATCACTCAACTAGCTAATATTCAATAGAAGCACAATGTGCCTCTGTTGTACTTCCCATATCATTTCTTCTATTTTTTCTTGGACTTTACAACTTAGGAAATAAAATTAGTGATAAGATGAAGAGAATGGGAACGCAGCGTCCAAATGGTCGTTGACCGATTATAAATATAAAGAATGTTTTTTGCTCGTCTTTCAGTTACTTCTGAGACGCGACTGATCTGAGTAGTGTCAAAAGCTTTCTCGAAGCAGATTTGCCGTTAATCGAAGGGTGGCTCAAGAAGCGCTCTGGCTGGCGTATGGTTTCTGCCTAAGCTCCGTCATCCACGATGACAAAATTCAGTGGAAGTGCAATAATTACAGACATCTGCCATTCATTACTTCTTTGAAACAGAACTTGTTGTTTCTTTAGTGTGTGGTTATATAGATTCAATCTTTAGTGCAAGGTCTATAAAAGAACCTGACTTAGGTCAGGGTCTGTATGTAGGTAGCATTTTTCGACCCTTTAAGGAAATTAAATGCACATAAAGATCAGAATGACAATCAATATTGAGCCCGAAAGCACCAGGGACCGGTCCTAGTTAGAGGAGAGGGAAGGAAGTGTCCGGGTGGTATTGAATGCTTTTTGACACAAAACTTCAATGGTGGACTCCCTCGGGGCCCCAGGCGTCCGGGGTATATGGGTATGAGTACCCTCATAGGAATCACTAGTGCTCCATTGGCAGGGTTCCGGAAGAGAGGAGAAAGGGGCGAATTAGTGGTGTTGTTGATTGGTCATGTGCAGGATGATACGTGTGGCGCGATTGACCCCCGCTCAGGTTAGTATCCGCGTATCCGCCCAATGGGCGGCCAGCTCATGACACCGCAGACAGTTTTGTGTCGGCACTCGCTTTGATCGAACCCCTGCCTCGACATCAATGGTCCAACGCCGTATCCACTAGGCCAAGGAGAGCTCTGGGTTAGGAGGGTGTGTTGTTGTGCGTCCATTGAGGATTGAAGTCGTGTGTAGATCACACATTAAAGGAACAACAACTTCTTTTAGTGAATCGAGGATTAAATGTGAAATGTTAAACATACAAAACACTAAATTAAAAATCCCCCCCCCCCCTGACGATTTGTGAAAAGAGGGGGGTGGGGGATAATTGTGTTTGGAAAGCATTGGAGATATAATTCTTTCGAACCAAATTGAGTGAATTGCGAAAATTGGGAAATGGTTGATTTGTTGGTGAAAAAGGAGCTAGTAAATATCGCATGACCTCTGGGCCAGTCGTAGATTGCATCGTATGACCTCTGGGCCAGTCGTAGATTGCATCGTATGACCTTTGATACAAACAGAGATTGCATCGTATGTCCTCTGGGCCAGACGTATAGTGGATTGTATGACCTCTGGGCCAGACGTAGATTGCATAGTATGACCTCTGATACAGACAGAGATTGCATCGTATGTCCTCTCGGCCAGACGTAGATTGGATCGTATGACCTCTGATACAGACAGAGATTGCATCGTATGTCCTCTGGGTCAGACTTAGATTGTATCGCATGACCTCTGGGCCAGTCGTAGATTACATCGTATGACCTCTAGACCAGACGTAGATTGCATCGCATGACCTCTGGGCCAGTCGTAGATTGCATCGTATGACCTCTGATATAGACAGAGATTGCATCGTATGTCCTCTGGGCCAGACGTAGATTGCATCGTATGACCTATGGGTCATACGGAGATTGCATCGTATGACGTCTGGGCCAGTCGTAGATTGCATCGTATGACCACTTGGCAGGACGTAGATTGCATTGTATAAACTCTGGGCAAGACATAGTTTGCATCGTATGATCTCTGGGTCAGACGGAGATTGCATCGTATAACCTCTGGGCCTGACGTAGATTGCATCGTATTTGCTCTGCGCCAGACATAGATTGAATCATATGACCTATGGGCTAGACGTAGCTTGCATCGTATGACCTCTGGGCCAGACGTAGATTGAATCTTATGAGCTCTGGGCCAGACGTAGATTGCATCGTATGACCTCTGGGCCAGAAGTAGATTGAATCGCATGACCTCTGAGACAGAGAGGTACATTGCATCGTATGACCTCTGGGACAGACGTAGATATCATTGTCTGACCTCTGGGATAGACGGAGATTACATCGTATAACCTCTGGGCCAGACGGAGATTGCATCGTATAACCTCTGGGACAGAGGTATATTGCATCGTATGAGCTCTGAGCCAGACGTAGATTGCATCGTCTGACCTCTGTGCCAGATGTATATTACATCGTATGGGCTCGGGGCCAGACATATATTGCATCGTATGACCCCTGGGCCAGATGGAGTTTGCATCGTATGAACTCTCGACCAGACGTAGATTGCATCGTATTACCTCTGGACCACACGTAGATTCATCGTATGAGCTCTGGGACAAACGGAGATTGTATCCTATGACCTGTGGGCCAGACGTAGATTACATCGTATGACCTCTGGGCCAGACTTATATTTCATCATATGAGCTCTGGGCCAGACTTAGATTGCATCGTATGACCTCTGGGCCAGACGGAGATTGCATCGTATGACCTCTGGACCAGACGTAGATTGCATCGTATAAGCTCTTGGCAAGACATAGTTTGCATCGTATGATATCTGGGTCAGACGCAGATTGTATCGTATGACCCCTGGGCCAGAGGTGGAATGCATCGTATAACCTCTGGGCCAGACGGAGATTGTATCGTATGACCTCTGGGCCTGAGGTAGATTGTATCGTATGACCTCTGTGGCCGAAGTAGATTGCATCGTATGACCTCTGGGCCAGACGGAGATTGAATCGTATGACCTTTGGTCCATACGTAGATTGCATCGTATGACCTTTGGCCCGAACGGAAGTTGAATCACATGACCTCTGGACCAGACGTAGATTGCATCGCATGACCTCTGGGCCAGTCGTAGATTGCATCGTATGACCTCTGATACAGACAGAGATTGCATCGTATGTCCTCTGGGCCAGACTTAGATTGTATCGCATGACCTCTGGACCAGTCGTAGATTACATCGTATGACCTCTGGACCAGACGTAGATTGCATCGCATGACCTCTGGGCCAGTCGTAGATTGCATCGTATGACCTCTGATACAGACAGAGATTGCATCGTACGTCCTCTGGGCCAGACGTAGATTGCATCGTATGACCTATGGGTCAGACGGAGATTGCATCGTATGACCTATGGGTCAGACGGAGATTGCATCGTATGACGTCTGGGCCAGTCGTAGATTGCATCGTAAGACCACTTGGCAGGACGTAGATTGCATTGTATAAACTCTGGGCAAGACATAGTTTGCATCGTATGATCTCTGGGTCAGACGGAGATTGCATCGTATAACCTCTGGGCCTGACGTAGATTGCATCGTATTTGCTCTGCGCCAGACATAGATTGAATCATATGACCTATGGGCTAGACGTAGCTTGCATCGTATGACCTCTGGGCCAGACGTAGATTTAATCTTATGAGCTCTGGGCCAGACGTAGATTGCATCGTATGACCTCTGGGCCAGAAGTAGATTGAATCGCATGATATCTGAGACAGAGAGGTACATTGCATCGTATGACCTCTGGGACAGACGTAGATATCATTGTCTGACCTCTGGGATAGACGGAGATTACATCGTATAACCTCTGGGCCAGACGGAGATTGCATCGTATAACCTCTGGGACAGAGGTATATTGCATCGTATGAGCTCTGAGCCAGACGTAGATTGCATCGTCTGACCTCTGTGCCAGATGTATATTACATCGTATGGGCTCTGGGCCAGACATATATTGCATCGTATGACCCCTGGGCCAGATGGAGTTTGCATCGTATGAACTCTGAACCAGACGTAGATTGCATCGTATTACCTCTGGACCACACGTAGATTCATCGTATGAGCTCTGGGACAAACGGAGATTGTATCCTATGACCTGTGGGCCAGACGTAGATTACATCGTATGACCTCTGGGCCAGACTTATATTTCATCATATGAGCTCTGGGCCAGACTTAGATTGCATCGTATGACCTCTGGGCCAGACAGAGATTGCATCGTTTGACCTCTGGACCAGACGTAGATTGCATCGTATAAGCTCTTGGCAAGACATAGTTTGCATCGTATGATATCTGGGTCAGACGCAGATTGTATCGTATGATCCCTGGGCCAGAGGTGGAATGCATCGTATAACCTCTGGGCCAGACGGAGATTGTATCGTATGACCTCTGGGCCTGAGGTAGATTGTATCGTATGACCTCTGTGGCCGAAGTAGATTGCATCGTATGACCTCTGGGCCAGACGGAGATTGAATCGTATGACCTTTGGTCCATACGTAGATTGCATCGTATGACCTTTGGCCCGAACGGAGATTGAATCGCATGACCTCTGGGCCAGACGGAGATTGCATCGTATGACCTCTGGGCCAGACGTAGATTGCATCGTATGTCCTCTGGGCTAGACAGAGATTGCTTCGTATGACCTCTGGGCCGGACGTAGATTGCATTCTATGACCTCTGAACCACACGTCTATAGCATCGTATGTTCTTTGGGATACTCGTAGATTGCATTTTATGACCTATAGGTCAGACATATATTGCATCGTATGACCTCTGAGCCAGACATAGATTGCATCGTTTGACCTTTGGGCCATACGTAGATTGCATCCTTCGACCTCTGGGACAGACATGCATTGCATCCTATGACTTCTAGGACAAACGGTTATTGCATCATATGACCTCTGGGCCAGACGTAGATTGCATTCTATGAACTCTGGGCGAGACTTAACTTACATCGTATGACCTCTGAACCAGACGTAGATTGCATCTTATGACCTCGGGCCCAGACATATGTTGCTTCGCATGACCTCTGGTTTGGATGTAACTTGTATCGTATGACTTCTAGGCCAGAAGTTGTTTTTATCGTATGACCTTAGGGTCAGACTTAAATAGCATCGTATGACCTCTGGGCCAGACGTAGATCGCATCGTCTGACCTCTGTGTCAGACGTAGATTGCATCGTATGACCTATGATCCACCCGTAGATTGTATCGTATGACGTCTGTGTCAGAAATAGATTGCATGGTATGACCTATGGGTCGCACTTAGATTGCGTCGTATGACCTCCGATTAACACTTAGATTCCACTGTATGATCTCTAGTTCAAACGCAAATTCATCGTAAGATCTCTGGTTCACTCTTAGATTGGATCATATGACCTCTGGGTCGCACGTAGTTTGTATCGTACGATCTCTGGATTACACGCTGATTGCCTCGTATGACCTCTGGGTCGCACTTAGATTAGGTCCTATGACCTCCGAATGACACTTAGATTGCACCATATATCTTCTCGGCCAGGCAGAGATTGAATTATATGACCTCTGGGCCAGACATAGATTGCATCGTATGAACTCTGGGTCGCACGTAGATTGTATCGTACGACCTCTAGGTTACACGCAGATTGCCTCGTATGACCTCTGGGTCCCATATAGATTTTATCGTAATATCAGAGGTCGCACATAGATTTAAAGCCTAAATTAAACAATCACTGCTGATTTTCCTGAGTAATGCCTAGATTTTACACCTAATTTAAGCCATCCCTATTTGTCTAGTGGGTTGCCTGCATATTAGGATGCGTCCCTTCCATATGGGTGGAATTTCAAAATGAAATTACGTTAACGCGGAACACTTTATTCTTTTCCTTTTCTAACAGAAACAAAATGAGAGAAATTTACTTTTCATTGGACGATATCTTAATGTCGCGCAGTCGCCATAATTTTCTTCATGGACGAGAGAAATTGCGTCATATTACACAAATCAGTATTCAGTGCTTCGACTTCGTCAGGCTTCAATTCTTGGCCATCGGATACATTTTCCGGTGCTCTTCGACAACGCGCAGGAGACATTACAGCTGGTCCTCCGACTTCGTGCAAGGGTTCTTAGTAAAATCCTGCACCGCACCAACCCCTCGTTCCACGGCGTCGTTGGTGACAAGAAAGCCACCTACTCACCTTGCCCCGGCCTGATATATGGGATTTGTCCCCCACAGGGCAGGATCGACATCGAGGAACCCTTTTTCGACTTCCAGCATATCCAGGAATTTCTCAGTATTTTTCGTGACTTAGGAGGCAACGGTCTTGTTGTCTAAGTTAGCCTCCTCGACGCGAACCTTGGGTGGAGGTTTCTCTGATGCCTCAACGCTTCGGAGGTTGGCAACAACATTCCACTTCTCCTCCAGGGACAGCTCATCGTCAAAAAGCGCAAGACTAACAGTCACTTCTGGCAGGCACCATATGTGACGTCCCAAGACTTTCAGCTCTGACTCTCTGATCACCCTGTTCGCCTCTTTTGCGAGGGCTTTGTAAATGTCAAGGTCGTTTCTTCTGGCTTTGCTGAACACGCAGCCGAGAACAACGCTAGAATATAGTAGCGTACGATGAAGACGCAGAACTCACCCAGGTTTGGAGGAACTGTGGCTTTGATTGCGCATGTAGTGAACGGCCACTGCTTGTTGTATTCTGCGAGCTCAGGCGCGAAGATCCACATTTTCAGAGTGCAACTTGCTCTTGCCATCCATCAAGACCAATGGACTCCTCCCGGCTCGTGGAAAGAGATCTTCTTGCGTCCAAGATGGATTCCACCAAGGAACACAACGGCTAGTTCTAGCAGTTTTCGGTAGTCGTCACGTGGGTGGTACTGTCCGCGGTAGCCTTGGCAGAGTTTGAGAACGTCGTCCACTTATTCCTCCTTGAGCTCTTCGTTTGCTGCCCTGTACTGTTGTTGATCAACAAACTGCCAGAACTCTCGAAAACGGACAAAGGCAGTGATATCTGGACTTTAAGATGCTTCTGGGATGAGGGTCGAGAAAATAGCTCCCAACAGAATTTCTAGCACATGATGGCGACTGGCCAGATACAGCAGATCTCGACCAAGGATTTGTCGCAGGCGAACGGGCACTCCACCCTTGGATCTCGCATTCGTCGCCGTTGTGTCGAAGCACAGCGCTCGAATTCGATCGGAAATAGCCCACTCGGATATAAGTAATGGATGGTGCTTGCCGTAGGCTCCGCTTTGCCGCCAGCGATGAGAACTGCGAGGACCTTCTCCCAGCCTTCTCCAGAAACGAGGATGGGCAGTCGGTCCACAACGCCTTCGTTTGTAATGGAGCGCATAAGTTTTCCATCCCAGTGGAGTGTGAGCGGTACATCAGGAGCAAAGTTTTCTTTCAGCTCTACAGCCTTTTCCTGGTGATGACCTCTTCGCTGCCGATTGATCGTGCTCGTGCTCAACGACAATTCTCCAGCACTCTCTTCCGGCTCCTCCACAAATGGAAGCAACACGTGTGCAGCTTGACGGTCACTTATGTTGGGCCGATCTAGAGTAGCAGACACTTTGGGGGAGATGATTTTCTTTTGCGATGGTGCGATGGATCGTTTTGGTGGAGGAGTTATTATCACACCTCGCTCTTCAAACAAAGCGGGAAAGGTCGAAGACTCGAGTTTAACCGTGGCCTGCCTTTCTGCGAACGCTTGATTTTCCTTTGCAGCTCGCAGTTCTGGAGAACAGTCGATGGCAGCTGTTTAGTTATGGGGCTCCTAGGAGCCATAACTTGTCAGTGGACCTCGTGGAAGACATCTGTAAAAAGGAAAAACACAAGTCAATAAACAGGAGAATAAGACGGAGATCTCTTCATAACACAAAACAATACTGAAACAACTTCTTGCACTGCAAAGCTGTACGAGAGGGGACCATGCCTTCGTTGCATGTGGTGGAGCAATAGGGACAAACTTCAAAGCATTTGCGCAACATGAAGATGTCATGCTACAAGACTTAGATTTTGCTTGTAGTGTTTCCTTATCAATACGTATCAACTGCCGAGTTTCGCGTTATAGTCCGAACACTTTTCATTTTTTTACTCACCGTACGACGAGTGCATATATATTTTAAACCTAGGTAGCCGGATGCTGGACGATTTTATTCCGGTTGCCTTGAAGGTGTACAAAAGGGTCTTGAGGAAATATTTTGTTTACTAGGTCAAGTTAGCTTGTGTAGTTGTACTGGTTCTATTTGCTGACTTTGAGCTCTTTGACGTATACTGAAGATGAGGTCAGGTTGTTTTGCTTTGGTGGTTATATTTCATCATTAGCAAAGGCTCCCGGCATTGCTCGGGCAGAAAAAACTATTTTGAACAAATTAAGCTTTGCTTGAGTGAAATTCCGCAATTAAAATTTGATAGTTCTAAGAATGTAAGGTTTATTTTGACCACATCACAGTAGCGCGTGGGGCGGGGCAAACAGGACTGTGACATGATATTTCTTGCAAGCAGGTCAGCGTCATGGCATCGCAGTAGTGGGCCAGACGAGCAAGCGCATGGGCGGGTGGTAGCCACAGAGTTTACAGCGCGCCTCAAGCAGATGAGCGCGAGCTTTAACTAAATATCAAAATTATTCGAGTCGTGGGCGTGCTGATGATATGCATTATCGCGTTTATTAAACATTGCAGTCGCAAAATTGGTCTGTCAAACCTTAATTTTTTCACGGGCAATGTTGGTGTTTAATTGCAACGAATACTGGTCCCCAAAAAAACTAGAAAGGGCAAAAAATTCGATTTTTTTTAATCGCGATTTTTTAAACAACAAATACGTGGAACTCTCAGACATTGGCGCGCTGATGCCAAATCTGCAAAGATTATCAGTATGGCTTCATTTTTTTTTTTTACTTATGGATAAGCAAACATTTTTCCTGTAGACACGACTATTTAACGTGTTACGATGTTTAGGTTAAGTTATTTAGTTGGGTTGTTTTATTTTATAGTTATAGATTGCTTGCTGAATTCCGTAGGCTAAGTTTGTTTTGTTTTTTAGTTTTATTTGTTGATTTTGAGTTGCTGAACGTGTGACGAAGTTTAGGTCAGGTTGTTTAGGTGCGCTGGTTTTATTCTGCCATTGTTTTTGACGAGTTACGTAGGCTAGGTCAGGTTATTTGGTTTTATCTGTGGCATGAGTTATTGATTTTTTGTGTGTTACTGAGATTATTATGTCAAGTTGTTTTGGTTTGTTCCGTTTATGCACGATTATGTTTCCTAGGTGAGGTTTTATGGATTTGTTGTCTATTTAGGATTTTTTTATTATTATTACCTAACCTAACTTAACTTAACCTGCACTATTAACTGGATAAAGATGCATGAGAAGAATGTATTTCTGTATCTCCAAGCGCCCCTATTTTCTAGCCTATATAGCGGACGAAATTAAAATAATCGATCAATGTCTAATTTATAGCCGTTTGGTGATGTAAAATACAGTGTCAACCTATCTTGCCCCATCCTCCCTTTTTCTATATTTCAGAACGTCATTAACTCCTTTTAACCCATACTTAATTGGTACATTTAAAATAATATTGAAACGATTATAGACGGAATATTTTACACATAAAAATAAAATATTAATCTTTAGTTTGAATTAAATCTTCTAGATTCTTAGAATTGTATTTATAGAAAAATCAATGTTCACATAGTTTGAGTCTTGAAAATTACCCTACGCCCTGGACGAGAAGCCTCGATTTAAAAACATGCTTGGAGTAGTTGCGTCCAAAAGTTATTAAATGTTTAACAATCCTTGAATTTTTCCAATGTTGTGAAAGATAGTTTTAATTGAAAATGGGCAAACTTGGTAGACTGATTGCGAAGGACCTGAAAGGATATATTTTACGATTGTGTTGAATCACTCGAAAATTGAGTTTTGGTTTAGTAGAAAGCAAGGAAATAATTGAACCCGGGGAAGAATGGGCAGAGTGGACATCACTCGGCAAAATTACAAAATAAAAATGTAAACAGAGAGCGTAAGAGACTGTCCAATGTTGTATTTAGTCCCTACCCTTCCCCGCTGCGCTGGGTTAGGGAAGATGAATTTAAAGATCAGTTTATACCAAAGTAGATTTAAAGCTGAAAAAAATACGGAAGGTTAAAGAAAAAAATCCGTGTCATTATTGATTTTGATCCACAATCCCAAGGCAGTTCCTGCTTTTAATCCCAAATCCCTGTGTAATTCTTTATTTTGATCCTAAATCATTGAGTACTTCAGAAATTCGATCCTAAATCTCTGTATTCTTAATTTTCAGCTCAAATACTTGAATAATTCTTAATTTCGATCCCAAATTCTGGAAGTTATTTTTCCGATCCCAAATCTTTGTTTTCTAGGACATTTCTCTAAGGTCATTCGGAAATTTTGTGTCGCTTTGGAGTACTTAAAAAAAAAAATTAATAAATTAAATAGTTTCCATTTTGTTCTACAACCCTTTCCCATTTTATTGGTTAAAAGAGGAAACTAAATTCTTTGGAAAAAAAATAATTAATGCAATACAAATTATTTTGAGCCAACAACCCACCTATCACTAAAGAGCAGTGGCGGCTCATGGCTAAAATTAGTGGGGGTGCTGCATCAGAAATTTTATAGCATTGTTTTAATATTGTGTAAAAGGAAATAAACATATAAAAACTGCAACTTTATCATGGAGAGACTGCTGTGAGAACTAAAGTTGTTGAAGTTCACTTATAGTCACAGAACTTATTTCTTGGGGATGCAAGGAGGCCATGGTTAAATTTTCTGTGAAATAAAAGAATAATAAAAAAATTAAATTCTACACTTTATCGCATTCAAGAATATAAACACGTTTTTAAGCATAACACACGTGGAGTCAAAAGGAAACTCTACCTTCCACCAGCACACCAGGGTCAGTACTGCGTGTACCACAGTGCTCTCTCTCCCTACCGTGCTGTCTCCTATCTCGGACATGTGAGCATGCGCATAACAGCCAAACACCGCGTCGCTGGAACTGTGAAGCGCATTTTTGTGTGAAGGATTTTTGCATTTTTTTCATAAACTAGGGAATGGCTACTGACATTAAGCTTAAGGATTACATAATATACAAGTATAAATAGAGAATTAAAGAAGAAAGGACTCATTATATTGAATGTTATCGATAATATCGAGTTGAAATAAGGGCTGCTGCAGTTCTGCAGTGCCTATACACGAGCCGCCACTGCTAATGAGTGACAATTAGGTCTAGGCTAACCTACTTAGGCTATTAATACCTTGTTTAACAAATTCAACCCTGTTCGTTCTTGTCAAAATTAGCGTATTTATTTACGGCAATAGGCTAGCCTAGTCTTAATTAATGGCCTAATTAGATTAGGCCATTTTATTAGTTTTTCAAACTAATAAAATGGTAAAAGGTGTAAAACAAAATGTAGATTATATAATTGATTAAATTTAATATAAAATATATATTCTTATTTTTTACAAAGCGACACGAGCATTCCGGATGACTTAATATGTATATATATTGCTTTAGCCTATATTTGTAGGAAGTAGCTTTTGTAGGACAATAATGACTAACTTTGCTGTGTAAATGGGAAGATAACTGGAACTGTTGAGTTCTGCGAGGAGAAAACCTGAGACTTGGCATCATAAACGATCATAATTTTAAAGTCTTAAAATTATGAAGGTAAACTTGGTTGGGGACATAAAAGATTCTACGATGGAGATATTTCAATATAATAAGAGAGACACTTTCCTGTTTCACAACCATTATTTCTGTATCTTTGGTGCATGTGTGTGCGACTTGTGAGGAATTTGATCTAATTATCTTATATTTCTATAAAAAAGAACGAAATCCTAAACCTTGTAAACAAAACCGCCTCGGGGAACCAAGCAAAATGGTACGTAGGTTAGGCAAAAGAAGCGTAAGTTAACCTCATGGACCGGTGACCGCGTTACAATAACTAGTTACTCATATCAGGGGGGATTTTTATAGCTCTCTTCGAGGCCTCGGAACTTCACAGAGGTCCCGTCTACCAACTAAGGAAAGGCTTTAGTAAAAAGGGACATCTTCAAGCCACACTTGAAGCCCCCTCCCCATATTCGCCCCAAGAGAGGGTAGGAAGTTAAGAGCAGGAAGTTAAAAGGAGCTGTAACTAAATGAATAGCACCCATGGGGCACAGACGACTGCGAGAGTTCTCATGAGACGGGATAGGATCATAAAATATGAATCACCTTGAAGGTGATTCTAGAGATTGAATGGGCAGCCAGTGTAGAATACGGAACCGGGGGGGGGGGGTAGTCGCAGGGAGTGTGGGGGGGGGGACGTTCAAGTATTTGACCAACCGAAGATTAATTTTCAATAATCAAGACAATGGGATAACAAAACCGTGAATAACCTTCTCGAAGCTACTTTGTTCACTGTGGGAGCGGATACGGTACATACAGACCAGGGATAAAGTTGAGACAAGATTTTCAGACATTAGCTACATTGTAATTGAGAGATGTTGGAGTATCAAAGGTGAAACCACAATTTCTAATATTCCTGGAAAAGGGAGCCGGAGAGCCAGTAAGGTTAAGAAAATGAGAATTTGTTATATGTACAGTGAACCGAATCCTATCCGGCATCCACCAGTAATACTTCAGTTTTGTCATAGTTGAGTTTCAGAAAGTTGTCCGAGAATCATTCATAATTATGTTGTATGTGGATAGAATATTTCTAAGTCTCGGCAAACAAGGCTGGGAAGAAAGAAAAATAGATTTGCTTGTAATCAGCATAGAAATAGAATGATAGCCCATTGAGACAAATTACCGGGTGACCTCCCAAAAGAAGAACCAATAAAAAAATTATTAAAAAAAATTATAAAAATTATTAAATCCAGCAAATTTCTTGAAATTTGCTGGATTTAATAATTTTCGGTTAATTTGGTCGCTTTACGTAAAAGTCATGTTCTTTCCAAAAAATGCTGCAAATGGGCTCCGCGGTGTTGGAGGCAAAGTTGTGTACCTCGCGCAAAATAGCCAATTACTCGAACACATTCCTCTTTTGGGATTTCCCTATTTTTTTCTGTGATTGCTGCCTTCAGTTCATTAATCGTTTGAGGGTTGTTCTGGTACACATTATCCTTGAGATACTCCCACAGATAAAAATCTGGGGAGTTCAAGTCCGGTGAATGCGGTGCCCACTCAACGTCACACTTCCTGCTGATCAGTCTCTCCTGAAATCGTTCTCTCAGTCAGGCTAGGGAGTCATTTGATGTGTGGGGGATGGTCATGTCTTTCTGGAACCACTGGTCATCTCGATCTTTCCCTCTGCGTCGTCCCAGTGATGCCCAAAACTTTCATATCCCTGCCACATAGCGCTCCATATTCACCGTTTGAGGTCTCTCATTTTCGTCTTCGAACCAATATGGGCCGATGATGCCATTTTTAGAGATTGCTACCCATGATGTGCACTTTGTTGAGTGTAACGGTCTCTGTAACACATCCTCCAGTGTGACTGTACCCAATAAACATTATTTTTGCTGTTTACATGCCAAGACAGCAGAAAGCACGCTTCGTCAGAGAACCAAACATGATCCAAGAAGTTTGGATTGTCTTCGATTGTGTCACAAAACCATTCACACATGGTTACGCGTTCTCCCATCACCACCTCCGTAAGTTTTTGCTTTATTTTGATCTGGTAAGGATAAAAATGAAGATCTGATTTAAGAACAGGCCTTAAAGGCTCTCAAGAGATTCCCAGCTCTTGACTGCGTCGTCGAAGTGATTTCTTTGAGCTCCGCCTCACTACAGCATCAATGTTCCTTTCTGTCCTAGCACTTACCCTCCGACCAGAATAAGTGTTCCTCATACCTTTAGAATTAAGATTTTTCATAGTCCCATACTTTCTGAACTTCTGAACCGAGTAAAATATTCTGCTTTTTGATGGAGCATGACGATCTTACCAAATAAAAATACCGGGCTACAGAGTAGTTACAAAAAAAACATTCTCAAGAGAGGTTTGACGGCGCCGCGGTTGCAATCAAAAAGAATCTCTCGTTCAGCCACCTTCCAGAACTGGACCAGTCATTCGCGGCGATAGAGATGTCTACATTAGTGGGCAACCTCGTCATCACGGCAGCGTATCAACCCCCTCGAAGAGCGTACCTGCCGCCCCTCAACAACTTCTACACCTTGTTCGGTCACGGCAGAATGGTATTCCTTGGGGGCGACCTCAACGACAGATGCCGAACGGCTGGCTATGGTAACACGAATAACAGAGGCCATAAATTGGAAATGATTATGCGACGCAAAAACATCCAGAGGATAGGACCGGAGTTCCCGACCTATATCACCTCTCGGGCAGCAACAAAGCCCGACATAATCATGACAAGTGACGGCTTCCCATTCAATTACTATAGCGAGCCAGGACCAGCAATACCCAGCGACCATATAGCGATCTTAACCACCATTTCACTCGCTCCGATCCAGATTCCGGTCCCTCTCCGCAAAAGCTACGCCTAGGCCGACTTGGAACGCTACGGAGAAATCCTAGGTGTATTCGACGGGGAGCTGGAAAGGATAACAGCCCTCATCATCGAGGCTGACTGCGAGTGCGTACCCATGATAAGGTACAAGACTCTTCCACAACCTCGTTTGACCGAGGAGATGAAAGAGATCGCTAGGGAGCACAGGGAGGTGTATGAGGAGATAATAAGAGGGGGTACAAATCGGGAGCGAAACTCGCTGCTGCGTCGCCTGAGTGACAAGCTAAAGCTGGCTATTAGCCAACAACAGGCTGAGATGTGGAACAGCCTAATAGCCAGGATGGACAGCGAGGTGGCCCCCGATGAATTCTGGTGCCTAGTGAAGAAATTAAAAGGCCTACCAAGTAGAGGAAAGACCCGCATTAAGGAGGGCGAGGACTACTTGGAGGATCCGGCGGTCCTGAAGGAAAGATTCCGCACGTTCTGGAAGGAAATCTTCTCAATAACACCAGAGGACGATGCGGAATTCGACCAGGAATTCGAAGACCATCTGATTGAAGAACTCAACCAGATCATACATCGAACGCACCCACAAGCCTACGTCGACGAAGGTAGGGAAATGGCGGACCATGCACAACTAATAACAACGGTAGAGGCCATGGAAGTCATAAAAACCTTTAAACAAAAGGCACCAGGCTGGACGGGCATCACTAAGAACAATCTGGTGCATGCCCCCCGGCAGATCATTCAGGGAATAACTAACATCTTCAACGCTTCCCTGAATACGGGCTACTTCCCCGATGGGTTAAAAATGGCTAAAATCATTTTTATCCCTAAAAGCAAAGCTAACAAGTTAGCAAAATTATATTTGAAAGGCTTGAATGCCTAACGACGGAGAAACTAGATTTATATAGAGAAATTATATATATATATATATATATATATATATATATATATATATATATATATATATATATATAACAAAAAACAAAAATAAACAAAGTTAAAAGACAAGGCAAGAGTAGTTAACAACTACAGAAAGGTTAGCTTAATGCTGACACCAACCTAAGTGGAGGATGAAGAGAAAAGCAGAAGAAAACAAGATGCCTGGGATGCCCTCTGCACCAGGGCAAATACAAATTTCCTTCATAACTATCAACAATTCTACACATTTTCACCACTTATTTCATCAAATCTAATCAAATCAAGCCATACTAGAGAGTGCCTGATTCGAGATTGAGTAGAGTACGAGTATAGTAGGGAGTTCGAGTTCATCATGTCTGGTCGTGGCAAAGGAGGAATAGTTTAGGGCAAGCCTTAGAAGAAGACGGTCTACACTTGCACTAAGAGGAGTAGATATCCCGAAAGGGGCCATGGGGCCTCCCAACCGGAACTATTTGGGAAGCGACCAAATCACCAATTCCCAAAGTCATGCAAACCACCTTCGGCATGCTCAATATAGCCCTAATTAGGCTTATTGATACCCCCAACAGCTACGCAGCACTCTGTTGGAAACACGAGGATATCGAGAAACTGGTATCGGAGGAAGCCAATGAGCCCCTACGTACGATTAGCCTCGAAGCTGTTATCTCCAAGGAAATCCTTGCACGCCGTACCATAATACTTAGGAGACTCGACCCGTTCTTCACGAACAACTCTTGTGAGGCCATCAAGGTCGAGCTAACTAAACAGCAGAATTGGACAAAAATCAACAAAGTCGAAAAATTCTGAAAGAACATAGTTAAAGTAATCTTTGCAAATATCGAGATGGCTCGGAGGGCCATGAAGGATGGACTCCTGGGATTCTTCCTTCGTATAGCCCCAGAACAGGTTGAAGCGGAGGAGTTTATCCAACTCGAGTTCTACCAACGATGCCTTGCCGTGGAACAACACCCCACTAAAGAGTGTATGGCGGCTGACGTCACTTGCTCCATCTGTCCCAGACTCGGTCAGGAATGCAAAGAGTGCACTTCTGAGAAACCAAGATGCGTTAACTGCGGAGGGGACCACAGGGTCGTGGCCATGAGGTTTCCCATCCGCAAGGAAGCTATCTGGGCAAAACACGAAGTAACCAGGAAGGTAAAGGAGGCAAAATTCAAGACCTACGTCGAGGCGGTGGCAACAACCAAGACCAATGGCACAGTAAACTCTGCCACAAAACTGGTAGTGCCAGGTGAGTCCAAGGAGATTACGACCATGATCATCTTTGCTCACTTGCCGAATCTAGCTAACTTCGGCTCCTTTGCAGAGGAGTTAAATCGCCTCTTGCAAAAGAACAGGTTTCAGAAAAAGTTATGGTGACCACCCAACCCCGCATCGCAGGAAATGTGGAGGATACAATTCATCGACGAGCGCCAGCAAAAGAACACTGAAAAAGAAGAAGTTGTGAATCGGCACCAAAAAAAACTCGGAGGAAGAAGTAACAACGGGAGAAGACTTGATAAATGATGGAAACACGAAAAAGTTCACGAAGAAGAAAAAGAAAAAAGAAAAGAGAAGTGGAACAAGAGGTAAAGAAAGAAGAGGAAACAAACCAATCAAAAGAAAGCTCAGACGAAGAGGAAATCCTAAAGTATCTGGGAGTTCCCCTCCCGGAGAAAAAGGATATTCTTCTGCGGGGCTGTTTCTTCGACGCCAAGGACGTGGACCTTAGAGTCCATGGTCATCCCCAATGTCAACTTCCTGAAAGAACACCATGAAAAACTGCTCGACGGAATCAACAAAGGCAAATACAAATGGACTTACGAAGGACCATGGTCCCTGAAGGAAATAGGTGGAATATTGATGGAGCGCGCGATTTACATCCCGGACTCGTGCGTACACACCATCGCTTTGTCTACCTTTAAGGAAATGGAAAATGGCCAAAAGACTTCGGATATTTTTATAACCGTAAGTAAACAAATCAAAGTGATTAAAACAAGTTATCAAAAGTGCGAATAATTGAACAAATTAAAGTGTCTAGAATAAGCAATCTAAAGTGCGAAAAGTGAATGAATCGAGAAAATAATAATTAAAATGGTTTAACAGTGTAAAATATAGAATAATAAATTAATGAATAAGCTAAAAGGGACTAGATTAAAACAAACCATTAAAATTAATCTATAACGCGAAAACTAAACATAAGTCAGTTAACAAATAATTACCATAATAAGTGAACTATGAGAATAAAAATAGCAGTACAACTAGTTAACATATAAGATAATAATTTGGTAAATATGTAGATTAGCGACTCAAACGATGGGACGTACTATTTCGTCCGTGTTCCAAAATGATTCACGTTTTTGGAGTACATTTAAGGGGACGGCTCGTGTGGGTGTAAATACAATGGGGATACCACACTACGATGATCCTGAGTTTCATTAAATTGGGGGGGGGCGGGGGGTCACAGCCCCCCTATATGTAATCTTAATTGTTTATAGACTAATGTGCTAACGTTTACAGAGGTGAATGATTTAACCAAACCATGTCAGCGCCTTTAATCGTTTTGCGAATTATAATGGGGGTAGGGGTGCGGGTGGGGTCTGACGTCAGACGACTCGAACGCGCATGAATATTCCGGTAGGGGTGAACGAAAATATTTACCAAAATAACACTTTTTCGGCCGAGTCGCTAATCTACATATTTACCAATAATTTAACTCAAGTGTGTAAATAGTAATAACATAAAGTGCTACCAAAATAAACTGTCAAAAGAAACTAGAGGAAATATTAAAACCAGAACAATTAATATATCTAAATATGACTAAAAGAACAACTTAATTAAAATAGTAAGTGCTAAAATAAATTAAATCGAATGTAAGGTGATTATATCAAAAATTTACTTTAATTTTTTTTCTCGAATATATCCAGATATGACCAAAAAAAAAAAAAAACCCCGCTAAAATTGTAAATGTTAAAATAAATTAAATCTCTTATGAATGTAATATGTCTATATCAAAATTTGACTTTGAAAAATTATTCCTAAAAATTTATACTAAATTTATATAACTAAATTTAAAAACATTTCATGTATTTTATCAAAGCAATATATAGTATTAATAAGATGACCCCCCCTTGATTCCGAGAGAATCTTTTTTGCTACTCACACTTATAGCTTACTCTTCTCCGCTGAATTTTCATAAAAATATAACTTCACCACTACACCTATCTATTCTTTCGTTTTACATATATGTATTTAATTTTAATATTTGTAAAATGGAAAAACTCATTGTATATTTATCGCTCTAATATATCTTGATCTTGAGCCATACCAGGATTAGGTCTCCTGGAAATCTTATCGAATCTAACTAATTCTTAGAGAACTTGGAGGCATGTCTAGGATCAATATCCTGGATGAATACTAGTGACTTTATCATCCTCACTAGCTGTCTCTTAAACCAAGATACGAAGTTTTTCTCCACAAACTCGCAGTACTCCTCCGAATACATTTCGACACCATCAATCATTCAATGTGAAAGATCCTACTATCTTGTCTCCAGAAAATTCACCTTAAATCATCAATCCTCCTCCTTGTCGCTTGATGAACGACTGAACCTGACGTCGATTTAACAACACATCCTTTGCCCAAACATCCGGCCTCTCCAGAAGGACTCTCGATTCGTCTGTGAAAATAACTTTGCTAAATTCAGTTGAATTTGAATTTGAATTGTTGTAAGAGTATGTGTGGTGGGTAGGGGATAGAGATAGGGTGTGTGAAAAAATAGCGGAAAATAAAAAAGTGGTGAAAAGAGAAAAGTGTGGTAGGATGCAAAGAGATGCTAGTGCCTGGTGATCTGGCCTATCACTCTTAAGTATTTTTTGGTTTTGTGGTTCCTTTGTTGTAGTATTTAAGTTAGTTTATATATATATATATATATATATATATATATATATATATATATATATATATAATATGGCGTTCAAACCATTTGTCTTCAAATAACAATTAATGTCCTTAGGTATGATATGCGCATTTGCTGTTGTGGTAATAATTACTTTATTAATTACTTTAGTGTTGTGCTTAGTGTCTTTGTCTTTTTTGTATATCTTGTAGTGAGTGTAATTCGTGTTTTTTGTTTTTTTCGTGGATGTCCTCTTCGGTAAATTTGGGTCTTCATCGGTGAATTTGTAGAAATATTTAAGGTTTCACAATTAAGTAATCCTTTTCTTGGTCGGATTTTTTTATTTGGTTTAGGCTAAAAAACATTTATATTCTCATTTGTAGAACGGCACTTCTGCTCCGCCAGCTAAAACCCCGGCGGAGATTGGAAACTGGCGCGACGTATTCCTCTTCTGTTCTGGTCAATAATTTGGACAATATCATCGTCCAATTCAAGATTAACCATTTCCTGCAGATTCCTTGTCCGTTTTTCTATGACAATGTTAATGGGACTTAACCCAGCCTCCCGGTGCAGCTCTTCCTGTCGTCTTCTTTCTCGCCTGAGGGTACCTGTAATCAGGTACACACATTTCTTCTGCACTACTTGTAGTTCACTCTTTTGTGTCTTCGAGACACACGAGAGGACGGAAGCGAGATATAGCAGCGTCGGTCTTACAAGTGCATTGTAGATCTTTTTCTTATTGCTTCGACGAAGATTTCTGAACCTGTATAGAGTTTTGACTGAAGCAGTAGCCTTGGCGATTCTTTCTTGGACGTGCTTTTTGTACCCGGATGAAGTACATTCCGAGTACATTGCACTCCGTGGTGTAAGGATAACGTCTATCCCCTACCCTGACATCGTAAAGTAGTCCCCTGCCTATGGGGACTATTTAGAACTTTTCCTGGTTGGCGCGGATCTTCCACCGGGCCTCGTAGGTGTTAAGATTTTCAATTTCTGTTGCTGTCATACGAGCTTGCCAAGGCGCATTCCTCTATGGACAAGTGATTATCTAGGTGAAATCCTCGGCGAATTTAATGTTGAAGCAAGGCTTACAGGGGCTGGGGCATCAGCGGTGTAAATTAAGTAGAAAGTGGGGAAAAGGCCCCCACCCCCTGAGGGAGGGCCGCAGTGAACGGAAACTTTGGTCCGTCCGTTCACCCTAAACTGATGTACGCCGCTCTCTCCATGACATAGTCACAAAGAGTTCTTTCTAAGTTTTCTCCGTTGCCACACTTTATCAAACGCCTTTGATACATCCCGACAAACAATGTCAACGTAACTCTTTTCCCGTTTTGCTTGGGCTAGCTTTTCCGTGAAGACATTAATCACAATCTACGTACTTCGCTTCCTCCTAAATCCAAATAGATGTGGGTTGAAGAGGAAGTTCTCCTCCAGTCTTCTGTTGAGGATCTTCTCGAAGAGCTTCTCGCCAAATTCTAGAAGTGAAATTGGCCAGTAGCTCTCCTTCAACGTTGGGTCCTTTCCGTGCTTAGGCAAGAAAATCATCTTATCCGTTTTATAAGCATCTGGAAATTATTCCGTGTTCAAACATGCGTTATATATTTTTCTCATCCCTTCAATGACATTGGCTGGTGCCTTTTCAAAGTATCGCTTTGTAAGCCCCGATTGTCCTGGGACTTTTTGTCGAAATGAGTGGAGCACGCCGAGTAGTTCTTCTTCGGTAATCTCGGCATCTCCGTCGCGCTGTCTATCCAACTGGTGGTGAGGGTGCGATTGGTATATTTGTTCGTTAAGCTCGTCGATGATGTTGCTCTAAAACTCTAGGTCATAGTCTTCATTTTACTCCTCAGTTATACTGAAGATTTTTTCCCAATAACTTCGAAATAACTCTTCAATTCTTCCTTCTTCCGTTTCGATGTTTCCATCTTCCTTTTGTAGCTCGATCTTCTGCTTCTTCTCAGTTCATCCTTTGAGATTTCTGATCTTTTTCCAAAAATCTTTGGGAGTTGCTTCCTCATCGAGGCTATTGATGGCATCATTCCATCGTCTCCATTGTTGTTCAAGGATCAACTGTTTTAGTTCTTCTTTGACTTCTTTACTTCGCTGTATTGAGAGAACTGACGCATTCCTGGTGTTGATTTCATACAATAACTTCAACTTACGGTATAATTCCTTCATCTATTCGGTCCATCTGTAGGTATAGATGGTACTATACTCGGCTTTATGGATACAAGCCCTATCTGCGCTGATGAGATGGTTATTGAGGTCGTCGAGTACCTCATCAATCTCCTCGAGAATTGCCTCGTCCAAGTTGGACGGATCGTAGGCCTCGAGAAGGCGCGCATACCGTGTCCAGTCTGCTCTTTTGTAGTTCTTTATGACTACAGCTAGAACTTGTATAGGATTCCTGTTGATAGTGAGTAGGATCCCTATATAGTCACAACATGGTACCTGGACTGGTTCGATGTAGTAATTTAACGGCAGCTGACGATTCACCACACAAACGTCTGGTTTTGTGGCACTTCCTGCTCTGACAAAGGTGGAGAAGTCGGGGCCTATTCACTGGGCAATATTTCTGTCCAGCAATAGGTCCAGGCTTCTTCCTATACCGTTGAAGGTCCTGTAACCGGATTCTCGGCATCTAGCGTTCAGATCCAACATTAATATAGTGGAGGCTCTTCTGCCAAATAGGTTAGTTCCCATGTGCATTTATCCATTTGTTTTTGATTAGTAACTGCTTTTTTGGCCTTATTACTAACGATAAAATATTCCTGCGAGTCTTACACATTGTTTCTCTCGAGACAGAAGAAACTTAAGCAGTTGCAAAATGGTTTTGCTGTTTCAATCATGAATTTTAGCCACTTCGTTTTTGATTTGAGAAATAGGTTTTGGGGTAAGATCTCGAAATTGTGGTTGAACCCTTACTTTTCTTTTGACTTGAGAAAGATTTCTAAGGGGACGAGCTTTTGCCCAGCAATTTCTTTTGACTGAATGCCATTCTTTACAATTTTCTCACAGTGCGATGATCATTTTACAAATATTTTTAAATTTGCAAAGAAGACTTTGCTTTAAATAATTTTTCAGCAATATAAATTCTTCTCTTCTTGGAATTTTTTTTCTTGCTATATTATCAGCAAATGATTTTTGCAAAAGATGTTTAGACAGTCGTTGTGATTGAATTTTATAAAATCGACTATAAACTACACCCTAAACCACGGTAATAGCTTTGTTGGGAAGGTTAGGATTTCTTGGTTCTCTGTGAATCAACTTTGTGATGTTTTCATTATGCTGTGTTGGGTCCTTCAATTTTTATTTCGGATTTGTCGTTTTCGTGGTGAACCACGCTAATAGCTTTTGAATGAAAGTAGCCCATCTAGACAGATTTTGGAGAAAACGAAGAATAATTATACATAGTAAGCATACAGTGCGTATGTATTTAACAGAAAACCGTAATTATAATTCACGATTGATGGACATAATGAATTTGCCCACATGAGCGCCATTTCGAAGGATGTTGTACAAAACCCTAACATGCATAGAATCAGTGACGAATCCAGGATAAAAATTTGGGAGGAGGGTTAACCTGAATTCCTTCCTCTGAGGAGTCCGAGAATAATATAGCATTGATAATTCAATAATATAATTAATAACAGTATCTCACACAGGAATGAGCCCTAACTCTCTCAAATCCGAAATTTTTTCCACACATTACAAAATTATGAATTGAGTTTATTATAGTTTATAGACGTCAGCTGAGGTATAATACTGAATTTAAAAATTATTTTTAAGATTTACCTGCATTTTAGATATGTATCATAAAGGTACATTCAATCACAATGGCTAAAACGGGTTTTATATCTATTTTATATTATTACATTTTTTATGAATAGAAGAATACAAATATTAGGTTGGCGAGAAAGTCCTGATTCATTTAGGAAGTGGAAAGAAAACAAACAAAATTTGATGGAGCAACACCAACATTTATTCTTCAAAGTAAAGTCTGTCATTCTCTGCGATTTCTTCTAGCGATCAGCCAGCATCCGAATTTCTCCTAGGTACCAGTCAGCTGGTTTTGAATAAAAAAAATGTAAACAAGCTTTCCCCTTCCTAAGTGAGTCAGAACTTTCTGGCCAACCATATATGGCTTAAAAAGAAATATGAACATAAACGGCTCTGAAAGGTTTAATAACAGCACCTAACACACATTTATAACGCACAGCATTGGTCACGGTATTTAACACGAACATCAACCTCCTGTTCCTTTGTGCAAATACACTGATTACGCTGTCTATTCTAACATCAATTTCGTTGTGAACACCGATCAGCGCTTGGCAGTTGAGGCGTTCTTGATCAATGGTGTTCCTTAAGTACGTTTTCAGTCGCATCAGACCCGAAAATGAACGTTCGGCCTGCGCGTTCGAGACTTGGAGGGTGATGAGAACTTGGAAGAGTCTGGTCAGGTTTGGATACATTCGGGTTTGGGCGTCGAGAAGATCATCTAGAACGCAGTCAAACTTCATTGTTGACGAATAGAGCGTTTTGCATGGGCTTTGACGGAGCTTTAGGCCTCTATGTCAGATTCGTAGTTTTTTTGCCACCTCCAGTAAAGCAGCAACATCTCCGTGTGTGTTCCTGAGCAGATATTTGATGGTTAATCCGACCGGAATAGTGTTGTCCCATAACAGGTTCTGCAGCTCAATCAACACCTGATCAATGAACAGGACATAGAAAGATCGGTAATAATATTCCTCATCTGTCTGTTTAGGTACGTTTGCTCGCTATGTTTGCCACCAACAAACTCGAAGCACAGGAATGGTGTTATGTGAAGAGCTAGATATCCTGGAGGAGTTCCTATGCATTCTTAAAGACATCGTGGAAGTTGATCAATGCACCTTTCCGGGTCTTGTTGAGATACGTCTTTACATCCCAGATCGCAGCGTATGCTGATAGGAGATCGAACATAGGAGACTACAGGGCTCGGCTCGTCTCCACGGTGTGAGCTAGAACCGACTCAATGACCATGAGGCCAACCGGAAAGCGCGGCAAACATACTCGAGGAAAATGGTAATAACCGGTAGGAATTCAATAAACACAATGACTGAATCGTGTTGCTCAACTAATCTAATAGCACAGAGGCAGACCAACTTCTTCCACTTCGTGGATATCTGGCATTTCATGAGCTCAGCAAACCTCATCGAGCGCATGGTTGAGAAATAGCTGGTCTTGTACTTTGTTGAGGTTCTGAAGAGCGAGCTTTACCCACGGAACTTGTCCATCATTGTTCCTCAATGCACAGTACCCTCCCAACATTTTTATTGGAGGACGCTTAATGAATTCACTTCAATTTTCACTAGGATAATTAAAGAACAAAGTTGATGGGGGGCTTTAGCCTTCTCAGCCCCCCCCCCCTGGATCCGCACCTACATGGAATTTGTCAATTTCTTAATAGTAGCAGGTTGGACTGCTTCTGACCCACCTCTGATCGTTGCCAATAAGACTTCTTTAGACAAAAATTGACGTCCATCGGCATATACATCTTAGGTTGAAATCCGAACAGGCTGACGGCCACACCATCAACTTGTCACCTTATATGCCGTAAGAGCCTAGGAAGGCTTGATTGGCCCTGGTAGAGTGGGGTGGAGAGTTGTCATGAATGAAAACTAGAGTCCTTAGAAGTGAAAACGATATTCATCCAACCAGGGATCCAAGACCTCCTTCGAGAAATTGAAGTAGATGGCTGTAGTCACCCTGACTGGCACAACAAGTCTCTGTCTAATTATACCCGGTCATAAGATAACTGCTTCTCTCTGCTGTTGACGTCGCAAACGTTGGTGACACTCATTTCCGAAATAGACCCAACCATTTATTTGCCCAACCGTCAGTTCCGTCAAGGGTCGCCCTGGTCTCGTCAGTGAAAAGAACGCAACTCATGTCCAAGGCTATGTACTTACAAAATGATTGAACCCTCAGTCTTGTGACGAGACGTTAAAGGAGGCAATTTCAGGAGTGCTAGCACGGAAACAATGGTCCCTAGAATACGGCTCCTGATATTATTTGTTACATGGGGACGACTATTGGCGGTGAAAATGACTTTGCTTCTTTGTCTGGGTTTCCCACGTAACTGGCGGCCAATATTCCTCAGATCCCACAACCGGATCGCCCTTTTATTAGAAAAGGATCCGTCAGAAATCGTCTAAAGGTTCCTTCAGCACATTCCTTAATAATGAAAGACTTTTCTTCATCGTTGAGGCCTCTGCGACGTCCCATTGTTCTTAAAGAAGATGAATGCAATTAGTGTGGTTCACCCTAAACGAGGAATTTGAAAATAAAAATTGAAGGACGTAATGCAGCATGATGAAAGCATAACCTTAGTGTTGCCATATCGTGCAGACCAGTTGAGGAAAGTTTCATCAAGATTGATTCACAGAGAACCAAGAAATCTTACTTTACCTACCAGGTATTAGTGTGGTTCATAGTGTAGGTATGCAATACTCGAGATAAGCATTGTTGTATCTACTAAATTGTGCTCATCACATTCATAAACGTATCTGAACAAAATAATGTCATCAACCTTTTCGTGAAAATTCAGCTCCCGTCGAGGTAACATGCCTAATAAATTTTTCATGCCTCTCTCTGTCTCTGCGAGCTGATCGTAAAGTTGAGCTACCAAGCCCTTTCAAATGCAGCCATTGCGTAGACTTTCCAGTACTCCAAAAATGTAGTGCCTAAAATTCTCTCAACCTATAACAAAACGGGTTTATGTATCTTTATGAATCAACCGGTTTGCAAAGGAAGACCTCAAAAAGGCAAAATTGACCATTACCCAGATTGTAAAGAAAGATTTCTGCGGCATTTTCTAGAAAGATTAGTGAGATTTTGGCATTCAATGTCTCTAGGCAGATTGTCACGTTGACGTCGACAGGAGAAGGACAATTTACACTCTCGCGCACCCGTGGCTAAGCGTTTGATCAATCTGAAAAGCAAGAAGGCTCGTCTTGCATTTGCCACCCAGCACATTACATGGGCGGATGAACAATGAAACCAAATCCATTTCTGTGACGAATCTAAGTTTAATTTGTTCTAATCCGATGGTAGGAAGTTTGTCCTCGCAGAGCAGTCGAAAAATTGTTAGTCAATTGTACCAAAAGGAATGTTAGATTTGGTGGAGGAAGTGAATGGTCAAGGTCGTGGTTTAGGTAGAAGGTACTGAGCCACTTGTGCGCTTATAGTTACAGTGAATACATACCTGTATAAAGAATTGCTGCGATATCATGCTTTCCCCTATATGCGAGCTTCCGAAGTCCAACCTGCATTTTCATGCGGGGTAACGCCCTCTGCCACATGGCCAGGTTGGTGAAGACCTTCTTGGACGACGAGAAAATCACTCTTATGAACTGGCCTGCACCGATTCCGGACCTGAATCCTAATTAAATGTTTGGAAGACTCTCGGAGAGAAGTCTCAAACGATGAATCTCAAAAGGGTTCAAGAACTCTAGGAAACTCATCAAGAGGAAGGAAGCAAGATTAGAGTACTGCGCAAGAGGGTCAACAGTTGGTTCGTTCCTCTCACAAATGCCTCACCCGATGCCGGAGAGTGCTTCCCTCTTCTTCCTGATTTTTTTTTTTGGGGGGGAGGTGTTCTTTGTTCTTTATATTGATGTTTTGTATCTCAAAATAACCTAGGATTAGGATGGACATTACGGCTAATTATGTCCGTGGTGGCAGTCGCCAGATGGCCGCGATAAAGGAAAAAGAATCCTGTCACAGATGACAAAGCATCATTATGAAAAAAGCCATCCACACTAAATACTAATTACTAATAACTTATACAAATGTTTTCCACTTATGATTTAATCGTTATATTCCAATATAAATTTATTTCCTCTGTCTTTCGCATCATTTTGGGCACTTCAATTCTTCTAATAAATTACTTATCTTCTGAGAACTTTGGTTTTATTTATCGAAATTTGCACGAACTTTTTCCATACGTAGTTTGTACCTGTAAGTCATCGTACACCAATTCCGGAAACTTTTTTTCTGTGCCAAAAGTTTTGGAAGATGTGATAGAAATACATGTGTGCTCGGGTCCTTTGGGACGGTAATATAGCTTAATTTCGCTCACGTTCTCTAGATTTTCTCTTCCCCATCTCCGTTTCCTCCCACGCAAGGGGAGAGAATAACAGGTGTATATTCGGAGAAATGCGCATCTTAGGGTTTTTATACACCCTTTTTTAATCATAGAGATTGGGTTAGTTTTGAAGAGTTAATTGCACTGTCAGGCTTGAACGCCCCACGCAGTCTCCTCTTTAAGCTACTCGAGCTAACCATTTCCAATTCTCCTGACTTCATCACTTTCTTGACGGAGATACCCTCATTTGTTTTCGCCTCTTATTCTTTACTTAATAATAATATTATTAATAATAATAGCGAAGCGCTTCCTAGTGTGAGTGGAAAGTCCTCCAAGTGAGTCATCTTTTTCAATATTTGGGAAGGTCTGTCACCACCTTTTAATCCTTTTCTTTTTAGCACTTATTCCTTTTGCATTTTCGAAAAGAAATTGCACTTGTACTTCTTCGAGTACCAATTCTTGGGACAGCTCTTCTTCGAGTACTACTTGGTGCAAAGGTATTCCGCAGTGCAGAGGTGTTGTCTCCAATTGGCTCATCATCTGTTGATGTAGGCAATGAAAATCAACGCGGGAACGAAGGATGAATTGGTAAGGATTTTTGAGTATAGAGTTATGTAAAAAAAAATAAAAAAATCGAAGAGCTTTTATTATTACTTCAAAGGCAAAATGACTTGGGATAAAAAAAAATAAAAAAATCCCCTGATTGCTATCTATAGCTTTAGACACGATTTTATTAACTTCTCTTCTCTGACCTGGGAATTTAGGAATTACCTTTTCCCAGTCAAGCTATTTAGTACTACAATTGTGCATTGCTATTATTTCTGGATTTAGGTCTAGGCTGAATGATAGGTATGGGTAAGGGAGGGCTAACACACTTCATACCTGGACAATTTATATCTAGGACATCTCGTATCTTGCCAAAGATAAGTGACCAAACCCAACCTAACAGGAAACGTTTTGTAAAACACACAAGACCATTTTGAAATTCATTCTATGTATTTCCTTTTTTTATTATTATGGTGTGAAATGGGATAAGTATGTGCATTGTTTTTGTTATCAGAGTAGATTCGGCTGGTGTGAGGAACACGACCACATTTAGAAAGGGCGCAGTAGGACTTGGCACGTATACACGAGTTAAAGTGAAATTCATTCTAACGAGTAAAGTTATTACAAAATAATTCATATATTTTAGTATATCCGACTAAATACTACTAATACTACTTACTATTATCATTTAAATGTTACAGTCATTTCTTACGGCATTGCTACATCATTTAAAATTGAAAACCTTTATGTAAACAGATAACTAAGATAATAAATGGCTTGAGATCAGTTGCTGATTTTGAGCTCTTAAAAAACAAAATATTAATTTATAGGTCTCTTTAGCGTGACTTGTTGAAATTGTCGTTTCCTCTTTCTTTCTCAGGAGGTGATTGGATACAAACCAGACCGGACTAAATGGGTCATAGCCATTGTTTTGTGCATTCTTTCCGGCGGCCTATTACTTCTTTTGTTGTCATGGAAACCATCAATCAGGCTAAAGTTTACTCACGTCCAATGCAACGTGATTGATGCAACAGTTGTGATAGCCACCGTACGTTTCAGATTTTTTTCTTTCGAAGGTTCTTTGTAGCTGGGCTGATTTTGAAAGCGAAATAAAAGATTGGGAAATAAAGTGGGGTCAGAATTTCTCCGGCGAAACTATTGGCGATTGCAAAGTATTTTGTGTAGTCATTCTCTCATCATTATGACCAAACTTCGGGAAACACTCAACCAAACCATTCAATTTCGCTCCCCTGAAATTAAGTTTCTAGACCAATTCCCAACAAGTAAGAGATGGCAATATTTTATTTAAATATAAAAATAAGGATGGAACTGTGAGCCATTTTTCTTCTACTTTTTCATTTTACTTTTCTTCCTTCTCACTCTTCTTTTCTTCTTAGCAACACTAAGAAGCGAAAACCCAACTAGAGGAATTTTTCTTATATATATGTATATATATATATATATATATATATATATATATATATATATATATATATATATATATATATATATATATATATAATTAAGTAAGTAAGTAAATGAAGTTGTAAAGTCGGGAGATTTAAAGATAAGTGGAAGGTGCATAATCAAGGAAAGGGAGCCTACTCGGTGTTGCGCAACTCTCCCCAACCTTTCTTCGTTCACTAATGAAGGCGTAGGCTTAAAGGCAAGGTCTGTCGGGAGTCTCCCCTAACACGTGTTGTGGCTTTCGCAGGACATTTACGGGCAGGTGTGGGAGGAGTCGGTGGAGGAAGAGGACTCTTTGTCCCCCGAGTGGAGGAGGATCCGGCGCAAATTCTTCTTCAATAAAAAGATCAAATACATTTGGGATCCAGATGAAGCAGCCTTCGCGAGATTGAGGTGTCGTACCGGACATTTTTGCCCTCTCGAGAACACGGAAAAGTTTCCTCCTCCTCTCTAGGATTGACGTGTTTGTTTCTCTAACCTCGTCTTGGTAGTTTCAAATTGCCTCATAATTTTGCTAATGTTGTTAATTTGCTATTTTGGTTATTTTTTAGAATTTTCTATACTAGTAAATTTATCAATTTTCTTATTTTACAATTATTAATTGATTAATTTCTTAATTTGTTCGTGTTCCTAATTAACTAATTCGATTTATAATCTTGACAATTTGATACTTTTAAATTTGCTAATTTGCCAATTATCTAATTTGACTAATTTACTAACTTTGTCAATTTGATTATTTTTTAATTTGTTAGTTATTAATTTACTTTGTAGTTCTGCTTATTTTATTTATTAACTTCATCATTTTCTGAGAATTTTTTATAACTTTATTAAGTCGTTCATATTCTAAGATAGATAATCTGTTGTTTTTTGTCTTAATTTGCCCATTTCGCTCATTTTGGGTGCTATTTATTTCAGTTTCCCCCCGGCGGGGAGCAGGATGTCGGAGCTGCGGTCGGAGTCTGGCTTGAGTGCGGAGGAGGCGAGGAAGCGGCTCCACATCTTCGGCCCAAATCTGATCCACATCGAAATCCCGACCATTTGGAAGCTGTT
Organism: Ceratothoa steindachneri; assembly: GCA_963969495.1. NCBI lineage: Eukaryota > Metazoa > Arthropoda > Malacostraca > Isopoda > Cymothoidae > Ceratothoa > Ceratothoa steindachneri. The sequence continues at coordinate 45,120,624 of OZ018323.1, read as the reverse complement.
CGTGAGCCAGGCGAGTACGGTCTAGTCTTGGTCGCTGGCTTAAGCTTCTTCACGCTATCAAATTAATTAATCTCTCATACTATGCATATATTACGCAATAATAATAAGAATCTAGTTTTTTGGTCCTTTATTTTATCTACATGGTGTTTATGTTTTCATTTTTGTATTGATTTATTTTAAATTGGAAAAACATGTCTACATTTTTGACGACAATGTATGAAAGATATGTAGCCGCAAATCCCCAGGCAAGCATTTGGGATGGGGTGGAGCACGCAATCTTCAATTGAAGGGGATCACCACGACGCCATATTCAACACCTAAAATTTATCCCGAGGATCACTCAGATCTGTCCCGACACTCGTCATTTTACTCGACGGTTCCGAAATAAAACAATTTTCCCGTTCTTGCTCCTCATCACTGGACCAAAAGTGGAGGAACTGGGTCTTTTTGGAGCTCGATACGGCTACTGCCATGATTAGGAGAATAAGTCGATAGTCATCGCCGTGGTTCTCTTTCACGAAAAAACAGAGTGTGTTTTCTCAGTCGGTCATTTGAAAGGATCAACTTGCACACTGCCATTTGACGCTTTTGATTCTAACGCCCCGAGTTGAGGAACGTAACCAATGTAATAAGATTTGTACGATCAAAGAGTATGAAGAGTTCGTTGAAAACAGTGTTCTGCTTTCTTCATAATAATGCTGCAAGCGACATTAGCTCGAAGCGTTACCTCGTTAGTAAAATGTAGTTCGAAAAAAGATGAATGGGCGTTTGAGTTTGTTTAGGCGCCAAGCGTAAGGAATGAGGATACTGTACTTACCAATGCAAAAGTTAATTACCGGCCCGATTTCTCTTCGTTTGCCAGTGGCTTGAGTGGTTTGATGAAGCTACTTGAGCTTCATTTGAGTTTGAAGTGAAAGATAGCTGACTAAAGTAAAATGTGAATTAGGTGTAGTTTGAGCCTTGAAACCAATAGAGTCGATAAGTCAGTTTGAAAATTAAAGGAATGAAAGACAAAAGAGTTGTTTCTCTTCGAAAGTCTGGAGAGTGTGTGTGAATTTATCATCTCTCATCCCCAGCTAGGGACGGGCCTACGATAACAAAGCACCGAAATCCTCCCCCCCCACTCACCTGGGCATAGGAAGAGAACCACCTCCGTCAGGCCCACCCAGTCCCTCGGGTCCACACCGCCAACTGTTTTAAGCCCTCAAAGAGGTCATTAAACGACTACATCTGTCTCACAGAAGGAGCCTTCCGAAATCAGAAAGGGATCCCAGTGTAGCGCTCGCCGACCGTTGCAGAAGACAAGGGGACAGTTTGGGCAATGCGTTGGCAAACAACTGCTTGTCACACGCATGAATCTGGAGGGATCTTCGATATCCGAGTTCCCCAAAGAAAGATAGGCCACGCTTATTGGCGTGACTTTATCTGAAGCGCTAAATGGGTTTAATTTTATTCATCAATCGAAGTATAAAAATTAATTAAAACTAAATATCTAAGAGAGATATTCTTCGAAGTTTATCACCATCAGTATCATCATTTTCAACTACTTTGGCTTACTGTGATCAGTGCGCATCGGCACCTTACATGTTATCCACCCCCTCTTGCCCCTGTATGCACTTACAAGTAATAAAATTTTACTTTTCTTTAACTTCATTTTTGTGTTTATTCTTCAGGCCTACAATCCTTTCTACATCTTTCAAGCCTACACCATCATCGTGTGGTATGCGCAAACGTACGTTATCTACGCCACCTGCATCTTCCTCCTCTCCGTCACCTCAATCGTGATGAATATTTGGGAAACGCGAAGGGTGAGTCAGCAGCCGCCCCAAGTGACCGGGATGTCACGGCCCCTCAACACCCCTTGGTCTATAGTCTTTTACACGTCTACAGATGAAGCCACCTTCACTGCAATGATTAATTTCGCACATTTTATATTCCAAGTCATCATTTTAAATTATAAAAAACGAAATGCGGATAGTTAACTTTTCCCTCCATGCAATTTACATATTTTAATGTTTACACACGTAAAGCTAACCCTTTCAAACCCCTTAAGGGGAGGATGTGTAGCAGAGGCAACGAAGGCCCCGGCAACGACTGAAACCTAGACTAGCAGCATGTCCTCACGACCCAGTGACCCAAGAGAAAGTGGTGCTCTCTCTCTCTCTCTGGTTGTCTTTTGCACCTCTTTAAAATCCCCCACTATCTTTTCCACGCCTGTTTAGACCCAGCAAAGTGTGAAAGAGGGCGTTAAAGGTTCTCTAAAATATCAAAGAGTAATGCTTGAGGAAGGTGAGTAAATATGATTTCCTGGGTAAGGCAACTAAACTTGAATGACATTTTATCTTCAGCATTTTCACGCTTAGCCTACTTATTGTCTATCCATTATCTTCGGTCTGGCTTTTCATATTTTATTTCATTATAAGCCAGTACATTCTTAACATCCAAAACACCATCTTTCCTTTTACATTGAATACAAAAGGGCCAATAAAAGGATTAAGATTCTGTCTTCCAACTTTATATTTCAGCAAGCCCGGACGCTACGCAAGAAGATGGTGACCGAATCCAAAGTTCAAGTAATAAGGGATGGTCAAGGTAAGCAACCAAAAGCAAGTATGACGTCACAGTCATACTTGCATACTGACACTTATTATAATCAAGAAGGAGATGCAAAAGAACTAATTAATTATTTGTGATCTCATCACACCATTTTGATTGTTTAAATAACCCGCAGAGAATTCGAAAGGTGACTGCTAAAAAAAATGAGATTTTTTTGTGTGTTTTCCTCTATTTATAACTTCTTTCTTCTCCTGAAAAAAAGAATAAATGTCGTTTAATAATAAGTAGAAAAGTAGACTAAATCAGTGGTTCTCAACGGGTCAGTACTGACCCCAGGTGGTGTTAGAAGCTAGATAGTCGAAAGAGGGCGTTGATCCGTTAATGGAGGCGAAAGTGCGTTTCATTGAATGTCATCCGTACATTTTGGAATTTACATTTCGTATTAAAATGAAGCAGATGGAATGGCTGAAAGTTCCTACCACTATCGCTGCGATGTAAGGAAAGTTTTAAAATATTTATCGTGTAAATCAAAGATTACGTTTCCAAAAAAAAGGAAACATCCTCCCCTCGAAATTGAAGCTCGCCATGAATCGATAATACTGTGAAGTTTGCTATAATAGAAAGAAACCGCTACTATCTCCTACTAGATGGAAATAGCAACATTGTGAAACACCAAAATTACGTTTATTTTCGGCGTCGAGTAAAAAGCCAAGTACAAAAAAAAAATCCTTCTAAAACGTGCAAAGAAGATCCCAAATAGTTCTACACGTATGGAAATGATATGAAATCGATTCAAGATTCAAAAGGACCAATTAAAGATGACGAGGGAATGCTAGGTAGCAACATAAGAGTATTGCTCAAATCATAAATCGGAGATTTTATTTTGTGTTTAGGCTGGAAAAAATAAAGTGACACCCTTCTTTCTCCCGATGTAATTGACTTCAATGAAGAAAACACATTTGCCATCTTAAGTGTTCACAGATCGAATTGTAAAATTATATCGACAACATGAAAAATTCAAAATTTCCGGGTTCAGATAAAAAATAATCACAACAATTTTTAACAAATCTCTAAAAGACGGTATTGTTCCCTTAGACTTTAATTAACAAATGTTAAGCTATTTTTTTTAAAGGGGGAAAATACCAATTTTACAAACTATAGACTTATTAACTTAACATTATTTTGGCGTAAACCTTTGGAGTCAATTGTTAGAGACAGAATCGTGAATCACTTGGATAAACATAACTCACTTAAAGATAGCCAACATGAATCCAGAAGACGTCGCTCGTGTTTAATGATTTTTAAAGATTTTTCGGGTTATGACATAAATAGGATCGTCATAAATCGGATAGACATTATTTTCGTTGATTTTAAAAAGGCGTTTAATTCGGTATCTCACAGAAGACTTTTGAAAAAGCTTAGAACGCACAGGATAAGAGGTAGTTTATTGGATTAGAGAGAAAACTGGCTTATAAACCGTAGGCAGAGAGTGGTGATATATGGAGAATCGTCTGATTGGGAAAAGGTCACCAGTGGCGTGCGTTAGGGGTCAGCCTTATGTCCTGTATTATTTGTTATCTTCATAAACGACCTAGATTCAAGACTACTAAGCAAGATTGACAAGTTCGCGAACGATTCAGATCAAGGGGAGGTACAACAAGACCGAAATGGCATATTTAATTGGTCGGTTACAGGGCAAGTGAATTTTAATATCAATTAGTGCAATGGAAAAGTTTATTATATGTAGACGGTCCTTGATTAAAAATTGTATCAGCAGAACGTGATATCAGTGTATTAAATTCGAGTGAATCGAGTTTTCAAAGCACTGCGTCCAAATAGTTAGAAAAGAAAATAGAACATTCGGTTTTATTGCGAGTAATTTCGAATATAAAAGTAGAGAAATAGTAGTCCCATTATTAAAATCACTCGTGCGTCCACAGCTAGAATGTGCAGCTCAGTTTTGCTCTCTTTATTTAAAAAAAATCGATGCATTGGGGAGAATGCATGGAAAGGCGACAAAGCTCATCCCAAAGCTGAGAAACAGACCCTATGAAGACAGACTTAAAGAATTGAAATTGCTGTCGTTTCAATTGAAAAAATTCTTTAAAATTATGAATGGTTTCGATAAAGCGTTATCAGACGAATATCTTGGGGAACTATTTTACTTATAATCGGAGTAAACCTCGATTTTGCCGCACTTCACCAAACCTGAAAACAGATGTGAACAAAACACTAAAAATAGTTCAAGAAAAAATAACCTGAGCTAACATAACTTAATCTTCAATTTTCGAACTACCAGTTTGTGAAACTATACAAACTTTTTGTACCTACCTAACTTTGTGTGGGCTTTGATCCACACACTCTGCCTTTTTGCGTAGGTGTTTCACCCTCTACACAAACTGATTTTTTAAAATTAATTCGTAGTATAAACAACTCCAAAGCACACATGAAAAACGATTTGGCCGCACTTCGCCTTACGACCGCCAAAAATGAAGAGTAGATTTGGATAAATAACCTCAACAAAAACTTCCACTGCACGATTGGGTCACTGTGAAGATGTTTCACGAAGTGTTTGAAATACAATTCATATCTACTACAAATCATAACGCAAAGCTTTCCGATCCAAAAGCAGAGGCGAATAGAAAAAGGTGAAGAAGTCGAAATTATGAAACAACGTGACGTCACTGGTCATTTTTTTCGAAAATATTTCTCAACTGTGACGTCATCACAATTAAGGAAGATAAAAAAAATATTGAAATTCAAATTTTTATTGTATTAATATTAAAATCGACCGCTCAATAAATTCTATGTAGATGGATTCGCAAAAATGTGCTTGACACAATAAAAGTGATTAAATTTGTATTTAAGCGATTACGTTTTTTTTTAAATATTAAGCCTTTATTAATATTTTTTTGAGAATCTGACTGATGAACATGTAGTCCGTTACTTCGACCACTTAAAGATGATGAAGGCTGACATGAAAAGCCCATTCAGTGATCTTCAAAAGCTTGACGTCTTTGACTGGGTTGAACAACCATTCAAAGCTAATGATACGAATTTTGAAATTGAGATCCAGGGGAAGCTTGCTGAGCTATAAAATGACGATGAGAGCCAGGAAATTGCCCGCACCCTTACTCAGTTCTTTGAAAAAGAACTCGCCTTGTTATCTTGATATTTCCAATGTCATATTTAGTCGAAGAGGGCTTCAGTGATGTCCATTTCATGGAGTCCAAATATCCTAACAGACTGAATCTAGCAGTGCTAGGTGCGTTGAGGCTAACCCTGACTTTTTATTATAATTATCCTAGCGCGCGTGTGCGCGTGTCCGTCTGTACATTTTAAAAAAATGTAAAATGATTTATTCTTGCACCCAAATTTTGAATGTGCTATGAAATAAAAAAAAAGCTTTTTCTTTCGCACACTTTCTTAATTTTGTGAGCGAAGCGGACAAGCACCGTAAGTTTAGCAAAAAACGCCCGTAGGGCGGAATTTTGCTAGTATATCTAACCTTCAGTGAAAGTATTGGCTGGCAAACACACACCTAGCGAAAGTCTCATTACTACTTTTAATTATTTTTCTAAAGCTAGCTGCTATAGCACAATTTTTATTTTAAGTTAGTGCTTATGTGTTTGTTCGAAATTTAAATCAAATTTCTTGCTATGCTGAGGCTCAAGCTGTTGTCTCATTTTCAGGAAAGATTCTCACGTTATAATTTGAAATTGCATTTCCATGATGGATGGCGTTGATAGGTCTAGTTTGGCAAAAGGGGCGTTGGAATATAAATTGTTGAGAACCACTGCCTTAACTGTAATACTAGTAATGCAAAGGGACCATAACGGCAACATTTTGCAGGAAAACCTTCATTTGTCCTTATTTCAGGAACTCCATGAGTGGCCCTTTAGCATTCATTGAGATCATGGCGTTTTCATATTTATATTAAATATGCATTTTCTTGTTTATTTTCTCAAAGTTCTCGACCTGAATTCCAAAGAGATGGTTCCCGGCGACGTAGCCATTGTTGTAGCGGGTTCGGAATTTTTGGAGGCTGACATGGTCCTCCAGGAAGGTTCTGTCGTCATGAATGAAGCCATCCTTACTGGAGAATCTGTGCCTATCACCAAAGTGAGTCACGACCCACTCGTGTAGTTTAGATGTTTCACTTACACTTATTTTAATAAGTACATCCCCCTTTTATCTGCTCAAACTCTTGTGTCTACTACCCTTTCGTTGTCGCGGTAAGGTTTATTTCCCTTTCTTCCACATATGTAGTACACTGGGTATATTACTCATTTTTGAACTCAGTTTACTGAGACCAATGCCATTTATTCTAGTCAGTATCTCGAAACTATTACCATTTTTTTTCCCTTCTGAGGTATTGAGTCCACTGCCCTCTCTCCCATTCAATACGCTAAGCATATCACCCATTTTTCCACTCAATCTACTGAGTCTACTCCTCTTTCTATGATTCAGTCTACTGCCCCTGAAAGAAGATCTATATATGCAAATAAGATCTTTAATTTTGAGTTCAAATCTCCTCTGTTCCCACCAGTCGTTAGAGCATCTATCTCTCCCTTCTTTTCTGCGTGTTTTTCTTATGACCTATCATCGAATTTTATGATTTTACCATTGAAAAATTGTCGATGATTGCAAATTAAGTCGACAAAGAGGTATAATTATTATCGCAACTTAATTATTTGATTTTGAATAAAAGAATTCTACATTGAGAACATTTATCTTATCGCCGAATGGAGTCACAATTCGGGTCGAGTTTGAAGCATTTCCATAGTTCGAACCTGTGGTTCGGATCCTATGTCAAACCATGTGTCACCAGAGGGATAAGCATTAATATATAAATACAACTTGGTGGTGAAAAAAGGTTTAACAAAAACAAATACTCATGCATCTTGGGAATCTATGGTAGAATGTCATTAAAAGATCTAAAAAATATCTAAAAAAAAAATTCCTGATAGTTTATAAAAGAAATTATTTTTAAAAATTTTATCGCAGTCAAACCAGTTTGATGATGGCGATTTCTTTTATTCGTCAACCCGATAGTTTCCTACGAGATGTTCTTTCCTTGGTGTTTTTGTGTTGTTGTTTTTTGTATGAATATACTCCTGAGAGCTTCCAGTATAGCGTACGAGAAGTGGAGGCGAGCGGCTTAAAAGCTTCGTTTGAAAAAGCCTCTTTAGAGATTCAGGATGGCGGAGTGGATTCGCCGCTGGCTAACAGTGGTCTAGCGACGCGGGAAGCTGTTCGCAACTCGCCTACGCTATTATTTTTCTTTGCCCCCTTTCCTACTCTCCTCTATCTACACCAGTACACCCACCTGGCCCCATCAGTATTTATGGTTGGAAACACTTGCTATAGCAGTTATTGCCACGTGCTTTTCATACTTTCTATTCTCCCTTTCCATTTATTGCCATTTTACAGGAAAAGAACTGATAGGTTAAATGAAGTTCCCTTTTCTTATTAACAATTACTAAACAATCCGATAGTTAGATTGACAGAAAAAATAGCCATGTAGTTAGCTACCTTCCAAAATACTAATTTTCTAACCATACGATTGTTTCAAAGACTCTAAAATATCGCGATCCTTTCCCTCCCAGGTGGAGTTAGATTCCAATGACGACAGTATTTTTAACTTGGAAAATCACAAACGACACATCCTCCATTGCGGCACCCATGTCCTCCAAGTAAGAGGAACGAAAGAGCTGAAAGCCATTGTTATCAAAACAGGTTAGAAATAATTCCCAAACTTAATGCTAAGCAGTGTGGTTGAGATTAAGCAAGCAATTGCCTCTGCCAGAAAGCATTAACCTCACAAAATCAGTCTCTGTGCTTATATGGACTGTTCAGATCGTGGTAGATGGAAGCGGCTCTAAATCTGGCCTCTTGTTATTTCAGGATACGACACAGAGAAAGGAGAAATGGTGCGGTCGATACTATTCCCGAAGCCAATGGATTTTCATATTTATTCCGACTTCCTCCGACTTATTTTTATATTTATTATCCTTGGCTTAGCTGCCATGATCTGGAGTTTGGTTAATTGGGGTATGAAGAAAGAAGTAAGATAATGACGTTGTATACAATGGTTTGTTCTTTAGATAATGTTATCTCTGATTTCGCTATTTTAAATGCTAATTATTTAGATACTTAAAAAATAAACAACATAGAAAATAACACCAGTGTAGTTACAATGAAGTTAATGAATAACTTTTTTTCTGCACTCTACAAGCGACTAGAATTTTTGATAAATCACATTAATAAGTAACTGGTTTCGTTATCCAGGTGAGTTTACAAACGATGATCTTCAATTCAATTGATCTCTTGACGTTTGTCGTCCCACCGATAATTCCAGCCACGATTACAGCCATCAATCTTTGGGCTCAGAAACGACTTCAAAAGCAACGGATATTTTGCCTTTCTTCCAATTACATCAGTTTGGCAGGACCAGTTGATGTCATCTGCTTCGACAAGGTTAAAATACATCTGTATTCGGTGAATTTCGGAATAGCAAGATTATAAAAACAACATCCTTATGACCTATATACAATGACCATACCTCATGACTGAATAGAAAAAAAAACGCGAGGTGAGAATTGAATTTTCCGGTATTTACAGCACAGGAACAATTTTGAGGCTTCTTACTTCCTCCATGAGCTGTACAATAAAATATGAGGGAATTGAAAGCGAGTTAAATAGGATTCTATTCAGCATTATTTCTTCATCAAATAAACTGAGACAAAGCCAACTCTATAAATCATTTTAATGCTAACATCGGAAAGCCATTTTCCAAATCCAAACTTAATTTCTTCTTACTTTTAACCTATTTTCTGGAATGTATATAGTGGGCTTACCATAAGAAGCTTGCTTTTTCTCATATTAGTATCTACTATATAGTCATTCCGTCCAAGTATAATTTATAGTATGTTATTATTATGAATATAAAGAATGGTCATATTCAAGTTGTTTTTGCGTTTCCTCATATTATATTGTATATCTGAATGATAAGATGAGAAGCATTAATTCTACTTCTGTACTTGAAATAAAAATTCACTTCTCACATTGCTTTTATTCAATCGTTTTTATCAGCGTGTATAATACGCATCTACATATTAACCATTTCTCACTTTTCAGACGGGAACTTTGACGGAAGATGACTTAAGTTTGGAAAGTGTGGTACCTGCTATTAAAGGAGAATTCCTTCCGAACGTTAAAGATGCCTCCGAAATATCGAAAATCTCCAAATTTACACAGGCGCTGGCGACATGTCATTCAGTGGTCAAAGATGCTGATGGAAGCTTGATCGGGAACCCATTGGACATAAAAATATTTACTGCTCTTGGCTGGGTAAAGTTCATAAATTTGCTCACCTTTTAACAGCGATTATACTCTTCTATATGCAGTTATTTTTCGATAATTTAACGTGACATTAGATAAAAATGTTAATTGGTGGTTGCAGAATATCAGGGATCCAGAAACCAAAAAATCGTCTACAACACCTCTTTTCGTGGTGGAAAAGACCTTCGGGGAAATCTCTTGTGAATATGAGGTGTTCAAAGCTTATCCCTTTGAATCAAGTGAACAGAGAATGACGGTAGTCGGCAAAAAAAGTTCTAGAGAAAGTTATGAAATATTCATCAAGGGTGCACCCGAAAAAATTGTTAGTTTATGCGTTAAAGAATCTGGTACGAAACATTTGTTTAGGGATTTTTTATATTTCCTAAGTTTTGACATTAAAATATATAAATTAAATCAAAGATTTATGACTTAAAATAACCATAACGACCCTTTGTTCCGTTCCTATGGCAGTTCCCGATATTTTCTTTTCCGTTCTGGAATGGTACACTAAGCAAGGATTGAGGATTTTAGCCTCGGCTTCTAAGCAGCTGCCAAATTCTTTCACCTTGGAAATGGTAAGATGTTTATTTAATATTAAGGTTTACATCATTTATATTTTAGCATTTATTGATTCAAATATGTATTATTAGATAACTAAATGAAAAATCGAGATCAATTGTTCTTAAGTATGAGATGTTATGATACTAGGAATAATTTGTAACTCTCAGAATAATTTTTAAAATACGATCATCTAAGCCATGTTAATAATAGAAAAATTCTCCAATTCCGCCATCAGATTGTTTTTTAAGAAACCATGAGCTTAAAATCCCAATTAATCGGTAAAAAAGGAAGGATTCGAATAATTGATAAAAGTTTGTTTATTTCCTTTAAATAAATCAAAAGTATTAAAAAAAAGATGAGTTAGAGAACGTATGATTAGTATCAGAAAGAACGATTTCTACATCTATCCTGGTTGGCCAAAATCAATGACAAGTGCATCGTGATTTACGAATGGGAAGTTGGTAAGGGAGGGGGGTACTTTTTAACAGCGGCTCTCGGGTCTCAAGATCATATGGTAATCTCCGAAGAATTGTCCTAATTCTGTCTCATTATTATACCATAACCAAAGTCAATGTGGGTTAACTTTGCACACGATAAGAGCAATATTGACCATCGGTTAGATCGTAGCTCTTCAAATCTGTAGCCCAAACTTATCACTGAAGCTGACTCCATAAGGAATCCCTTTTCACAGATCAATGACACGGAGAAAGAAATGCTAGAACAAGACTCCACTTTTTTAGGTCTGATAATCTTGCAAAACAGACTTAAACCAGAGACTACTCCTGCTCTTCAAATCATCCATGAAGCCGCCATAAACACTGTTATGGTAACAGGTAAAATATATAATAGCTACTTGGTTTAGCGCGGTCTGCCCGACTGCTCGGTGTGCTGGCAGTTAGTCAACCCTTCCCGCTACTGTATAGCATTGTGCCATTTATTATTTCGGATTAATAAAAGTGAATTAAAGTGAGAAGTGAATTTGTTAGGACTCGCTTAAATAAAAATTGGTCAAAGCGAAAAAGTGCGATAATTTTCGGAAAGTGGACCACTGGTTTTTCGATTAGATAAAGTGGAGGGTGAAATCTTCACACCTTTGCTAGATAGAAGGACCAGAGCCCCATCAGGCCTATTCATGTAACCTCAAGGCTAGCCTAAAGGTAAAGTAAAAAACATTTACTTGGAATTTGGTCCATCCCCCTCATTCTCTCATTCCACCCCTTTTCTTTTTCATTTTCCTCTAAATATTTTTCCCGGTGCATCATTAACTCACTCACATTTTCTCAAAACACCCCCTCTCCTTTTCCCCGCCAACTATCTTACTATAGTATGCAGAGGAAATGAGAGAGACCCTTCGAATTACTCTTCGGGCCCTCTTGGAGGGCCCCAAACCAGACAGATGTAAGGTATTTGAGAAAGTTTTCAGGTCCCTGAGTATCGCACTAGTACGACTTATCGACATCCAAAATGGTTACTCGGTCATTTGCGCGAGGGAGGCTGACTGTGAAGCCCTGAACTCAAGTAAGGCCGTTGAATGCTTAAAGACCATAAACTTGAAATCGACCACACGGTCACAAATACGATCCCACCATAGCTTGATCTGCAGGTGCCTCGGCTCCTGGATCGGGTGTGACTCGGCAGACGAAATACAGACTGAAATTAAGAGGAACCACTCATAAGCAAATGTAGCTGAGGTTATCAAATTCAAAATCTACACGCAGGTGTTTAAGGTTGTCTTTAAGGACACGGCTATGGAAAAAAAGCTAAGGAAAAGGGTCTACTTCTCTTCAGTGTAAGGGTCTACTCAGATCAGATGGAACGTAATGAGTTTGTTTACTTGCAAATGTGCTTTCGGTGCTACAAGTACGGCAAACACACTACTTGCAACTGTCCTAAAAAGGATATTACACTGTGCTCTATCTGTGCCTAAATTGTCAATGCAAGCACCGGGCAATGTCCATAGCATGTCCGGTAAAAAAAAACAAGCAATTCAAAAACGAACACAGGTAAAACGCGAACGTGAAGATAAAAAGCCAATACCACTTACGCCAAAGTAGCCAAAGCCGCGATTGCAGAGACCAACAACCAACGGACATACTTCCACATCGAAAACGAGAATTCCACCAAAATAATGTGTCGCATATATTATGCACATATTGCGAACATTACTCGCCCAGGTACCTTTGCCACCAAAGTCAAACGCATGCTCGTAAAAAACGGAATGCAGGAGATGTGGTTTCCGACAACCCGTCTTCGGAGGAAGTTATGCGAATTAGCGTAGCTCGCTGGTGCGAAAATTCATGCCAGAAAGTTCCCGCGCCCCAAAACACAGCCAATGTACGCGATCCGCGTCTAAATAAACTAACAAACACGCAAACACCAAAACAAGCACCCGCAACACCTAGGAAAAATTCCACCACTACAAACGACACACCCACACATACACCTAACACTGAAGCAGTGCTACCCAAGAAGACCAGGTCTTCAAGGTCGAGAAAAACCTCAAAAACCCGCCGTCCAAGGTAGAGAGCACCAGCTCAAATACAATGCGAGAGGATGCAACCTAAAAACTTTGCCCCTGAGTCGGTTCCATTCCCAAAAGAGCTGAATTCCCACTTAGTAGCGGAGGGTCTCAAGACTGAAAGGTACAAGTTGGAATGTTCGGATGAGGTTCCCGAGCAGCAGGTCGAAGAGGTCTTCGCTCAAAACGTTGTGAAATTCACCACAGAATGCTTTATACGATCACGGACACGGTATGCAGAAAAAAAGGAAACGGCAGGGAGCGCACCACACGGGGCTAAAGTAGAAAGTGAATAAACTTCTACTTTAATCCCCCACACTAAAGAACCAACACTACACAAAATGGCAGACAGACTTACAATAATACATATAAATGTCGATGGGTGGGACGGAAAAGGTTCCATCTATGGCAATATTATGCGACAGAGTGACCCTGACATAATAATTATTTCTGAACACGGACTATCCGCACAAAAACATTTAATTTTTGTCGAATAGGATGTCATTAGCAAAAATCACAGTCAGAGTTTGCGCAATAGGCATAAAAAAACTAAAATACAGGACTCTGGAAGACTTAGATGAATCCTACCTTGCCATTGAAGTAGGTACTGCCCTAGGGGGACTGGTCGTTGCTACGTGGTACCAACCCCCAAGACGCGGTTATGCTTCCATGCACAATCTCTTGCACATATTTAGTCACTAGAGGAATGTTCTCTTCACTGGAAATTTAAACGCAAGATGTGCAGCGGCAGATTACACCTCCCACAACAATGCAGGTAGAAACATCGAACTACTACTTGACAGAAAATACATGACAAGGATCGGACCCGAATTCCCTCCGTGCATGTCTGGGAGAGCAGCGACAAAACCCGATATAGTCTTACCTAGTATCAGGTTTCCTTACAATTATAACATTGAGCCGAGCTCCACCATTCCGAACGACCACCAGGCTATCAAAATTACAGTAGGAGTAAATCCCAGAACACAAAAGCTACAAGCAAGCAAACTAGTAAAATTATAGAAATTACCTCTTAAATTACATCCCCAACCCCTTGTATAGAAAGGGACTTCTGAAGCGCAGAAGCCCCAATTGAAAGACCAAGGGCGGACATGAGGATACTCATACAAATCTAGGCTTCAGAAGCCCCTTTCTATGGACCTAATGGAAGTATACACCGCCAAGGTGATGGAGTCGCTATGGGCTCTCCTTTGGGAGTTCTCTTTGCTAACTTATATATGGGAGCCGTCGAAGAAAGGGTTTCTTCAAGATTACCCAAGCCCCACATCTACTACAGGTACATAGACGACATTTACATTAATGTACAAACAGAAGAAGAAATACATAAGCTGGAAAGAGCCTTTAAGGAATGTTCTTCCCACAACTACACTATCGAAGAAAGCCAAAACAATCAATTACCATTTTTAGACATCCTCACTACCAATCTCAATCAAACAATAACGACCAAAGTATATGTTGAAGCCACCAATCCAGGACATTGTATAAGTGCAGACAGCAAGTGCCCTCAACGCTACCGAAATAGCGGGATCTCATCGTATATTTATCGTGCCTTCACCCACTGCACTACATGGAAGTATACACACAATGAACTTGAGAGAGCCACTCAGGTACTCATTAACAACGGATTCTCCAATAAAGAAATACAGACAGCTATAAGAATTAAAATGGACCTATGATACATGTCAGAACCCCGGAAGAACCGAAATACAGACACGGAAAACGTTATAGAACTCTTTTTACAAGAATACTATGAGCACAGAACACCATGCCGACGAGAGAGCTATCAAGGGTATTATTAACCGAGGAATAAAACCCACCTATGCCGAAAAAAAGATTGCACTAACCATCTACTATCAAAATAGACGAACATCAACCCTTTTCATGAAAAATACCCTTAAACCACCAATTCAACGCAAACAAAGGACCCATCTGATATATGAGTACACATGTATATTAGGAGACTGTGAGCTCTTACCTAACTCGTATATCGGAATGACGGAAACTACACTCTCAAGAAAAATATCATGCCATCTCAACAATGGTGCACCTAAAAAACATACACAAGAAATACATGGAACTCTCCTTAACAGAAAAATGATGGAAAGAAATACCGAAATTTTAAACTATGCTCCCAACAGACGCCAATTACTCCTACTTGAAGCAATATATATTCAAGAAAACCAACCAAGTCTAAATATACAATCTAACTCCAATTAAATCGTCTCCAGTGCAAGAAAAGGAAATAGAGGAACAGGTATATGCAAAAGAGCATCTTACCCCCTCCCCCCTCTCCGGTCACCCACAATTCCCTCGACCAGTCACTACTTGTTTCTCGTCTGCTCGCTATTTCTCCTACACATGTTTACGTTCCGTTCGTCAGTTTGTTAACACATTTTTGCAATATATAAACTGGAATACTTGTATCAATTTCCCATTGTAACTCTGAAGATGGTACTTGTTGTATCGAAACGCGTCAGTAAAATAAAAGAAAGTGCTAAGGTGCATTGATTTCCTTCTACCTTTGTGCAATTAATAGATATCAATCTCTATGGACTTCAGTAGGCTTATTCACGGGTTGAACAATGGAGAAAAGGCGAACATAAGACAGATCGAGAAGATTGAAGAGAATATTATTAACACGAGACTTGCGGTCGCTTTCAATAAAACCTGCCATAATGAAAATATACTGCCCAAATTCATATACACACACAGATACACACACACACACACATATATATATATATATATATATATATATATATATATATATATATATATATATATATATATATATATATATATATCCTCGTGTATGTGAAAAGAGTTCCTTTCGAGGGTTTTGAGCTAGTTAGCCAAATATTTGCCTTCTTAACCACATATATATATATATATATATATATATATATATATATATATATATATATATATATATATATATATATATATATATATACGAGTGTTACTTTTGGATAATTACACGATTTAACTTTAATTAGACTGCTGTTACCACTACTGATTGTTTATATATATATATATATATATATATATATATATATATATATATATATATACAAAAGTACTAGTGTTGACACTCTTGTACTTCTATCGGTACTCGAATCTCAAGGGTATCGTTAAAGAATTGAAATAAAAAATTAATCATAAGCATTTTATTGCTAATATTATTTTTTATCTAGATTTTCTCAACTGAAACTTATAAATATTTTTTTTTTCAAAATCACTATTGGCACACTAACATTTTCCAAAAATATTCACCAGATTTTGGTACACTTACTCAAAAGAAGGTTTGCCATCCCTTAACCAGCCCTTTGGAATTGTGCAATATAAGTGATTTTTGCAACCACGAAATTTCTTTTGACACTGAATGACAATTTTTTAGGTGATAACTTGTTGACAGCGACGAGTGTAGCTCGACAGTGTGGCCTTGTTAGAACAAATCAGCAAATTATTTTTGTCAAAGCAGACTTCGTGGCGTCTTCTACATTTGCCGCTCAGCACATCAAAGTCCGTTTCACTGACTCCGAGACTTCATCGCTGCAACTTGAAAAGGTACAAATAAAAAAATGAGACCCTTTACGAATGCAATGAAACCATTCATTTACGTGAGGAAAACTCGCATGCGTGACTTCTATTAACTCCGGGCAGTGTTCCTCATTAAATTAATCATCAGAGTCCTGCCTAATCCAGATTTCAGTGGCTTGTTCGGAGAGATCCGATACCCACATTTATTTTGTTCATTAAAACACCCAATTGTCTCGCTCACAATATTTAAAGCACTATTTTTGTTCAAGCTCCAAACTAATTACTTCTGTGAAAAGAATTGGTCCAAGCTCTAAACATTATTATTTATGGGTGTAATGTTCAAGAGCGATGGCTATAATAGAGTCTCAGAATTTTTCAGGAGCGACAGAAGCTGTAGTAAATCGTGATTATGTGTTTGGTGTCGATGGTGAATCTTTCCGGCTTTTGTCTCAATTTGACAAGGAAAATTTTGTGAAAATAATTCAGAGAGGCAAAATATTCGCTAGAATGAAGCCAGATCAAAAAATTGAAGTGATTGAACAACTGCAGCAACTTGGGTAAGTGGCATTTTGAGCATTTGGGAGCACATACTTGGATTTTTAGAGCAGGGGGTGAACTTCGAGGTGCGTTGATTAAAATCGGCGATCGCATCATGATAAATACAGACTGGATGGTTATAAGAGAGTAATGTTCACAACAACCGAATATTCATTCACACAAAGTTCTAAAACTCTAGCACGATTTTTTTTCGTTTTCAAAGCAAACACGCGAAGTTTGAGGAACGAAATCGATGAATTAAGGTCTTCAGTTCGGCAGAAAATTTAATATTATCACAATTACGGAGAGATACTAAGGTTTTAAAAGGGAACTTATTGAAGAATTCTAACTTACCTATCTATTAAAATTTTAATATGCATGCGTATAGAATAGATTGAGGCATTTTTATACATAGAAAAGCTAGTTGCGATAATGAAAGAAATCAGCATAGATATTTGTTCTAAGATCTAGCTGTCGAGTTTGTGATAAATCGTAATAAACTCAATTTTTTCGTGGGATATAGGCTACCAAGGCAAGCGGAAGAAAAGACATTATTCTTTTTTGAGAAACTTTCGGCCTTAATTAGACATAAAGAAACGGTTATATGGGGTAACTTGAATTTCTAGAACGTAGATATTCTAAATGAAATGTCGGAAAATGAAGGAAATCAACTTCTACAATTTATAAATGATAACTTCCTGCACCAAAATTATACGAACCAGCAGGCAAACAAAATATCACATAGTTACTTTTGACAAATGAAGATAAATTAGTAGAAAATACACTTCAACACCGCGTTCTGAAAAACATTGCCTTACCATTGTTACCGTTGTTAGTCACCAGGTGGCGATGTGTGGGGACGGCTGTAACGATTGCGGTGCCCTGAAGGTAGCCCACGCTGGCATCTCATTATCCACAACTGAGGCTTCCGTAGCTGCCCCTTTCACGTCGCTCCAACAAGACATCGGCTGCATCATAACTCTGATTAGGGAGGGACGGGCGACGTTGATTTCAAGTTACGTTTCATTCAAGTATAACATCTCCTACAGCTTCTCATCCCTCATCGTTGTGTTGTTTATTTTTACGGTAATCTCTCGTGGTAGTTTCTCAAGCAATAGTGAGATATAGAATATACCTGAAGATTTTATTGTATGTCTCCTATCCTTCCCTTCGGTAACTTGAGCGAAGAACTGTCTTTTTCTGCATCAATTTATTCATTCATAGGTTAATTATTTCTGTTAAATTAAAATACGGTCTGGTTGTACTACTAGGTAACTAAAATTGGTCACATTTCAGATATATACAGAACCATCAGATATGCAGTATCTTATCATGGATTTAGTGATGATCACAGTTCCCTCCCTAGTGATGGGGAATACGGAGGCGGCTCCCTACCTGAGCGTACAAAAACCATCTAAAAGGGTAGTTCATCCCCTCCACATCACTTCAATCATCAGCTTTCTTCTATTCCAAACCCTCTTGTTCCATCTAAGTTGGAAATATCTGGAAATGCAATCTTGGTATGTTTGATTATAGTCAGTCTCAATTCCATTGATACCGTAGAAGAATGGCGTATTAAATCACCATACTAAACCTAAATTTCCCATTGTGATTAAAATATACGTGAGTGTGCTCATTAAATGATACCTCACATTAGAGCAAGAAGCTTAAGATAGATAAAAAAGAATTACAGACAAATGAAATCTGAATGTGATAAACAATTAATGCACCGATTAATTATTATTATACCATTTTAAATTACATATCTACCCAAAAGCCAAAATACAACATTAAATGACAAAATATGGGAGGTTACATCTCGCATAGTAGTTATTTTCCTTATTTCTTTTAATAAAAAATAAGAAAAGATCAAGAATGAAGATATACTAGAAAAAACCTACTTCCATTCAGTTGATTCGTTTAAAAAAAGGGAAAAATTGTATAAAAATCCAAAAGAAATTGCAGAAGAGAACTTATTCCCAAAAGAGTATTAGGTGATGTGTGTTAATTAGGGTTATATCCAATTTTTACCCCCGTTTAAAAAAAAAGATACCATGATTAAAATGATTTCTGGGTAATAGTGTAGATTAGGATTATAATCACTTTCACAGAATAAAATTATATTTTCTTATGCATTTTAAGATGCTAAATCTAAATTTGAACTGAATTTCCGTCGGAAATGAAGCATCACCGAGATAAAACTTAACCTAACCTAACCAAACTATCCTAACTGAATCAACCCCCTCCTAACCTAACCAACTCGTTATAAAATAACGAACACATCCTAAATAAACCATCTAACTTTAAAGTAATAAAGGAACTTTAAAGACTGGGGTAGCTACTGTCTTTACTTGCGAGGAGGCACAAATTTAAAAGTTACCCCGGCCCTCCCATTGGAGGAGGGCTCCAAAAAAGTGACCTATCCCTTTTTTGAATGAAAAAAAAACCAGTTAATAAAACGGTTAAATATAGAGGCCCATAAAAATATGGACAAATATTATCTCAAGTGTTCGTCAAGTAAAGTATACGAAGAAGTTACTTAAAAATGAAATTTTGTGATGACGTTGCTACAGGCTTTGTTTTTTCTATTCAGTCTAAGTCAGGAGTTTCCAATTTTTATGTTTCTCTGTATTCTTTGGCCGTTTTTTATAGCTCCATGACCCATGTGTATCCCAATTAATGTCTTACTTATTTTTATCGTTTTATTTGACAAACCTTCAGACATAGTAGAGTGCACCAAAAATATTGGAATAGTTGTTTTCAAGTCATTCATGATATCAAACATTCGTATGTTAGGGGCCTCCAAAGGAGAAAATGCCCCCGGGCCCCCAAATACCTTGCTACGCTACGTGTAAAGAAATTACTTAAACATAAAGGAACATAGCTGATTAATATTAATCTTCAAAATCAATTGATTCATTATTACAGGCCCTGAAATCTTGGCGTTTATGGTGCCAAACTTGTTCGGCAACTTAACATTCGTTCTTGAAATAAACAAACTCTGCTTATCCTGTTCAAAACAGTCAACTCCATTATCCTAAAAGGTTGTAAACGAAAGAACTCTATAGCAAAAGAAAAAGAAAAGAAGAGGGACAGAAGGACGCCGAATACAATTCCAAAGTGCAATCTTCAAACGAACTAACTCGGGTTAATATATATATATATATATATATATATATATATATATATATATATTATTTTTTATATATATTATTTTTTAAATTTACGTGATAGGAATAATAATTATAATATTTAAATTATTGTGGCTTTATTATAAAGTCAGCATTTCAAAAATAAAGACCAGTGCATTCCTTCGCGGAATCCAAAATTGGGCAGTTTTTCTATTCAATCATAAGGGCAAAATAATGACAAATATGGGTTCAATGAATGATGTTGTGGAGTTATAATCTATTTTGTAAAAATAAATGTTTTAATCTTTTTCAATTCTAGAAATGGCTCTTTCCAACCATCGTTGCTCCGGACCAAAGTGGCCTAAAAATGCAATGAGATGCTTGTTAAGGGTATTGCATATTGAGCACCATCTTTAGGATCACTAATGAGTTTAAAAATGGTCATACCCCTGTGAAGAAGTCTTCTTGACGCTTAAGAGCTTTAAATGAACGCCAAATCGCCTCCTGGTAAGGTCCCAGTTCAAGGATCGGGTTGCCTCCAGTGCCAAGCTTGGTCACGGAACGAAATATTCCAATCCCCTTGTTCCAGGATGACAACTTTTGCGTCACTTGGCTACAATCGTGACCCACTGACACAATGAACATTCAGAAACAATCACACATCTGGATTGGCCCGCAAAATCACCGAATTTGAACCCCATTGGTAATCTATGCGACTACCTCGAACAACTTGTCAAACATCAAGGATGGCATCCACGTAATCTGGCGGAATTGCACAATTTTTTGATGCAAAAGTGCCATAACATTGATGTTTTTACATCCAGAACCTTATCCCACCCATGACCCTTTGAATCGCAGTTGTTATCCAGACTCGAGGAAGTAATACATTCCAGTAGGCACACTCCCGTACCAGACACTTAAATTTTGTGTAGATATCGAGTGGTCTAGCAAAGAATTCACTAAATTCAAACTTGAATAACTTAGTCAAATGTAATTGAATATAAATGAAAATTCGTATACAACAATTTTATGCATTCTTCATTATCCCTGAAATTTCAATAACATAACTATAATACTCGTAGTATTGCTACAATTAAAGAAATAAAATTGTCACTCAAAAACTTGCATTCCGATTGATCCTGACATATAATGTCTAAAAAAATCAAAACCAATACATATACTTCTAGTGAAATAAATGATAAATATGTTGACCTTCTTGGTCACATACAACCCTTAATCACGTTTTAAAGAAGGAAATATATTTTCTGATATCAGATAGCGTTATCTTAATCCATGCAAGAAGAGTTTTTCCTCAAGTTCAGATTCACTAAATTTATTTTTTTCTATTGCTGTAAACTTTTCTTGAAGTTTATCGCCTGACTGTAACCATAAAGTTGCAGTCAGGCGATTCAGGAGGCCAGTCATCCTTCCTTTGATAAAATGAGGACAATTTTCTTCTAAAAGTTTGTTGTTTTGCGGGTATGAGAGAGCGCACCATCTCGCTGGCAAATGAAGTTTCCCTCAGGATAGAGCAGATGGCAATCAGGAAGCAGGCCGATAGATAGTAGTTCGATGTAATTTTATGAATTAACTTTTGATTTTTGTGTATCGATAAAATATATCCTCGTTTTACCATTCCATTCTATGACACTCCCCCAGAAACCATTGGTTTTGGGTTTTTTTGTTTGTTTTTTTTGCTAAATCTTGATGATTCATGATAAAAGCTGGGTGGGTGGATGTCATTTTTCTGTAAGCCATAAACTCTGTTATTTTGACTATTCGTTTGTATTTCCACTGTAAAATCTTTTTCATCACTGAACACAAAATTTCTTGTATATTGAGATGAATAGACACTCTAAAGCAACTTACACTGTGTTTTTATACGTTGTCTTACATTAATATCACCACAAGAAATTCGTATTTTTTTATAAGCTTTTAAATTTGGTCATTTTAAAATCCGTTGCACAGAAGAACGGGAATTCCTTTTTTCACTGGAGATCTTTCCTTTGGGATGGATGAGCTCCGGATTTTCCCTCCTGAGATAGCAGTTTTATTATCGCCGCTAGAACTTTTCTTTCAAGCTATCGAACCAGTAGTTTTTATCTTTTTAATTAAGTTATAAACAATTCTACCGGTCCAATTTCTAAAGGAAATTCAGAAATTTTTTTATTTCCATTCCAACCTTTTTCTGTAAAACAATCCTTTTATTATAATTTATCATTTACACTTAGTGCTATTGTAATGGGGGGTATAATAACAAAACTTATGCTCAAAGTTTAAATGAAGACTGAAAGAGAGAGAGAGAAAAAAAAAACAGACGCTAATTATACCGGGTGACCGCAAAAAATGTCCTCTTTTTTTTATAATGCTGTAATTTGTTAGCCATTAAAGCTTGAAGGTAAAAATAAGTATTCTTACAAAGAACAATGATTGAAATTTTATTAGCGAGCTTTTTAACATTCGAAATGACCACCACCGGACTCTATGCACTTATCAATACGATTAGCAAAATTTATTACGGCATTCTGCAAAATATTGACATTGATGGATGCAACGATTTGTCGAAAGTCTGCGATATTAGATAGTGCAGCTTGAAATAGTCTTTCTTTTACAAAACTACATAGAAAGTAGTTTAAAGGTGGTAATCAGCTGGCCTGGCCGGCCAGAATAAATTTGTTCTATGCGACATTAGTCGTTAAGGAAATCAAGCTTTCAACCATGTTATGGTGGCACATGCAATATGGGCTGTAGTGCCATATTGCTGAAACGATTCGTGAAGATACTCGTATGTGCTATTGGAGAAAATGCTTTTGACCATGGCAATATATATGGCAGCATTAATTCATTGAGCTTTTCCTGTTTTATGGTCCTCAAAGAAATAAGACCCATAAATCTTATTTCCACTTACTCCACACCATACTGGTATCTTTAAGGAGTGCATAATTATGATTGCGCAATTGCAACTAATTCGTGATTAATAAGGTCGAGCTAGAATGGATAAAATGAATTTTTCATTCTCTTTGAAAACAGGGATAACAATTAAAATGGCCTTAGAAAGGCTGGTTTAGGCGTTATCCTCTCGAGACTGTGAGAAGAGCTCCTTTCGACGGCTTATTGAAACACTTAGTTAGCTACAACATTGCTTTTTTAACCGTATAATTTTGATTGCGCAATTGAAAACAATTCTCGATATATATATATATATATATATATATATATATATATATATATATATATATATATATATATATATATATATATATATATATATATATATATATATATATATATATATATATATATATATATATATATATATATATTTGTATATTTAGATAGGAGTTTTTTTATGTATGGTTTATTTTATTAAAGACCAGGTTTAGTTGAACCTTGATTAGCACCTTTCTTTGCTTTTATAATTTCCTTATTATTTTTTTTCGTCTTGCGAAAGGTTATAGATAAGTGTTCCGATATTCATGGTTTATTTTTAGCTAGCTGAGCTTTCGGTCACGTTTGGCCATCTTCGGAACGAATTAATTTTACACTGGTTAAACATTTAAAGGCATTACATTTATATACTAAGGGTAATTTAGATAATGAAAAGAAGGGGGAATGTGGTTGACAGGAAGTAGTTAGAAAAGGTACATTTTAGAATGAGATTTCGGTCATTATTGACCGTTAATCCGTAAAGTTGGCTGTCTGGCTTTGTCAGTTGGCTTTCTGGCTTTGTTCTAGAAGGTTGTCTTGCAGGAAGCTCTTGATTCTCATTGTAAGATTGGGATATAATACTGATTTGGGTGTATAGTTTTTCTTGTATTTATTTAATACATCAATCACTGTGTAATAAATACATTAGTGATTAATACTTTTGGGGAAGATAACTGGCAGCAATCCTGAGCAAGAATTTTTTTTGGTGAGTGTTAACTTTTTCCTTAGTAAATTTCTGAGAGTATGGCTGTTTGTATAGATGGTGAGAGCATGCCGTTTGAAAGTAGTGTGTATGTGGTGTGTGATGCATGTGGAGTTGAAAGGAGAGTGAATGTAACTGAATGCCGTGTGTGTTTTCTGGAAGGGGAGGTTAGGAGGTTAAGTGGGGAATGTAAGAGGTTGAATGATTTGGTGTTTGAGGTGAGAAGAGATGCAAGTGTGCGATTGAAGGGTGAGATTAGTGCTAAGAGGGTGGAAGATAGGGCTAGGACTGGGAACAGTGTGCAAGTTGTGAGTGATGATGAATGGTGGGTGAAAATGGATAAGATAGATAAGTTAGGACAGGTTAGGTGTGTGAATGAGAGGGACATAGAACCTGTTAGGTTGACTAACAGATTCAATGTCCTGAGAGAGGAAGAGTGTGAAAGTGATTTGCCTGGTGTGATTGTGGATGAAAGCAAGATGGGTGGTAGTGTGACTGAGAGCAGGAGGGAGGGTAATGATAGGCCAAGACAGAATAGGAGAATGACTGAGGTGCTAGTGATGGGTGACTCTCAGATTAGGTATTTAGATAGGAAGTTGAGTGATAGCAAGTGGAAGGGAATGAGAGTTTGTCTGCCGGGTGCTGGTGTAAGTGATGTTTGTGAGAGGTATGATAGGCTGGTTTCTGGGTGTGAGAGGGATGCAGTTGTGATTACGCATGTGGGAGTGAATGGTGTAAAGAAGGTGGGTACATGTGAGTTACGTGAGCAGTATAAAAGGTTAGTTGAAAGGATGAGTAAAAGCAGGGTAAAAGGTGTTGTTTCTGGTGTGCTTCCAAGATTGGATGTGGGGGTAGAATGGTTGTCGCGTGCAATTGGTTTGAATAAATTTGTGAAAGGACTGTGTGAGGAGTTAGGATTGGTGTTTGTAGATGTCTGGGGAGGGTTTTACGGGAATAGGAGGTTGTATGCGATGGATGGGCTCCATCTTAGTCGGGCAGGTGTTGAGGTTCTATGGGGGGAGCTGGATAGTGTGATTAGGTCCTTACGGGTGGGAAACTAGAAGCTGTTAGAGGTAAGGGAATAACAGGAATAGAGGGCAGGTGTAGGAAATGGAAGGGATGCAGAGATAGAGGAATAGCTAAGGGAGAGGGCATACTGATGCGTTATAGGGGGACTAATGCACAAGTGAATGAGCAGATAACTAGGAATAGAAAAGCACGATGCAATGAAGATGGGAATAATAAAAAAACCTTAAAAATATACTACACAAATGGTCGGAGTATAAGGAATAAGATAGATCTCTTAAGAGCGTTAGCGAGTGAAGAGAATTTTGATATAATTGCGATAACAGAGTCATGGCTTGATTTGGCAGGAAATCACTTTAAACCTGAGGTTGAGATTGAGGGCTTTAACATGTTCCATACAGATAGGAATAGGAAGAGAGGAGGAGGGGTTATTATTTATATTAAAGATAATCTCCAGTGTTGTGTAAACAGTACAATTAAATTAGATGATAACACAGAGTCATTATGGCTAAATGTAAAGGAAGGTAAAAACAAGCTTGTCATAGGATTATTATACAGACCACCAAATCTTAGTAAGGAAGCTTCAAATCTTCTGTGGCAGGAGATAGAACGGGCATGTATAAGTAAGCATGTGTGTATAATGGGCGATTTTAATTACAGAAATATAGACTGGGAAGCTCTTGTGGGTGATCAGGAGGCTGAGGAATTTTTGAATGTTGTCCAAGATAATTTTCTGAGGCAGATTATTAACGAACCCACTAGAGGTAATAATATACTAGATTTAGTTCTGACAAATAGGGAAGAAGTTATTAAGGATACTGAGATTGGAGGAAATTTGGGTAATAGTGACCATTGTGAAATTAGATTCAAGATGAAATGGAATGGTATTGATAGTAGCATGAACAATGTTAAAATTCCTGACTTTAGAAGAGCAAATTATAATGGGCTAAGGACTTACCTGGAGGCAGTTGTACAGAAACCAGGCAATGAAATCAATTCAGGAATAGATTCAATGATATCAGTTAGTGGAGACAATAATCACCAGGAGGAAGAGATTACAATTGAAGAGGAGTATGAAAGAATAATTGAGCAATTAATTACAGGTCAGATGATTAACATTCCTTATAAGGAGATTAGGACTAAAAATAATGACCCAAAATGGATGACAGATAAAATTAAGCATTATATTGGCATTAAAAAGGGCATTTATAGGAAAATAAAAAATGGAGAGGATCACTTAAGGCAGAGATATAATGAACTAGCAAGAGATGTTAAAAAGTTAGTTAGAGTAGCAAGGAGAAATTATGAAATTAAAGTGGCAAATAGGGCAAAGGAAGATCCTAAAAGTTTTTATCAATTATACAAAACTAAGGTTAGTGATAAAATAGGCCCACTTATAGATTCCAATGGAGAATTAGTGAGTGATAGGGACTCAATGGCTGGAATGCTAAATGACTTTTTTCTCTCAGTATTTACACAGGAGGATACTCTAAATATACCCGAGGTGTCAATGATCTTTCGGGGTAATGATGAAGAGAAATTAAAGGATATCTTGATCACAAAGGAGATAGTGACAAAGGAAATTGATAAAATCAAAAGTAGTAAAGCACCCGGTCCTGATGAGGTCTTTCCTAGAATTTTGAAAGAATGTAAGGATGTGTTAAGTGAGCCCCTAGCATGCATCTTTAGAAAATCATTGGAGAGTGGCATTGTGCCAGTGGCATGGAAGAAAGCCAATGTGATACCTATATTTAAGAAAGGGGATAAAACAAATATGTCTAATTACAGACCAGTAAGTTTGACATCAGTGGTAGGGAAAATGATGGAATCTATTATAGCAAGGAATATTAGGGATCACTTGGATAAGCATAAGTTGATAAAAGAATCACAGCATGGCTTTAGTAAGGGTAAATCCTGCCTGACTAATTTGCTGTCTTTTTATAGTAAGGTGTATGAAGCAGCAGATAAGGATGAAAACTATGATATTTTATACTTGGACTTTAGTAAGGCTTTTGATCGAGTGCCACACTTACGGCTTCTGAGCAAAGTTAAAGCACACAGGATCGATGGCAGTATATTTAGGTGGATTCAGTCATGGCTTGGTGACAGACAGCAAAGAGTTAGTATAGATGGAGTTAAATCTGAGTGGGGGTGTGTTAGCAGTGGAGTTCCGCAAGGATCTGTTTTGGGTCCCTTGCTATTCTTAATTTATATTAATGATCTTGACATAGGTATAAGTAGTGACCTGAGTAAATTTGCTGATGATACTAAGCTAGGTAGGGCCATTAGGGCTGATTCTGATGCTGTTGTAATGCAGAAGGAATTGACCATTCTGTCCAATTGGGCTGAGAAATGGCAAATGAAGTTTAACATAGACAAATGTAGTGTACTTAGTATAGGTAGAAATAATCCACTGAATAGTTATAAATTAAATGGGAGAAATTAGGGGAGGACCGATTGTGAGAGGGACTTGGGTATTTTGGTAAGTTCAGACCTTCGTCCTAGAAAGCAATGCCTAAATGCTAAGAATAAAGCTAATAGGATATTGGGATTCATTAGGAGGAGTGTAAGCAATAAGAGTGCTGAAGTCATTCTAAAACTGTATCTGGCGCTAGTTAGGCCACATCTAGACTATGCAGTACAATTTTGGTCACCATATTATAGGAAGGATATTGATTTGCTTGAGTCTGTGCAGAGAAGGATGACAAAGATGATTGGTGGGCTAAGGAACTTACCTTATGGTGAAAGGCTCAGAAAACTAAATCTACATACATTGGAAAGGAGAAGAGTCAGAGGGGAATTGATTGAAGTCTTCAAATGGGTAAAAGGATATAATAAAGGGGATCTGGGTAAGGTTCTTATACTTAGTGAACATGACAGGACACGTAGCAATGGGTTTAAGCTTGATAAGTATAGGTTTAGGAAGGAGATTGGGAGGAATTGGTTTACAAATCGTGTGGTAGATGAATGGAATAGGCTCACTAGACATGTGATAGAAGCCTCCTCTCTGGGTAGTTTTAAGAATAGATTAGATAAATATATGAATGAAGCTGCTAGATGGGACTGACTTTTTTTATGTACATATGTATATATTTTTCTGCGGAGTGGGGAGATTATTTTGCGTTTGCATGAATGGACATAATCCTCTGGATGCATTTTATGTATATTGTAGATTAGATCTGACGAACTCCTGTAAAGGGTGACAATGTTGATGACTTTTCTCTGGTAAGAAATCTTTTGTGTGTTGACTGGAACAGGAGCTGCCAAGTGTAGGCCATGAATGGTCTTTTGCAGTCTCCTTCTTTTCTTATGTTCTTATGTTCTAAAGAGTTTAAGGTTCGCTGGGTGGCCGTCAATTGGGCATTAATCTTCCGTTTTTCTTCGTGGATTAGAATCGCTTCCAGGATATGAAGACATGTGCGGTCATTTCTCCTTTTTGAATTCCATGTTGCATGTAGTGGTTCTTGATGGCGCCGTTTTGCAGATGTATATATATATATATATATATATATATATATATATATATATATATATATATATATATATATATATATACTCAAAATGCAATATAAAGGACAAAAATCTGTATATTAAGATTTTTGTCCTCTAAATTGCATTTTGATTTTTTCTTTTTGTTTTACATCCTAGCACATTTTTATCCTAAACCCATAAATTATCATTGTTCTCATAGTTGTTAAGCAATTGTTCTTATATATATCCTTAACATTCTAGCCTAGAAGATGGGTCCAGAGCCCGAAATGTTGGCAATATATGTTATATTCAATACTTGTTCTCCTTTTCCTGCTGAAAATCTGGCTTGCTAGAAGACGAAACATACACGTATATATATATATATATATATATATATATATATATATATATATATATATATATATATATATATATATATATAGATATATATATATATATATATATATATATATATATATATATATATATATATATATATATACAGTACCCCGCAAAAGTTTATAACACACCATGAAAAACAGACGTTTTTGTATTTGTAAGCACAATAGGTAAATTAAACTTTTATTACTGACAGGATGTGTATCCAAACAATAAATTAAATCATCAGGAATATACAAAAACAGCAATAGTTTTTTGTTGAAGAAATACAATTAATTAGTAAAGCAAAAGTTTACAACACATATCAAATTTTATCATGTACTCATAAATGTTCGAGAAGGAGAAACTTCTTACAATATCTACAACGTTCTACATTAACCTACGCACATAACTTAAGGACTGGTCTAAGCTATCGCGTCATTCTTTATCAGACAGCGTCCTATAAACATTCGCACGATGGAGAAACAGAAACGAATCGATCAAGATCTTCGAAAACGTATTGTAGACCTTCATAAAAGTAACATTGGTTAAAGAAAAATATCTTGTCAGTTAGTAGTTCCATTGAGTTCAGTTGGAACGATAATACGTCACTGGAAGCTCAAAATTCTACTCTTTCTCTGTGCGTCCTCGCAAGATAACCGACCGTGCGGGGAGATTATTAGGAAGAAAGGTCAGTAAAACACCCAAGGTGTTAAAGAACTTAAAGAACTTCAGCGTGACTTAGGAGTGAGTGGAGTTACAGTGAGTAAAGACACAATTAGTCGATTGCTTCGGAGCATGGGCATCTACTCACGGTGTCCAAGGAAAACCCCACTTCTTACAAGAAAACAGGTTCGTGATCATTTGAATTTTGCAAAAGAGTTTGTTGGTTAACCTACAAAGTTTTGGGACAACGTACTTTGGTCGGATGAGACAAAGATAGAACTGTTCGGTCGTAATGGAGCTCCAAGGGTATGGCGAAAGAAAGGTACCGAATACGCACCGAAGAACACTACCTCAACAGTAAAATATGGAGGTGGCTTAATCATGATCTGGGGTTGTTTTAGTGCCGCAGGTGTTGGAAATATCGAAACCATAGAATGAAGGATGAATAGAGAACATTATAGAAAATGCTTGAAGAAAAATTTACGTCCAAGTGTGCATTTTCTTAAATTGAAACAGGATTGGATCTTTCAACAAGACAATGATCCAAAGCATACAGCAAAACTAACATAAAATTGGTCTAGATCAAATGGTGTAAATGTTCTAAAATCACTTAGTCAATCCCCAGATCTGAACCCTATCGAAAATCTATGGAAGAAACTGAAGCTCAGAATCCCAAAAAGAGAACTAACAAACATGTCTGAACTGAATAAAATATGGATTGAGGAATGCAGTAATATTAACACAAACACATGTAAAAAGTACTTAGGAGACTACTCTAAGCGGCTACAAGCTGTTATTAGCAATAGTGGTTATGCTACTAAATATTAAGAAACGATTTGATATGTGTTGTAAACTTTTGCGTTACTAATTAATTGTATTTCTTCGACAAAAAACTATATTGATATTTTTATATAGTCCTGATGATTTAATTTATTGTTTGAATACATTTCCTGTCAGTAATGAAAGTTACATTTACCTATCGTGCTTACAAATACATAAACGTCTGTTTTTCATGGTGTGTTGTAATTTTTGCGGGGCACTGTATATATATATATATATATATATATATATATATATATATATATATATATATATATATATATATATATATATATATATATATATATATATATATATATATATATATATATATATATATATATATATATATATATATATATATATATATATATATATATATATATATATATATATATATATATATATATATATTTTAGGTTTCTTTAAGTTATCCCAAAGGAAAAAACCTGGAGGGGTAAAATCAGCTGATATTGGTGGCCAAGAAACATAAACGTGAAGTTAACCGATCAGGAAAGGTTGCTCATAGTATTTCCATGGCTTCTCTCGATGTATGTGGTGTCGCCTCATCTGGAAGAAACAACATATTGTGCATATCCAAATCTACAGTTATGAATTCATCAGAATTGTGACATAATCATAATTTCTTAGTAAACGTAGGTCAATATATATGTCGGCCTGCCATCCACAACCACTTGAACACTGTCACTTACTACGGAACATAAATTTAATGCCATAATTGGAGACATCTTTTTCCAGGTTTGAACCGTTTGTGCTGATAACCGATGAAGTCCGGCCTCCTCCTGGATACGAATCTACTGCCCTCATCATGGAAGCCCTCTGGGCTTTTGTCTTCGCTAGCATCATCTTCTCTCACGATTTTCCTTTCAGGAAACCCTTCTATACTAACAGTAAATCTAGATGTCTAATTCGAAGTTCGGTTTTGATGTTAGAAATTTAATCATATTTCTGTTCTATGTGATAGAGAACTCATACTCTTTCAATGAATTTGTGCGTTAATATCAATTAATCTTGATAGTCTACTTATTTTTCAGAAATTCTCACTGGCTATATCATTTTTTCATCGATTCTATGCTTCGTGTTCATGTTTTGCCAAGTGGAGTGGTTATATAAATTGATAGACTTCAAACCGTTTCCATATTCCGGGTTTACATGGACGCTATTCCTCTTCGCTCTCTGTACTGGAGCCCTTTGTTTCTTGTGGGAGGTAAGTGACGCTTTTAGAATGTCGTTATTCAATCAATTGTTTGTTCAAACTTTCACCACTACGAAGTTATTTAATCTCCAAAAACTCCTTGCCAAGAAATGAACCTGTCTCTCCCGTATGCAATAGTTTTGCAGACCAACATGAGTTTAGTTACCTATTCTTAGAGAAATTTATTAATTATTACAATCTAAATCTTGGCCGCCGTTCCATTGCGAGTCGAGAAGTCAAACCTACCACTGGGTTGACACTCAGACTCCGACTCCGACTCCCCTCCTATAATTCACTCATAGGCAGAAAAGGGTTTCAGAACAAGCTACTCACGAACGATTTTATTGAGGTGGCCCTCTTTTATTCACCGCCCACTGCCTCTCGCATTCGACCTACACGATGCAAATCCCAGCGTCCTGATCCGCTCGCTTGCGATATCATCTTTTCCAATAAAACCTACAATCGCAGAGCATCATAAAGAGCCACTCCCGTTGCCTTAGGGAAATTTATTTGTTCTAAATTAAGCATTATCAAGTTACGACCTACTTTCCCCCCGGCTTAAGGAGACTTAACATCAGAGAATCATTTCAGAGATGGTTTCTCTACGGCTTCATCGAACAAATAGTCCTTCCCTGGATAGCACGTCTACGGGGTACCAGCGCACCATACGAACGCCTCGAAGCGACGATGCGGGAGGATACAAACTGGCCCAATCTAAACCAAGAAGAGAGATTACAAATTAATGAAAGACTGAACAACAATGGTGGAAATGCGGTTGAAGGTGAATTTCTCATATTTACGGCACAAATAGCACAACTTAAATCCTCATGAAACATATTACAGAATTACAAACCAGCAAAGACCCTAAGATCCATTCGAGGCTAATTCGAAAGGAAGGGAAATGGCGTAAGTTCTCCCTCAAATTTAAAGCACAATAGCAACGAGACCCTGACACGCGCAAAGATTGTAATGGGAGGGGTGGAAAGAAAGTAGTGAAGGTAGACGAAGTGAAAATAATGGAAGATATATAGCGGCAGATCCTTCTGCAGACATTAGGGCCGGGATGGCAAAATGCTTGTGTTGGGGCCGGCAGGGCACACAAGCCTTCGGATATCGTTAGACATCTCCTTGCGGGGGCGCAAAAGAAAGATGGAGACAGTAAAGTGAGAAAAGTGTGGGAAGAATTCAGACGTTATAACCACACCTGACCGGAGACAAGAAGAAGTGCTGAACCAGCACTGACTCTGCCAGGGAGGAATGGAGAAATGTTAGTTGACGACTAGCCTGCAATATTAGTCAGCAGCCACAAACCAAAAGGTGAGAACAAGTTTGAAAGAAATTGAAGAAAAGGGGGTAAAGTGGAAATGTCTAGAAGGAATAAGGCCCAGGCAGCCTAAGTCTAGTTCAAGGCTGCCAGGGACACTCCTGGAGCCAAGAGGACGTGCCACATCTCCAGGTACCAAGTGAAGCAGACTACACGGGGCACCTCTTTGTACGGGGGAACGAGTTGAAGTCAGGGAGGAAGGACAGGTAAAAGGAAGAGAGGATGTAAATAAAAAATTAGTTTCACGACTCTCATTTCTGCAAGTTCATATTTTAAAGAAATATTTATCACGTCTTTTGCTAAAGATATTTACTGCAGTGCTTTCGGCGTCATTGCAAGGCAAGCCATTCCAAGTCTGTTATTTTATAAGAAAATTAATTTCATGCTATCGCGCAGTTAAATCTTTGGTTTGCTAACTTGAAAGCGTCATTTCTAGTAGCCGATTGTTTATCTAGCTCTGTTAAATCTTTTGGTTACTAGCTTGAAACAGTCATTTCGTGTGGACGATTGTTTATCCAGCGCTCTTAATTCCTTTGTTTACAAGCTTGAAACCGTCATTTCTAGTGGCCGATTCTTTATCCAGTGCAGTTTATTCTTGTGTTTACAAGATTGGAACTGTAATTTCTTTGGGGCGATTCTTTACTTTATCCAGCGCTGTTATTTTTTTTTTGCTTAAAAGCTTAAAACTGTAATTTTTAGTGGATGATCATTTATCCAGTGTTGCAATATCTTTTGTTTACTAGCTTGAAACCATCATTTCATGTGGCCGATCATTTATTCTAGTGTGTTAAATCTTATCTTTACAAGCTTGTAACCGTCATTTATAGTGACCGATCCATATTCTATCGCTGGTAAATACTTTGGTTAGAAGAGTAAAACCGAAAATTATAGGTTCCGAGCTTTTATCAAGCGCTGTTAAATCTTTTGTTTACTATCTTGAAACCGTCATTTATATTGGCCAATTCTTTAGCCGTTTCTAGTAGCCAATCGCTTATCCAGCAATGTTAAATCTTTTATTTACTAGCTTGAATCTGGGTGTTGTTTTTGATGAGCATCTCTCTTTTAAGCCTCATATCCGCCATGTCAGCAAATCCTCTCTATGTTTCCTTCGTAACTTCTCTCGCATTCGCTCTCACTTTTATCGCCAAAGTCTTGAGACTGCTGTTCATGCCTTCATCACCTCACGCCTTGACTACTGTAACTCTCTGCTTGTGAATCTACCATCCTCCTCTCTCCACCCCCTTCAACTTGTACAGAACTATGCCGCCCGGCTTCTCCTCCGTCGCCCTCGCTTCTCTCCCTCGAAACCCTTGCTGCATGAACTGCACTGGCTCCCTGTCAGATCCCGTACTCACTTCAAGATACTTATCTTCACATTTAAGGCCATAAACAACAAGGCCCCGTCTTACCTCTCTGCTGCCCTCTCGCCACGCCATGTCCCTCGGGCCCTTCGGTCATCACAAGCACCTCTTTTGAATATTCCTCGTTCATCCCTCTGCTCAATGGGGGACTGCTCCTTCTCAATCTGCGCCCCTAAGTTGTGGAATGCTCTTCATGCTGAAATCAGGTCTTCTTCCTCTCTTACCACATTTAAGCGTCTCCTGAAAACGCATCTTTTCAGAATTGCCTTCTCCCCCTCTTGAATTTCCATTGAATTTCCATTCTCATCTCAGCACAACGTGCGCTCTGGGAAGGCCTCAGGCCTTGAAGAGCGCATTACAAAAGACTTATTATTATTATTATTATTATTAAATGGGGTCTTTTTAGGCATTGTATAAAGAAGAAAAGTTTATACATATTTTCGATTTAAATTTGACCCCCGATTTGGTAATTTCCTTGATTATTATGATAATTTCTAGTGACCAATCGTTTATTCCGGGCTGTTAAATCTTTTCTTTACAATCTTGTAACCGTCA
The DNA here is from genome assembly GCA_963969495.1 of Ceratothoa steindachneri. Lineage (NCBI taxonomy): Eukaryota > Metazoa > Arthropoda > Malacostraca > Isopoda > Cymothoidae > Ceratothoa > Ceratothoa steindachneri. The sequence continues at coordinate 45,085,693 of OZ018323.1, read as the reverse complement.
TTTATAGCGGCCAATCCATATTCCATCGCTGGTAAATATTTTGTTTTGAAACTTAAAACCCTAATTTACAGGCTCCGATCTTTTATCAATCTTTTGTTTACTAGCTTGAAACCTTCATTTCTAGTGGCTGATCATTTATCCAGTTCTAATAAATCTTTTGTTCACTAGCTTAAAACTGTCATTTTTTGTAGCCGATTGTTTATCCAGCGCTGCTGATTCTTTTGTTTACAAGCTTGAAACCGTCATTTCTTGTGGCCTATTTTTTATCCAGCGCTGTTAATATTTTTTTGTTTACAAGCTTGAAACTGTCATTTCTAGTGGCCAATTGCTTATCCAGCATTGTTTAATCGTTTATTTATTAGCTTGAAACTGACATTTCTAGTGGCTGATCATTTATCCACTGCTTTTAAATCTTTTGTTTACAAGATTGAAACTGTTATTTCTAGTACAGATCTTTATTCCATCGCTGTTAAATCTCTTGTTTACAAGCTTGTAACAGTCATTTCTAGTGGCTGATCGCTTATCCAGAGCTGTTAAATCTTTTGTTTATAAGATTATAACCGTCATTTTTATTGACTGATCGTTCATCCAGAGCTATTAAATATTTTGTTTACAAGCTAGAAATTGTCATTTCTTGTGGCCAATCCTTTATCCAGCACTGTTGAAGCTTTAATTTACTAGCTTGAAATCCTCATTTCTGTCCTTATTCCATCGCTGTTAAATCTCTTGTTTACAATATTGTAACCGTCATTTCTAGTGGCCGATCGTTTTCCAATTCTGTTAAATATTTTGTTTACAAGCTTGTAGTCGTCATTTTTAGTGGCTGATTGTTCATTCAGAGCTGTTAAATCTTTTGTTTACAAGCTAGAAACTGTCATTATAATGACCAATCTTTTATTCACCATTGTTAACTCTCTTATTTACTCTCTTGAAACCTTCATTTCTTGTGGCTGATTGTTTATACAGTGCTCATAAATCTTTTGCTTACAAGATTGAAACTGTTATTTCTAGTAGCCAATCGTTTTTCCAGTGCTGTTAAATCTTTTATATACTAGCTTGTAACCGTCATTTCTAGTGGCCTGTTGTTTATTCAGCGATGTCCTTTCGTATGAATGCAAACTAGAATTGCACCATCTACTCCAAATGGGGTCTTACAAGGCTTTATATAAATCTTTTGATTACAAGATTGAAACTGTCATTTCTAGTAGCCAATCGTTTATCCAGCGCTGTTATATGTTTTATATACTAGCTTGAAACCGTCATTTTTACTACCGATTGTGTATCCAGTGATATCCTTTCTTATGTATGGAAACCAGAATTGCACCGACTACTCCAATTGGGATCTAGCAAGGCTTTAAATAAAGAAACGATGATATTTTCGATTTAAACAAAAATATCTCGCAATGTATTCTAGATGCGTAATTGCCTTTTGGGACATTACAATGCATTCCACGTTTACCGATATAAAATTTGACCGCTCATTTTATAATTTCTTTAATTATTATGATCATTTCTAGTGACCAATCGTTTATTCCGGGCTGAAAAAAAGTTTCTTTACAATCTTGTAACCGTCATTCATAACAGGCGATCCATATTCCATCGCTGGTAAATATTTTGTTTTGAAGCTTAAAACCCTAATTTATAGGCTCCGATCTTTTAGCAATATTTTGTTTACTAGCTTGAAACCTTCATTTCTAGTGGCCAATCATTTATCCAGTTCTATTAAATCTTTTGTTCACTAGCTTGAAACCGTCATTTCTTGTAGCCGATTGTTTATCCAAGGCTGCTAATTCTTTTGTTTACAAGATCGAAACCGTCATTTCTTGTGGCCGATTCTTTATCCAGCGCTGTTAATTTTTTTTTTGTTTACAAGCTTGAAACTGTCATTTCGTGTGCCCGATCATTTACCAAACTCTGCTACATCTTTTGTTTACTAGCTTGAAACCGTCATTTCTAGTGACCGATTGATTATTCCGGGCAGTTGAATCTTTTATGTACAAGCTTGTGACCGTCATTTAGATTTCCTGATCTATATATCCATCACTGGTAAATATTTTGTTTAGAAGATTAAAACTGTAATTTATAGGTTACAATATTTTATCAAGCACTGTTAAATCTTTTGTTTACTAGCTTGAAACCGTCCTTTCTAGTGACCTTTCGTTAATCCAGCGCTGTTAAATCTTTTGTTTACAAGCTTGCAACCGTTATTTGTAGTGGCTGATCGTTTTTCCAGAGCTCATAATCTTTTGTTTACAAACTAGAAACTGTCATTTCTAGTGGTCAATCGTTATCCAGCATTGTTAAATCGTTTATTCAATAGCTAGAAACTGTCATTTCTAGTGGCGAATCGTTATCCAGCATTGTTAAATCATTTATTTAATAGCTAGAAACTGTCATTTCTAGTGGCTGATCGTTTATGCACTGCTGGTAAATCTTTTGTTTACAAGTGAAAAACTGTTATTTCTAGTAGCCGATCTTTATTCCATCGATGTTAAATCTCTTGTTTACAAGCTTGTAACCGTCATTTCTAGTGGCTTATTGCTTAGCTAGAGCTGTTAAATCTTTTGTTTCCAAGCTTATAACCGTCATATTTAGTGGCTGATCGTTCATCCAGAGCTATTAATTTTTTTTTTTACAAGCTAGAAACTGTCTTTTCTCGTGGCCAATCGTTTATCCAGCACTGTTAAAGCTTTATTTTACTAGCTTGAAACCGTCATTTCTAGTGGCCAATCCGCTCTGTCAAATATTTTGTTTACAAGCTTGTAGTCGTCATTTTTAGTAGCTGATTGTTTATCCATAAATGATAAATCTTTTGTTTACAAGCTATTTACCGATCGTTTATGCACCACTGTTAAATCTCTTATTTACTCACTTGAATCCTTCATTTCTTGTGGCCGATTGTTTATCCTGTGCTCATAAATCTTTTGTTTACAAGATTGAAACTATGTTTCTATTAACCAATCGTATATCCAGCACTATTAAATCTTTTATTTACTCGCTTGAAACTTTCATTTATTGTGGCAGATCGTTTATACAGTGTTCATAAATTTTTTGTTTACAAGATTGAAACTGTAGTTTCTAGTCGCCAATCGTTTTTCCAACGCTGTTATATTTTTTATATACTAGCTTGAAACCGTCATTTCTAGTGGCCGATTGTTTATCGAGCGATGTCTTTTCGTATGTATGCAAACCTGAATTGCACTGACTACTCCAAATGGGGTCTTACAAGGCTTTTTATAAAGAAAAGATGATATTATCAATTTAAACAAAAATGTCTAGCAATTTATCTTACAAGCCTATTTGCCTTTTGTGACATTACAATGTATTATTATTCCATGTTAACTCTATTTAATATTTTACCACCCATTTTGTAATTTTTTTTTATTATTATCATCACATATGCATTACCTTTAACTTAACCAAGTTGAGTTGTATCTAGCATTGCGACTTTTAGAATACTCTAGCAATGTCCTTTTGCAATTTTCTTAGTCACTATGCTATTATGCTCTATTACCTAGTTCGTGACAATATCAAGTTTGGAATATATATATATATATATATATATATATATATATATATATATATATATATATATATATATATATATATATATATATATATATATATATATATATATATATATATATATATATGAGAACTACGGCAACAAAACTTAGATGCATTCTTCTAATTTATTAATGCACCAATGTTTCGAGGGCCAGCTTCAACACTTGGGTACTGAAAATAACACAAGTAGACCTAATTTAGGACAATACAATATGTTTATATTCTTTAATCATACATTTTAAATCTTCTAATTATAAATTTAATGATAAAGGTGCAAGCATTTAATGAGTAAAGAGCAAAGGAAAAAAAATAATTTGGCCATTGAAGGAGGGTTAAAATTCTTAAGGTTTCATGGATGCGTAGGTCGTAAAGGTTATTTGCAGAGGAGGAGGATGAGAACTGGTCAATCTTTATCTGAGATTACAAATTTCAGCCTGGAGTCATCGTCGAATGGTCTCGTTTGGTCATTGTGCTGTTCAACTCTGAAATAAAGGGTTCGGGCTGTTGATCCGTTGTAGGTCACGTCGCGCGACGTCTTCAGTAGAATTTTTTTTTTAAAGGGAGATTTGCAAAAAAAGGGTCAAAGAGAGATGAAGTAAATATACATTTCCACATAAATATCCCCCTAAAGGCATTTGAGTCACGAGAAGAAACTGAGTGTTGGGGCTTAGATAGCACCAAGTCTCCAGAAGTCAGCTGCAGCAAGATTGATCATTCTACACATCACACCTCCTTGTAGGTGGGAGGGAGAGCAAATGCAGGAGTTCAGGCAGAGAGAGAAAGCAACTGCGAGCATTGGTGCCTGTATGGTACGCAATCCTTCAAATGTCAGCTGCAGTTGGTTTACGTGCTACCTTTTACACCTTTGGAGGGGGAGATTAAGAGCTAGGGAAAATGGTAGCATTAAAAGGGTAAAAGTGGGGAAAGAAAGCAGGAGGGGGGGGGGCATAAGAAATTGGTTAAACCTAACTTTATGAATCGAGTATTGAAACCTCGGAAGGGTATGCCCGGTCTAAACTGGTACACTTCGTAGCTGGACAAGTAGCACGCCCTCCTTTCCCCAGTTCCCCTGACTACCTGCTCTTAGTGCTTTTTAGACATTTCCATTTACCGCATTTTATGTCACTTTCTTTACCTGTCTCTTTTCACTCATTTTATGAATCGGAGGCTAATTTCACAGGCTAGTCATCGACCAGCTTTCGTCCACTCATCCAAGTTCCGAGCCTTAATGAAGGTGGCATGGGAAGTCACCCCTCTTTCTTTACTCTGGTTGGGTAGAATTCTTTATTAACTTACCTCTATTATCCATACCTTTTCTTCTTTTACTACCTTCATCTTTATTTTTCTTTTATATCTTTTTACGCGCACGCAAGGGGATGTCGGAGGAAGCACGGGCAACCTTGCTGCGGTTGACATTTGGGCGAAGGGAACGGCGGGTGTCGACGTTCCCCGTTTGCCCCCCTCCCCCATCCTTCACCCCCGGCCACTAATGACTGCCTGAAGATTTGCTGCCCTATGTCTTCCACAGATGTTCACTTCCTCCATCTTCACCACTTTATTTACACATTTCGCCTTACAAAACTGTCTGCGGAAAAATGCCCTCGTTGGTAATTCGCTTTAAATTCAAGGGAAAAAATCTCGCCAACATTTTCACTTTTCTTCTTCACAGGACCTGATGTTGTTCCGCGACGGTCGGGTCTTTGTTCGCGTCTGTTCCGCACCTATTTTCCTCCCCTCGCTATTATTGTTGCCTTGTCTTGTTCTCTCGTTTGTTTTCTGCGTTAATGACGCGTATGTCTATCCATCCCTTCTCCCTAACCTCGTTTTCTGACTCTCAAAATACTACTGTCCGCTGGTACCATCATCCCAGATTGGCTCTCGGACAACTTTCTGAAACAGCCACGACAAAACAGAAGTATTGCTTCTGCAAATGTGGGTCGCGGTAAATCTATTGCTCCATTTATTAATTAACCTTAGCACCCCCTCTGTCCCTTTTACTAACCTTAGCACCTCCTCTGCCCCTTTTACTAACCTTAGCACCTCCTCTGCCCCTTTGATTAATCTTAGCACCTCCTCTGCCCCTTTTATTAACCTTAACACCTCCTCTGCCCCTTTTATTAACCTTAGCACCTCCTCTGCCCCTTTTATTAACCTTAGCACTTCCTCTGCCACTTTTATTAACCTTAGCACCTCCCATTCTCCTTTTTCTGATACAGTAAAAAATCTGGACTTCACTTTTGATAGTCAATATTCATGTTGACAGTAAATCATGTCTGCATTTTTCGTCGCATTCCTTTCCCAATTTGACTACAGCAGCTTTGAGAGTGTCATTTATGCACTCATTTATCACTCCTTTTCGCATTGACTACTACAACCTCCTCCTCGCTGGATCGCTACAGGCTTCTGCTCCTCGACCTTTACAACTGGTTCAAAACTTTTTATTTCTTGTCCTCTTCGCATGAGACGCTGCTCTCGTACAATCCCCAAGCTTGCCAAAGTACACTGGCTGCCCATTCTTTAGAGAATCATCTTTACGGGTCCCCCGACCATCACTGACCCTATCCCCGCCCAAGGGAACCCTTCCCTCTAACTTTCCCCACCTACTACTGATTGTTCTTTGAATTCGTCTGTGTAGTACTGTTGGTCTTACTTTCTCTGCATTTGCTCCGAGTCTGAAATGATCTTAGATACGCCCTCTCCCCCTCGTTCCATTCAAGGGTGCCCTGAAGACCCACCTTTTCTTTCAAGATTTGCTTAGTTGATACACAGGCGCTTTTTGAAGGACCATGGCCTTGAATAGCGCGATTCAAAATAGATCTTATTGTTATTTTAATTCACTAAATCTTTATAAGAATATGACCAGGATTAAAATTAATATTTCTTCCTTGAATATAAATCCGAATATATGGACACTTATGTACTCGTGATAGAAACCTTTCGTGGAATACAAGTCTTGCAAAACACAGGAGTACTTTTTCATGGGGGTTTGTTGATCAGATGATTTCCTGTTAGTTGAAGCATATAATATTTTCTGGTCACGTTATCAATAGATTTGCACATAATTTAGTATTTTGAAAGAATTTGCTGGAGATAGGTGAGACTGAATAGATCCAATGAATTTTTCCGCCTAGAAATAACTTTTCGGAAGATGTTGGTATGAAGAAAAGTCAACAAGTAAACATCGACTATTTCATTCAAACATTTCATTTTATCATTCAGATATAGAAGTATCACAGAAATCTGGGTTCTTCCGCAAATCTACAAAGCATAAATTTATCGCGGATGTCAAGTATGTGGATGAGTTGAAGCCTCTTCCTGTCAATCAGAACCAAGATTTCGCACTCGATTATGTGGAGAACGACTCTCATCTCAACAACCATTTCATTGCCCTGGATAATGATGCACGGAGATTGAAAACATTCCAATCCAGTACCAGAAAGGTGAGATTTTTTTTTTAAATATCCTAGATTCGAGGCGTTTGATATATTGTCACATAATTTTCGGCAAAGGTTCAATAAACGGTCATAAATACCACAATGGATTAGGAAAATATTACAACGAGCCAACTAACCACAACTATCTATCATTCCACATTACGTCAGCAATGACACCGCTATATTAAGTTGGAAATAAAATCGTACTTTTTAAATAGAGTATTTAAGCGTATACCTAGAGTAGGAGTGAAATAAACGATTCTGGAAGAGAGATTAAAATTGTTATCGTCGTGTGACCTATAGTAAAACTAGTGACATTAATATTGTAGGGCGATGGTAGACAAGATGACGCCGGCACAAATGGCGAAAGTCATAGTCCGACTGTATCGGCTACATTGACAGACGAAGCTGTCTCCGCTTCGGCAGAGCCATACGAAAATCAAGATAAACAGGGCACAAATTTGATTCAAAAAATTAACTCAGAATGGGCGAAGATTAGAACGTCTCTTCACGAGTCAATGAAAGTGAGTTCACGTTTTCTTTATTCTGTAGAATATTATTAATCAATATTTTAAAGGGATAGAACGTGAGTATCCCCCAAGAAATGGCTACTGAATATACATACATTCCCCTCCTACTTTATAGTGCCATTCAAGGCTTAGATAAAATATGACAGAAAGTGATCAAGGAAAGTCTAAATGATGACATAATCTTCCTACATGAATATTCATGATTCTTTAAAATAGTTTGTTAAAATACATTGGCAAAGGCAACTGGAAAGCGATGGATTTTCAAGTGAAATCAAAGCTAGTTATTGATACAAAATAATTGGCAACAAAAAAGAAAGAGCTACCAATGGGAGACCCCTTTAATGGTTTCTAGTAGAAGAGGAAAGGAAGTGCTAATGATTTGAAGTAATGTAATGCCATTAAATTTAACGATAAATATATGTTTAATAATATTATATAAGTAACTCTCAACTTTGCATGATTGACATTTAAGCTCATGCTATGAAGTATGTACGATAGTGCAAAATATGGCATAAATGGGCGATGTAGCAATGCCATAGTGTATGGAAACACACTACGTCCCTAAATTTTATTTATACAAACGGTGATTGATAGTAGCTGCAAGCTAAGCCAGGTGAGCGGAGAGAGAGGAGAAAAGTCAAGGAAAGGCGCTCAGTGAGCGCCACGGTCGAAGGTGTCTCTTTCCCCCTTACCCCGAGACAGCTGGCCAAGGTGTTTTTAATCAGTCGGCCGTGAGTTGCGGCATCACAGCAAGCCGAAGGAGATGTTAAAATACTGGAAAATGCAAAACTATCAACCTTATTTACAAAAAAATATGCGGCAAAATATAGACTTAAAATTATTTTCATGTGTGGACAGGCGGAATGCATGTGGTCCATAGGAAAGGAAAGGTTGAGGAAGGTACTAATAATCTTTATAACCGCTACGAGCCGGAGTTCTATAACCTATGTGTGCCTGTTAGGAGAGAAAACTGCGCGGATGTATAGTCTATGTGGGTGCTGTTTTAAAAATTGTGTCAGATGTCCCGGAGAAAAACAAAGTCTGCTCACCAAAAGGTCGCGTGCTCTCATTAATTCTGATTTATGACCTTACAACCTTCAAAACTTTCAATGAATCATGTTCTAACCTTACGGGGGACCCTGGCGATTCTATCATTCGAAAGAGAATGATGTAAAACAACATAAGGGTTTCATTTTCTTTATACTCGCCCGAGTAGTTATGATGTTATTGCGAAAACTAAATAATCCCCGGGCATACCTCAGCAGGACTTTGTTAATTATATGACTCGAAAGAAAATGTAAAACAACATAAGGGTTTTAAATTTTGTTAGAACCGGCCGAATAGTTACAATGTTATTACAAAAAAGGCAAAACAGGGACCGACCGACCGACATAGTGAGATGTAGAGTCGCTAGCGACTAGACTCGCACGCGACTAGACTCGCACGCGACTAGACTCGCACGCGACTAAAAATAAAAATTTACTTTATATTTTATGGAAAAGAGAAGCACGTCTGATTGTCCTGGTGTTGTGGGGCTTATAAAAGTTGATTTAGGATTTCAACTGGAAGGTAGTCTTGCAGTTATTAAATTATGAATAGAGATAGTTCGAAGAGAAGTTATAGAGAGTTGGACAGTAAAGGAGATTTACCTCCTATTTTTTACAAGATACGGTTCGTGAAATTGCTGAAACTTCAGGGAGTGTTTGGAGTTCTTAACAAACACATGTGTGTTTGTCCGGAGATGTTCCGGAATATGCATCTGCTGATTATCGGAACGTTTACGTGGCGCAGGCGATGGGAAGAAAGACGGTGAGAACGCGAAGCTTTATGCCATTGAAGTAAAGCAATTAGGTTATTCAGAATTCCTAGATAACTCTATCATAAACAAGCTTCCAATTTAGACGATTGAAAAAAGATTTAAAGGTATTGCGTGAAACGAAAAACGGGTTTTATTACGAGAGGGACGATTCTAAAAAAAATGAAAACGAGCCAGCGTCCTGAATAAAAACGTTAAATGAGCTAAGCGTCGTCAATATTTCTGGGAATGAAATAAATGTGGAATGTTTATACATTGTATTATTTAAAAAATAATAATTAAATCATTTATATAAATATATATTATATGGCTGCGATTGTATGCGCAGAAAGAGATTAATAGATAAAATTACGAGCAAACGAGAAGATTGGAAGTACACAGATTGGGATAGCAATTGAAATTCAATACAAATTAAAGATATTTAGATAAGTTATGCGTATTAATTTATATTCTATGTATTCATATCCTGGATATAGACGTAAGAGTATGAGTACGCGGGGTATAAATACGATTTGTATGAACACAAGTGGTGAGACAACAAGGTATAGTCACAAGGGTTAAGCACACACCGGTTATAACCTCAGGGGCGACTGGAAACACAAAGAACAAAAGAGAAATTAAATTCTGGACACTTGGACATTTGAATAACTTTGATTATAGGAACCTTGTCGGTAAGTCACCTTGTCTGGCCGGTGGAGAAAACACGATTGGCTTTGGTGATGCAAGTGATACAAAGACTAAGGGATCTCGACACTATTGATTAATTTAAAAGGCGTCAGACAATGGTTTGGTTGGTTGAGAACAACTGTACAAATCGTATTGGGGTGAACAGAATCAGGATGTCGTACGTGTAGTGTCGTAATTTAATTTAGTGCATGAGTAAGCTCTTAAACGGGAAAAATGACAAGGGCATTTTAGGTACTTTTTTTAACTGGCCACAATGAGAGCTGCTACAGCTGGCCAAGGTGACAGCTTCTGCACTACTCTCCTGTGAGAGAGTTATTCACCACGTTACAAAAGGGTTTTATGATAGTCCGCATATCTCGGAGGTCTCTTTACAATGCGACCGGATCGTACGATAACGCTGGTGGGCTGGCTACGATTAATGGGACGCAAATTGCCAGCAGTTCCACAAGATGCAGACGAGGCACTCTCACAAGCGAATGTGGACAGATTGATAGTAATCCATTTAGTTGCCCTCTTTGAGCTGGCGTCTCGTGATACCAGGATGATTTGAGTCTGGCTTGCTGATTGCGAGGTGACCAGAGGTAAAGAGATGGGTCCCCTGACTGGCCAGCTCTGAGGACGGGGTTTCCCGCTACAAAAGAGGTGATGGTAGCAATCGGGGACGAGATATGGCCGATGAAGATGTGATTGATGGAAAGGTTAGGTAGTAGTGAGTTTAAGGAATCACTGGACTATTTTTGCGAGATAGTAACTGGAGAAGAAACCGAGAGCTGTTCGGGGCCAACCACATCAATAAAGGCTGGCTTCAGGCGATCCAAAGAAACTATCTTACTTGGTGCCAAGCTGTAGTACAAAGAATTTCAGCTTCTTAGAGGTGAAAAGAAAGTGTCCATCATAAACAAGTTATAATGAGGAGATAGTTGAGTGTCGACGTACAAAAATAATGGGAATAAGTTAACATCTCTTTTGGCATAAAAGGTTTCAAGTTAGCAGGGACTCTTATGAGGTGGGCCTAATTTCAACAATCACCTTAACAAATTGCGTACGAATGAAGCAGGATCAGGGTAGGAAGGTAGAGTGTGGTAAGTAGAAGAAATGAAAGGCCTAGGAAGACGGAGTTAGGTAGAGTAGACAAGTTCCCCTGCAGAGAGGGCCAAATCTTCTTTTAAGGACGAATGAATGGCCAAAATATTCAAAGGTAGCTTGTCCACCCAAGTGATATTTTGATCGGTGGAGCGTAAGATTGCTTTGAGAGTCTGATGCAAGCGTTCAATGGCGGCGTTGCTTTGAGGATGGTAGCTTGTGGTATAAAGGCGGAAAGAACCAACAACTAACATGAGAATATCCCATTTGTGGGATTCAAATTGAATATCACGCTCAGTCATGATTGTGGAAAGAAAACCAAAAACAAGCAACCAAATCTAAGATAAAGGCTTTAGCGAAGATGAAGGTTCGAATGTCTGCAATGGCGACAACCCCTGGCCAACGAGTGAAGCGGTCGACCATAGTGAGAAGATAGGTGCAACCAGGATGTAAGGCAGAGGGCCTACAAGATCGACGTGAATGGCGCTAAAACGGGACAAACGCGGTGCAAAAGGAACCAGAGGAGTCTCTGTGTGGCGCTAAACCTTAGAACGCTGAAAAGGCACACATAAGGGGGGTTCATTTGGCCACGTCGGCGTTCATACATGGCCACACAAAATGTTGGGCAATAAGCTTGCGAGTAGCTCACATGTCAGGATGTGAAAAACCGTGAGTTTGCTCAAATACATCCAACGGTAAACGAGAGGAATAATGAGACGAATACAGTCAGACAAATATAAGTCGACCATGATGCGCCTGGAAGCAGTGCCTTATAAGTCGATCTTGCAAACGATGTGATCGACTTACCAGTGTTTGTATGTCATCATCCTATTCCTGAGCCAACGCTATTGTCACATGGTCAATGAGCGCATGAGAGAGTTACTTGCCGGATACTGAAGAAATGCGAGAAAGCGCGTCCGGTACGTTTTAACAGCCAGGAACGTATTGAATGTCGCTTGAAGCTTCAAGATGAACTCTAGATGATAAGCATCGACAGCCGAGTGCGCGGAAGAAATACTATGAGCGGATAGTGCTCCAACCAATGACTTGTGGTCAGTGAAGACAGTAAATTAACGTCTTTGTAAATATTGTCGGAGGTGGCGGAGGGTAAGATACATATATGCAGAACAGATACATATATCAGAAGAATGGTCAGCATTTGAAAAGAAGAATCTTCAAATAAATTAAGTAATTATGTTAATCATGCAAACTGATTATTAGTCTTAGTTTTTTGTGAATTTTAAGCAAATAAAATTAGTTAAAATAAAACTGATTTTAATAGCCAATAATAATCTGAAAGTTCATCAAAAATGTTATAAAAATCAATGCTTCACTAAAACTAGGATAGCTTCTACAAAAAAAAAAGAATCAATTATCCATTTTATGACCTATAACTTACAAGTATTACCAATAACTACTAAAAGTTTCATTATGATCACAAAATTATTCTTGATTTTATTAAACTTGAAAAGTAGGACATGTAAAAAAAACCCTGTATATATGTATATATATATATATATATATATATATATATATATATATATACATATATATATGTATATATATATAAATATATGATGAAAATTAATGCAATATCGCAAGAAAAGATGAGGAATTAAACCACATTCTCCGAAGACAATTTAATTCAGAACAGTTTCGGTGTATCTCACACCCTTTTTCAACTGACACTGGGCAGAAAATATATAAGAGAAAAGCATTACACAAGATCCCCTCTTTTTCCCCCCAATTCCCTACTTGTGGCTAATCTGGTGGGGGGGGGGGCTGTTTAGGCCTAAACATATTGAAGGGCTGACATTTTACTATTTTATTTATTTGCGATCTTATTACAGGATTAAAAGAAAATTGACCCTCAGATAGATTTAAATTAGGAACTGACGATATCAAGCTCGATTCTACGATTCTTCTCTTAACATAGTTGGCCGATTTAAATATCATTTTACTTCCATTGAAATCGATCGTATGATTCTTGTCTCTAACATGGCAAAATATTCCACTGCTTTCACTGCCCACTCTAATATCTCTTTTGTGTTCGTACAATCTCTTGTCTAGATTTCTCCCCGTTTCCCCTATATAAACTTTATGGCAATCGTTGCATGGTACTGCATATACTCCTATGTTATGATGTTCTTTGAGTTTCCTGGCCATCATCAATTGGTTTAAGGAATTATTATATTTAAAGGCTAGATTAATACCCGCTTTTCCAAATATGTCCTTTAAACTATTTAATTTATTATTAAATGGCAATGTTATACATTTGTTGAAGTCGTTAGTGCGGGAAGGCTTATTACCATAGAATGTTTTCCTAGCTGCAAAATGGGCAGACGATATGAACCAATCGGGGTAATACAAATTAGAAAAAATGGTCCTGATAATGACAATTTCTTCCTCTAAATAGGAAGGATGACATATTTTGTATGCTCTAAGGAAAAGGTTAGAATTAGAAATTACCGATTTTTTAACAGTATTATCGTGAAACGAAAAATAATGTATATAGGCATTCAAGTGGGTTGGTTTCCTATACACGTTAAGTTTTAATTCATGGTGATCTTTATTAATGAGGACATCTAAAAAGGGTAATCTATTATCATATTCCCATTCATATTTAAATTTGATGGAGACATGCAAATTATTCAAATTATTAAAAAAGGTATCAAAATCATGGCCACTAGGCCATACAGAAAATACATCGTCAATGTACCTTAACCATATAAAGTTAGGGGGAGAAATTGTGGGAAGGAGTTCAGTCTCAAAATATTCCATGAAGAGACCTGCCAATATCGGAGATGAACTATTTCCCATGCTAAGGCCAAATATTTGTCTATAAAACTCATTATTTACTCGAAACACATTGTCAGAGAAACTCACAAAGTAGCGCGTGAGTAGAGCAATAAATGCAAAAAAATCACGGAGGGAAATGAAAGGCAGATTCTTTGATAATGAACTAAACAAATTCGAAAGTACTTGGAATCAACCTTTCATTTTCTTGTGGGATTTTTGCACACACACACACACACACACACATATATATATATATATATATATATATATATATATATATATATATATATATATATATATATATATATATATATATATGGACAACAGTTTTGAGACTACTATAATTTTTTTTAGAAAAAAAAAATAACTAATCAAACGTTGCATTATCTTTTAGTTTGTTTTTATCATAATTTGAAGGTGAAATATACAAATAGTTAGATCACAACCCCATTTTATTAATAAATACAATCATTTGAAGGGCGTAGATAATATTTACAACAATGTCCCTTGTCCTTCAAGATACTTCAATTCGCTTTGACATGCTGGAGACAAGATTTGTGATACCTTGACTGATATTGCTCTATTTTTGTCTAATAAGCACCCGCAACAGTTCACAATTGGATGGATTCAGTTTATAAACCACCAGTTTGATTATTGCCGACACATTCTCCATTGGGTTCAAATATAGCGAATTCTCGGAACAAGTTCTACAAAGTTCGATGTATTTTTAGCTAAGAACATTGTTATTGCTTTTGCTTTGTGAAATGGTGCCATAACATTCTGAAAAATACAGTTATCATCCACAAATTAGTCCTCGAAGGTTGAGAAAAGGTGCTGATGAGGTATGTTTTGGTACCATTTTGAGTTCATGACAGTGTTTTGTGGCAAAATTTTATTGTTCCCGTTCAGTTAGATGAGAAACAGCCCCAGACATGGAGAGGGATAAGATACTTCAACAAGGAGTAACAACAAGGAAAGAAGGTACCCTAGGAGACCTTACGGTCCATTCAAAGAGGGTACCTTTGGACTAGCAATTGAGCGGGCACAAGGCTGCTCAATTGTTTTGCGTCCCTAAACGGCCACTTTTCAAGACTTTGTCTAGTCTTGACTTGAACTGGTCAACAGATTCACTGTTGACAACTTCCACTGGAAGTGCGTTCCACTTACCGCAGATACTGTAGGTGAAAAAGCGCTCCCCTTTTCTGCTATTAATGAGGGATCTTCCAAATGATCCAAAGAATCGGAAAGGAGCTTCAACAGAGAATAGCACTTTTTCCCAGTCTTCAAAAGTACATTCTTTAAATTTTATACAAAAGTGGAACTTAATAGTAAGGTTCTACAAGAACATAACCAGAACGCAATTTTGTATCAGCAAAGGAATGCAGTTTTTTCTTAATTAATTAAATGCTTTTGTTTTTAATAAACCTGCAATAATTTAAATATTAAAATAATTATTCCTATCAAGTTAATTTAAGAAAAAAGAAGAAAAAATACAAATATATATTAGTCTCAAAACTTTGCGGTATCTCTGTAGACCATATGTACTTCACATAAAAGGAGAAAGTAGAAGGAATTAATGTTTTATGGAAAATTGTTTATTCCAAGATATTAGAAGGAAAGGATAGATCGATTAATGAAATTAATAGATCAATTAATGAAATTGGTTATTGGTTTTGAGGATTATGGGCTTTAATAGGTCCGTATCAAGTATACTCCTTACGCGCCGCCAAAAGAAGGCAGGGTCAGTGCAGCGAGCGTCATCCGCAATGCGGACCATCTCGCGCCACTGGCCATTCCGGTCTACCTGCACGCACTGAAGGATGTGGGCACATAGGAGAGTGGTGTTCTGTGGTCTTGTGCCTCTGGTGTAGTGGTTGTTGTAGATTGCAATGAGGAGTTGTGGGTTTATGGAGTACGTGAAGTGTTTGATGGGAGGGTGTGTTTTTTGCGGTGTGTATCTGTCTCTAGCGGTTTCCATTAGCGAGGACCAGTGAGACTTTAAGTGGCTGGGGTTTATGTCCTATAGATCGATGTTGTGAGGTGTGTTTTCTATTACATGTCTACTGATTTCCGCCCAGTTCGTGTTTTTTTGTAGTCGAAGAGGGGGAGGGGTGTAAGTATGAGTATAGGCGATGACGAGATTAACACGTATATAGGTATGTGGTCGGATAGCACGTGGAGACCTAAGGCAATGTGGTGTGGAAGCGTAAGGTGAGGACATTGTGTAGGACCACGTCAGGAGACGTGGTCCTCCCGCGAAGCCCCCCAAAATCCGGAGAAGGTGAAACCGATGTATTCGTAGCGAAAACGATGCAAAGCACTAGCCAGGTATCTTCCTTTATCGTTGGTGGTGTGTGAAAGTAGTGTGAGATGGTGAGGGTTCAGTTTGCCCACAAAGAATAGTGGTAGATTTTGGTTAGAAAGCGCCCGGAGTGGCACATTTATGTTTACTTATTCGCGAGGGAGTTTGTAGTGAGTGGCCACAAGGATGGGGCCGGAACTCGTTTGTATTTTGCAGGCTAGAACCGTCTTGTCTGTTTATAAGGCAGTGATTTATTGACCGCTTAACTAGGATTGCGGAGCCTAAGTGTGGTGCGTGTGGTGTTAGGTTGGTGTGGTAGCCCGCAATGTAGAGTCTTGTTGGGAGGGTGAAAACTGGTGGAATTCAGTAATAAAGGGTGTCCCATTAAGACGTATCAAAGTAAGCAGTAAATAAAACAGTGTTATTGGTGAAAATTTATAGATTCCACTATTGGATCATGTTATTTGAGTCATGACAATTAGGTGTGAAAAATAATATCGCCTAAATGTCCGCCAAGACTTTGGCGGCAGATCTCCACTCGATAGTCAAAATATTTGATTAGGTCTCTGCATAGTTACTCCTCGATCTCACCAATATGCCATATCATCTCATCCTTCACCTTTGAATTGTTGTTGGCTTGTTGGCATAGACCTTACTTTTGAGATGACCCCAAAGGAAGAAATGTAAAGGCGTCAAGTCACACGATCGTGGTGGCCAGTTGACCTCGCTGTTTCGAGAGATGATGCGAACTGGGAACTTCTCATTCAATAAAGCCATTGTTGCATTGGCTGTGTGGCATGTGGCGCCATCCTGTTGAAACCACAAATCTTCGACATCCATAGAATTCAATTCAGGTCATAAAAAGTTGGCTATGATGGCACGGTATCGCTCGCCTGTCACCATAACAGAATTCCCGGCATCATTTTCGAAGAAATACGGCCCAATGATTCCGCTAGCAAAAAATGCCCACCAAACAGTGACCTTTTGTGGATGCAATGGCTTTTCAACAATCTTCCTGGGTTTTTCCTCAGCCCAAATGCGACAATTCTGCTTATTAACGAATCCACCAAGATGAAAATGGGCTTCATCACTAAAAATGATTTTTTGCAAAAAATCATCATCGGCTTGTCTTTGCTCGTGCACCCAATTGACGAATGTACGGCGTTTCAAATGGTCACCAGTCTTCAGTTCTTGTGTCAATTGAATTTTGTAAGCGTGTAGAGACAAATCTTTTGTCAAAATTCGATGTAAGGTTGTTGTGGAGAGGTTGAATTCCTGCGCGCGATGACGAATAGAGGTGTCTGGATCTTCGGCCACATTCTCGCGCACTGCAGAATGTTTTCAGCTGAACGGCGTAAACAATCACGCAATGGCGTTTTCATATCTGCCACCAACCCCGTTTGTTTGAATTTACGAACAATTTTCCCAATTGCACTCTCGGTTGGTTGATTCTATTGACCAAAAAAATCGCGAAGGCTCGAAATACGTTTCTGTTTGAACGTCCATTTTCCTAATAGGCTTCAATAACTATAACTTTAACACATTGTTCGATTGTTAATCTTTCCATGGTTGAAATTGCCAAAAATTGAAGTTGTTAAATCTGAAAGAAAAAGAAAAAAAATCACTCAACGCTTAAACTTAACTCCCATTTAAAATCGGTCCAAATTATTGGAACACCCTGTATTATGTCTGGTCTTTGTGTGTTAAGTACCCAGTTGTTGACAATATGACGAATCCCGTGCCAACTGTGTACGTTTTGTTGCACTACGTTCAGACGAGCTATGGTCTGGAACGAAGTGCACGTGATGCGGTGCTAGCGACATTGGCAGTGGCGCTGAGCACGGTGTGGTGAGCGTTGGAGACAGTAGGAGAGGTGTTGGGGGCAGTGGACGGGGTGGTGGGGTGAGTATAGTATTTGAATTCGGTGGTGAAAATGAAAGAGGAAAAGCGGACAGTTGAAGGGGGGGGTGAGAGAGTGGGTGGGGTTTGGAAGCAGAGGTAGAAGGTTTTGGTGTAGATGAAGGAGAAGTAGGAGTAGTCGAAGGGAGCTTGGATGCAGAGGTAAAGGTTTTGTTGGGTGCAGAGGGGGAAGGGGAGAAGTAGGACTAGTAGAAGGGGGATTGGAAGCAGAGGTAGAAGTATTTGGTGCAAAAGAAAGAGGATTGGGAATAGTGTGAGGGGGGAACCACGGTAGGGGAAGCAGGAGTAACAGTCAGAGGGCCAGAGACAAAAAAAGATAGGACAGGAACAGTGGGGATCGCAGGGGGAGTGGAGAAAATAGTGGGTGCAGAGAAGACTGGGGTAGGCTTGGTGGTGGGTCTTCGATAGATAAGGTCATTTTTGGTTGACGACGACGTGGTCGCCGCCACAGTTGAGGCATTGAGGGGTGGTGGCGATGCAGCTGGTGTAATGGTGGCCCATTACGCCACATCTTGAACAGACAAGGTCTGCTTGGCATGTTTGTGTATCATATCTGGTTTTGTAACAGCAGGGGTACTGTTGGGGTTTGATGATAAGTTGTGTCTCTATGTTTTGAGGCCATGTAAGGGTTCAGCAGACATTGATGCCTTGGTCTAACAGCGCATTCTTGTTTCGTTCATCTGATAGTGTGATGACCGCCCATTGCTTGGTATTGTTGAAATAGAAGTCTTGAATGACTTCTTCACCGTACACCTGCCTGAGGTCGGTCAGTATGTTTTTGATCGATAATGCCAACAATAAGTTGTTTGTCTTTAGTATTAGTATTTGGTGTGTCTCTGTGTGTTCGTCAGGTAGTCTAGTGCGGTATTCGAGTTTGGTGAGTGCATCTGTACTGAGTTCGTGGAATTTATGTGCGTCTTCAAGTGACATGAAGACGAGTATACTGCCTGTCTGTACTTGTATTATATTTGTGATATGATTTATATTTGTGTGTTGGCTAATTATAGTATGTCTTGTGGTGTAATAATGCATGTATTTTGTATGTTATGTAATGGTTTTAAGCGAGAACCCATGACTAGGGTTGTAGAACTTGTTATGGGCTTGTAGAAGGGGTGGCGCCTCGCCACCGGGCCCCCCGCGAAACATTGACTTGGGATATGATGATAAAGGGTGATAGTGAGTATGGACCTGAATGAGCTCCTCAGAGGGTGTGGAAACATGGCGGACTTGATGATGATTAGAGCCCGAATCAACTGACTCTAGTCGGGGTGCCACCCCCTCTATTGGGTTTTTAACCCATCAGTTGCATGCGGCATAGCATAAAGACGGTAGAGTCTCTCTCTGTAGTCTTGCACGGTACCGCAGTGTAGGATTTTAACTCTCTCCGCGGTCGTAACTGAATCCCGATCCAGAGTTGCTCCTTCTTTTGGGTTCGGCTGGCGATAAGCCTCAAACCTCCTTTCCCTAAAGTTCACATGTGAACTTTGGCCTAATAGTTATGATGTTATTGCCAAAACAAAACAATTCCTGAGTTAACCTTGGGAGGACCTTGCCAATTATAACATTCGAAAGAGAATATAAAACAACATAAGTGGTTTAAATTTCGTTAGACTCGTCCGAATAATTACACTGTTATTACCAAGACTGACCGACATAGTGAGATATAAAGTCGAACGCGACTAAATATCAGGCGAGAGCGGAGAATTCTGCGTGCACTCTGCGAAGTTCAGCGAAAAAGTGTTAGTTAAATCACGCATAAAAGCCCTCCGCAACCCAGGTGGATCGAGGAGATGTGAGATATTGCCCCAGAACACAGAGAGATCTACGAGGAAGTCAGGCAATTTGGCCCAAACAGAGATCACACCAGAAGATTCCGACAACTCAGAGAAGAACCCAGCGGGCAACGAACAGCAACAGTCAATATGGGACGGAATTATCGAGAGGCTCGACACAGAGCAGAACCACCCTAAACTCTGGAAGAATATAAAAAACTGAGAGGTATGCCCTTGAAGGAAAAAATCAGGCTGGAAGAACATTGGGAAACAATAGAAGATCCAGAGAGACTTGAAAGAAGTTTCATAAGGTACTGGCGACAAATATTCTCCATCACACCAGAAGAGAATAAGGATTTCGACCTGGACTTCGAAGGCCATTTGATTAACGAATTAAATAATATAATCCACCGCACGCATCCCCACCCGCACGTTTCCGAGGAGAAGAGAATGGAGAGCCACGGCCGACCGAATACTGCTGAGGAGTTCCTGAGCACGCTCAAATCCTTCAAGCAGAGAGCTCCTGGCTGGACAGGGATTACCAAAAACCATCTGGTAAACGCTCCCCTACGCCTGATTCAGGGCCTCACAAACCTAATGAATGCAGCCCTGAACACTGGTTACCTCCCTGACGGATACAAGGTGGCAAAAATCATCTTTATCCCGAAGGGAAAAAAAGTTGCCAGAACAGCCGATGGACTACAGTCCCATCTCCCTCTTGGAAATGATCGGCAAAATTCTGGAAAAGATTCTAGCCAACAGGCTTCAGAATCAACTTGACAAAAAGGGAGGCCACAACAACACGGATTGCGGAAGAAGCGCGGGACGGACACCGCACTCGCGCTCCTAACCGAGAAAATTGCCAAGTGCCGAGCGGATGGAAAGTACATTGACATCGTACTAAAGGACGTGCAAAAGATCTTCGATAAGGTCTGGATGAGGGGCCTTCAACATAAGATCCTGGGCCTTCAGCTAGACCAGATCCTGGAACGAATTATCTGCGACTTCGTCATGGAACGGTGCGCCGGTGTTTCACAAGGGAGTTGTCTGAGCCCTCTCCTTTATCTAATCTACACCATAGATTTATCAACTCCGGTAAAGGAGGACTCATTATATCTCCAGTTTGCAGATGATATAAGCCAGGTGATTCCTGGTACATCAGGAATCCTAGGGCTCAGGCTCTCGAGATTGCAAACGAAATTTGAAACGTAAATGAATACGAAAGAAAATGGAAGATCCGCACGAATAGCTGATAATTCAGGATCATCACCCTCGGCGGCAGATAAAACAGCGGATATAGCAATAGAGCAGCTAATATTCCTCTATTACCAAGAAGGACGTGTTCTGGGGCTCCACATCACCTCCACCGAATATAGCCACCACTTCATAATGCGGGAAAATCTGGCGGAGTTAAAACTCAACAAACCTCACAAATTTAGAATTCTGAGCTCTAACAACATCAGAAAAATATATCTCATGCATATTCGAGCAACGCTCATATACCCTGCATTGGTGACCCAAACCCTAAGTACGTCTCGCTTGAAGCGCCTGCAAAGAGTCCAGAACAAGGCGACTCTCTATATAAACAAACGCGGAAGGAGAGATCGAATACCCCAAAGAGAAATGCACCGAAGAGTTGCCTTGACACCAATCAATATGGCACCCAAAGTCTGGCTAAAAGAACATGAGGTAGGATCCTGAATGAAACGGCACCCGAACTACCTGAAGGTCTAAACATCCTAGCGAACAAAAGAGAGAAAGTTGCTAGAACAAGGCAATTCCTCAGCTCGAGACAATGCTCCGGGGAACAGTTGGCACCGTTGTTCACATAAAGATCACACTGCACAAACAACAACACATACTATATATTAACAAATACACTCACAAACATTAATGAATGTGTTTGAATGAAAGCAAATAAATGTATATAAGTGTATATATGTCAATAAAAATAGTGATTAAAAAAAACAAGTTCTTAAATTAGTATAGAAGAATTAGAATAAGTAATTAACTATATTTTTACCTTTAAAAATCTTATCTCTCTTAAAATAAGTATAATACTAAGGAGATAAATATATAAAATTATATAAAACAAATAAAATAAAAAAAGCAGAGAAGAAAGATACTCTACACACAAGCGAATAATAATAATAATAAAATAAATAAATATAAATATATATAATAATTTAAAAAAATAGTTGAAATTAAGGAAAATAAAATTAAGGTTGCAAAATAAGTATAAAAGAAAAGCTTGAATGCGATATAACACAAAATCAGGTTCACAAATCAATACAAATTACAGGATTTAAGGTCATCGACAACGAAAACAAAATCTAAGAAAAATGAAAAGCGTAGCTCTCACTACCAGGGCAAACCCTACACACTCTCTTCACCCACAATCTATCATCTTATCTTCCACACTAATTTTTTTCCTTAACTAATATTCATCAATTCAATTTATTTTGATTGTTTCTTGTTACTCTGAGGAAGCTCCTGAGGAGCGTAAACGTCAGTAGTAAAGAACTTTGTACCACTACTCGTTTCTCTTATTCTCCCTCTCCATTTGCTGTCATAGACTCCCATCATATATATATATATATATATATATATATATATATATATATATATATATATATATATATATATATATATATATATATATATATATATATATATAATTCCCACCCTACACACGAAACCCCCACAACAGGCAATAAATTTCACTCACCCGAGCAACATTGCAACACCTTATTGAAATCGTACCCCAAGATCATCTGGAAATGAACCATGCGCACAAACAGAACATTAATAAGGATTACAAATAAAATCTAGCAGCCAAACGTAGACGCCCCTTCATTCTACCATCAGAGGCACAAGATACCATAAGCAACCTGAAAAAAATCGATAGTCACAGGTCCAGATATCCAACC
This sequence comes from Ceratothoa steindachneri, assembly GCA_963969495.1. Lineage (NCBI taxonomy): Eukaryota > Metazoa > Arthropoda > Malacostraca > Isopoda > Cymothoidae > Ceratothoa > Ceratothoa steindachneri. The sequence continues at coordinate 45,062,853 of OZ018323.1, read as the reverse complement.
ATTACGTCAAACACCTAGACCGCCTCAGCTAGCAAAGCTAAAACAAACATTTTCAACTACTCTTGGCTACACAAGACTATCTGATAACAGTTTCTCATGAAGATTTAGAGTTAAAGAAGTTTGCATTGAAGCTTTTTTCGGTCTAGATCTTTTCTCTCCTGTTCTTCTTCATTCCTGTCAATTTTCTTACAATTATCCTTTATTCTTTTCAATTTGATTTGATTTTATTTTATTTTCTCCAACAGGAATTTGAAATGCAACTCATAGATGAATCTCCCAACCCATAATTCTTGGAATTTAAAAATTTCCCCTTTGTTGAGGAAGAGCGAAGAAAACATTCCCAAAACACATTGTTTTAAAACTATAATCAGACAGACCTCATAATAAAACTTGTGGAATATAAAGGCGTTTCTCGTTGCATTTTGATATTATATGAATTAAAAAGGCACAAACAAAATAATATACTCCTAACTAAACATTATATCTTTTACCTCCATTACTCAACATAATATTTGATTGTATCAGTAAAGCTGGGTTGTGAACACAGCTACAACTTGTACGAGTATATATGTAGTATTTGTTCCCCAACTCGGACCTGTTCTGGTGGGGAAGAATAGTGGGGACGAATGCGGAAGAGAACATACGGAAGTAAAGCGACTAAAAAGTAAAGAAAGCATTGGAAAAAGTGTCGTAATAAAATATAAATTAAGGTTGCTGTTGTATACCTTCTCCGTCTGAAATACTCAATCAAGAGGGTGTGTTATAAATCTCCAGGAAAATTTCATTCACTTGACTACCAAACTCATAAGTATGAATTTGAAACTAATTGTAAGGAAACTCAATAAGAATGACTCCATCCTTATATTAAATGACATTTTATTAGCTGAAATGCAATTAAGAACAAAATATAGTCTAAGTAAGAAAATTATGAGGTGAAAAAAGGACAAAAACAGAAATGGGCAACAAAAGAGAACTAGTATAGTAGTCGTGGTTCGCCAACCATACATTTATCCAGGCCAATCTCCAACCTGATAATGAAATAGACATAAAGGTGTGACAATCACTGCTGAGCCCGACGGTACCAGGGACCGGTCCCCTTTGGAGAGAGGTGCCAGGAAGTATTATGTTTGACACCAAACAGCCTTCAGGTGGAACCTTCGTCGCTCTGAGGCAAAGGGACCTTTTCCGCGTCAGAGGTATGTGGATATAGATACACATCGGCAGGATTCCTAGGAACAGAGTGTGTGTGTGCGTTGTGTTGCGAAGGTGGGTGAGCAAATAAAGCAGTGTTGTAATTGGCTGTGTGTGTGATGAGAAGTGTAAGATTTACTCATCCGAATACAGGGCTGAGTACAGCGCGTCCACCAATCAGTAGCCAGATCTCTTCGTGCGCTGACGTTTGTGTCCGCTCTTGACGGGATCGAACCTGGAACCGCGACGTTTTGCAGACCAACGTCGTATCCACTCGGCTAGCAAGAACATAAGAAACTTCGTGGTCGAGAAGACTGCCACACCAAACCCCTTCAATTCTAAATGTATCCATGTAGAGAGCACGCATAACCAAGTTTTCAAGAATAAGTTCATAAAAACAACATCGATACATGAGAATGTGAACTTGAATCCACTTTTGGAGTTTTTAGGGTTTTTACAAACAATCCACATATTCTACATTGGTATAAACTAGAAAAGAAGAGGGTGCAAAAACTCCCCTTCTCGACCCTGGTTGGTGGGTTAAACCTCCACACATTCCTCCTTCACCGATTTCATCTTCTATTAAAGCCGAATCTATCTTCAATTCGTTTCCTTTTGCGCACAAGTCCCACTGGTACACCATACTGCAGAAGTTTGGCCACCGGGCGGGGAAGGTGTTCACTAATGGTATCCTGCCGGAACTACCGGCAGCATATGCGCCCACACCAAGGCTGACAAACTGAGGTGGACGTTTCCATATGGAAGCACGAATTGTAGAATCGCTCCGCATGGCAGAAGGTAAAAAAGAAAAATGCAAAATAAACCTAACAGATCTAATGGCTTTAAGGGCGAGAACGTGCATATGACTCGACTCAATGTATAAAGGTTTCCCCTGAAAACGCTCCACACTGTGAAGGCGCTTTCGCTTCGCCAATTCTTCCTCATGAGAGCTGTCTTCGTGTAGCACCCTCCTACTTGATATTTGGCCACACATTTGCTCTCCCAGGATCCCCTTACAAATTACAATTATTCCGGCCATGGTCTTTTATCGTTATTAGTTCTTTCTGTTGAGAAGCTGCCTTCGAACGACATGCTTTCTATTGTGGGGGTTGTCCCCTATTTGCTATATCAGGAGCCGCCTTATAAAATAGCAACGGGCATCAAAGAAAAAGACATCTGCTTTCGAAAGGAGTTGGCGACAGGGTCGAGTGCACTGAGTGTGGCACTCCGCAGCTACTCTATATTGCTATTTTATAGGTAGAACAATAAATATAACGTCTTCAGAGCCGGTGCGCTGGTTCCCAACTTTTTCACAGTTGTGGCCGCCGTACTGGATATACAAAATAGCAAAATACCTGTGGCAGATGTTCCAGCCCACACGGCCCCTAAACGTAACAAAATGGCGGGAGAAACCCCAGAAAGAGATTACCAAAAGTAAATCCCGTGAAGTATGCACTAAGCCAAGTATGAATGTCGTGATACCCTCTACTCAGACAGCTGGATCCTCTTGGGGTGGAGGCAAATATTATATCTTAACAGGTCATAAACCCGAGCATGATCCGACTCCTAGGCTCGCCCTTACTGGTGATAGATTGACACCAGACACCATCCGAAATGGACAGGAGGGCTTCTCCTCCTACCGGAAGGAGGTTCCGAGAGTTGGTGGGTCTATCGTCATCACAGAGAAGGACCCGCCTGAAGCTCCATTGACCTAGGGGCTAGGTCTGTTGGAAGAGAAACGTTTGGAAATTTCGCCCTCTCTGATCTAAGAAGGATAAAAAATGAGGCAGGAACTCTCTATCTCCCGGTTGGGCTTCAGAGAAAGATAGGTGCTGCTCCGAGCCTGCGAGGAATGTCTTCGACTCCATCAGTTTAAAATGATTCCTAGTCGTTTGCGTGGCTGATAAAGCAAGGATGCCCATACTAAACACTCTTTAGGCACACGATGGCGCACATGTGAAGGTGACACCACACTCCACCATGAAGCTGATCGTGCAACTAGGAATACTGGAGGAAAGTTTCAATCCACCCATAAATCTTCGTCACAGTCCACATCCCGCTGGATGTGGACTGCATCGGTGGAAACAAAATATATTCCCTCTGTGATGTGTTTGATCTTTCTTTAGTATAAGAAATATCCGTCCCATCATTCATGAAGAAGGGACCAAACTCTCACACACCGCGCCTTCGGCGGAACATTTCGCAACCACTACTCCCTCATTCTCTATCCGAGATGCTGATTGGCCAGCATTCAAAATACGTTGTTAGTAGACTGAATGCCGCTAAATGGACTTCACTGAGACAAGAAAGGACTGCTTTAATGAACTATTTTTTTAAATGTTGGCTACTTGCTCAGGCCTCTGATGAAGATAAGGCTCCCTCCGTCACCTAAGTGTGCGTAGTGGATATTTATTCGTTGTCTTGCCTAAAGATTTTTTTTTTTGTAATTTCGGCAGATATTCCTGTAGATAGAGGGGATTTGGGAAGGACACAAAGAAAAACGGATAGCGTAAGCGAGTTACTAACAGCTTCCCGCGTCGCTGGACCACTGTTAGCGAGCGGCAAAACCACTCGGCCATCATGAGTCTCAAAAAAGACTCGTTCAAGCGAATCTTTTAAGCTGCTCGCCTGCATTTCTCGTATGCTGCATGCCCTCGCTTGCGGCTGCCAGAAGAGTCTACATATATAATTAAAAAACAAAACCACAAAATTAACCCATACCTTGCTCCTATCTTCGAATATGAAGGGATTTTTTTTATTTTAGCTTGCTCATCTAGCGATCATCTACTAATTAAGGTAAAAACAACAATAAACAACCAAAATTAAAATCAAGAAAATAATCACAATAAGAAAACAATTGGAAAACAAACAAGAAGCATACTTAGGTATCGCACAGGAGGCCCGGCGTCACGCTGGAAAGAAAACGCACAGTGAATAATTAAAATAGTATAGAAGAAGGTCACCTGCTCCAAAATTTTTAGGACACCAGGAGTTGGCGCGCAAGAGCCCGGCCCCAGCACCAAAAACAAAAGGTAGCAACCCCGTTCGTACCGGTACCGTCACAGATACGAAGCAATCTTCGTAGAAAGGATAAGTGGATTAGTTCACCCTATAGCATGCGTACCCTGAGTGCATCAGATTCAGAAGCACACGAAATTATTTGATTGACAATGAAGCCTCACAGATGAGTGTCATATAAATCCTATGAAGGCTTGAAATGGGCACGCACATAATTATGCGCATGCAAGTAATCTAAAATATATAACATTTTGTCATATAAATAATAATATATAACATTTTGTCAGATAAATAATAATATACAACATTTGATCATGTAAACAATAATATATACTGTTCTTGTAAAGGGATATAGGAAAAACGAATTTTTCATATGCATACGCGCTCACACACTTATACACTAAAACTCATATACACTTACACGCCTCTCGCGATATCTCTCGAGACCTTTTCCCTAAGGTTCTGGGAAACGTCACAGCTGTACACACAAACTTGAAGATAGGATAGTCTTTTTTATGTTCCTTTATTGTTACAAGTACAAAGATTTGAATTTTTGAAATTTTTAAAGTTATATAAAGCAAGTATATAGGATTTCCATATAAAGCAAGAATGGGTTAACCGTTATACAGGATTATGACATGTTTGTAACCCTGTGTCGTTGGGACGCAGTTACTACAAAGTTGAGATCACTAATGGTATCCTGAGACCCTAGTACATTACGCCCGAAACTTAAAAAAAAAGACTGTGGGGACCATGGAGGCTGACTGTGAAAGTGTCCTTACCGAAGGGCCTTATATACCCCTAGCGGCAGGCCCTTCGGTAGGGCTAAACCTCCGTTCGCGCCAGCGTCCGGAACATTCAGCCAGCCGGATTTTTGGAGGTTCCAATGTACCTAAAACTTACTGGGCTCTGCGAAAAAAAAATTGAAATATGGGAAAGAGTTTTAGAGTTGAGGTTTGAAAGGAGTTCTCAAGGTATCTTTTCTCGTTGTAATGTAAATATTACTGCCATGTTATCACAAAATATAGTGGCAGAGGGAAACATTATAAATGATGTTGAAGTGGTAAGGTATTCTAAAATGTATATATTATATTGCGAAGCCGAAGCGAATACCCAGGCCAGTCAGGGAGGCAAGGCAACATTCAATTCGCCGATGATTCCACCAAGATAATCACTTGTCAATGGAGGAATGCGCCTTGGTAAACTCGTATGATAGCAGCAGAAATTGAAAATCTTAACACCTACGAGGACCGATGGAAGATCCGCACCAACCAGGAAAAGTTCATAGTAGTCCCCATAGGCAGGAGACTACTTTACGACGTCAGGGTGGAGGATAGACGTTATCCCTACACCACGGAGTGCAATGTACTCGGAATGAAGATTGCTTCATCCGAGTACAAGAAGTACGTCCAAGAAAGAATAACCAAGGCCACTGCTGCAGTCAAAAGTCTATACAGGTTCAGAAATCTTCGCCAAAGCAATAAGAAAAAGATCTACAATGTACTTGTAATATCGACGCTGCTATATCCCGCTTCCACCTGTTCGTGTGTCTCGGAGACACAAAAGAGGAAACTACAAGTGGTGCAGGATAAATGTATGTACCTAATTACAGGTACATAAAGATATGAGAGAAGACTCCAGGAAGAGCTGCACCGGAAGGCGGGGTTAGGTCCCATTAACATTGTCATAGAAGAACGGACAAGGAATATGCAGGAAATGGTTAATCGTGAATTGGACGATGATATCGTCCAAAACCAAAATAAAAAAACAGACCAAGAAAAAGATTACCTAATTGTGAAACCTCACCGATTTCTACAAATTTGTGGGGGTCGAAGATCGAACCCAGTAAACATTTGGGTGAAAAATTAAACGGTTCAAACATGAACCTAGGAAACATTTATTTGAAATTTAAACAGTTCACACATTGAACCTTATAAATAGGGAGATAAACAGCCCGCTGTTAATAGCTCTCTTTTGTAAATAAGAAGATAAACTCCTCGCTGTTAATAGCCCTCTTTTGTAAATAGGAAGATAAACTTCCCGCGGTTAATAACGTTTTTTTATAAATAGGAAGATAAACCTCCCCCTTTGCAGTATTTCTCATTCGTAAACAGGAAGTTAGACTCCCCAGTACGCAGTACGATATCTTGTGTCGGCCATACGTAGCTCCGTACAAAAATAGATCTTGTTCGTGAAGTCCCTTGGAAAAAAGATGAAAATCGATGGCGTTCCTTGCCCTCGACTTTTCCTCCTTTGCCGGCCGTGAACTTCTGTGTGAGCGCAATTTTTGTTGATTTTTTCCAAGTCTAAAATTTCGGAAAACTGACTTCGGCCGTGTTTATGTGTATACGATTGAAGCGTAAGTAACATTTAAATCTATCCTCAGGAGGAGAGAAAGAAGGGGGCAGAGGGAACTACACCGCACGATCCAAATGACTCCAATAAATTTGGAACAGCAGAGTAGAGACTTAAGTGCAAAAATTCTAATTTGCATCACTCATGCGAACGGGGCTAACGCGGTAAAACCTGGGTGCTATAACCAGGTTTTAAATACGCTTCTAAAAGCCAACAATTTGCCATCCATCATGACCCTGAGTGCTCTAGGGCATTCAAGGATAGCATAATTGGAAACAACAAAAAAGAAAAAGCCACCGGATTGAATGAAGTCATGGAGTCTCACTCATCGGAGGAATCCGAAAAAGAGGACGAGACAAACGACACAGAAGAAGCAGAAACAACATCTTCGGATAGTGACGAGGGCAAATGCACTCGCACTAGAGCGACGAAGAGTCGGTCAAAGACTCCTAGTCCTCCCCCGAAGAAGGAAAAGCCTGGGCACCCCAGACCCGCCCCACAGGCCCCCAAGAATAAGAAAACAAAGAAAAAACACAGGTAACTCATCTCACCATGGAGCGGAACTCACTAAGAATCATGGAAATTAACACCAATGGCTGGACAACAAAAAGAACTCTCTACGGAAACGTGTTCAGGGAAATAGATTCAGATGTCATCTTGATTTTTGAACCTGGGATTGACACTCGTAGTTCCGAAATGAAGATCTGGAACTACGACGTGTTAGTCTCGAATTACTCTCAAGAGCGGTACGACAGTGTTGCCATCACCATCAAAAGAGGGATCAAGTATAAACCCATAAGAAACTTGGAAGAATCCTATCTTGCAATAGAGGTCGAACTCGAAATAGGAAAGCTGGTCATCGCCACCGGGTACCAGCCGCCGAGACGAGAATATTTACCTATTCATTTGCTCTCTGGCCTATTTGGCAGAAGGACCCCCACCATATTAATGGGGGACCTTAATGCCAGATGTCGAAAGTCTGGGTACAGGACCTTCAACGGAATCGGAAGGTGCCTGGAGACTATGATGGACCGAAACATGGTCCATAGAATAGGCCCGGACTTTCCAACCTATAATCGAGGAAGAAGTGCCACAAAACCAGACATTTGTCTGGCTAATAGTCAGCTGCTGTTCAATTACTACATGGAACCGGTCCAGGTACCATGTAGTGATCATATAGGGATCCTACTTACCATCAACAGGAACCCTATACAAGTACCAGCTCCAATCAGAAAAGACTACAGGAGAGCCGACTGGGCACGGTACGCTGATCTCCTCGAGGCCTATCGCCCACCAGATCTTGACGAGGCAATTCTCGAGGAGATAGACGAGGCACTCGACGACCTCAACGAACATCTAATTATTGCAGATAGGGCTTGCATCCCCAAAACCCAGTATAAAACCATCTTCTCATACAGGTGGACTGGGTACATGAAAGAACTGTACAGAGGATTGAGAGTTATGTACGAGTTAAATATAACAAATGCAACATTTGACTCGCTACAACGAAGTAGAGAGATCAAGGAAGAGCTCAACCAGTTGATCCTCGAACAACAACAGAGACAATGGGACGATGCGATCGAGAGCCTCGATCAAGATGCATCTCCCAAGGACTTTTGGAAGAAAGTCAAAAGTCTCAGAGGATCATCTGGAAAAAAGAAGAAAATGGAAATACAAAAAGAAGATGGATCAATTGAAACTGCAGAAAACAACACCGAAGTGATATTCCGGCGTTATTGGAAAAAAATCTTCAGCATATCGGAAGATGAAAACGAAGATTTTGATATAGAGTTTGAAAACAACATCGTAGACGAGCTTAACACGGAAATACATCGAACGCATCCTCATCACCAGGTGGATAGACTGCGTGACGGAGACACCGAGATCACCGAAGAAGAGATCCTTAGCGCACTCCGGTCATTCCGACAAAAAGCCCCAGGCCAATCGGGGCTTACGAAGCTTAACTTCGAAAAGGCACCAGCCAGCATCATCGAAGGAATGAGACGAATTTTCAACGCATGTCTGAATACAGGGTACTTTCCAGATGCTTACACGACGGCAAAAATGATCTTCTTGCCCAAGCACGGAAAGGACCCTACGTTGAGAGAGAGCTACCGCCCAATTTCACTCCTGGAATTTGGCGGGAAACTCTTTGAGAAGATCCTCAACGGGAGACTGGTGTCTCACCTGGAAGAAAACTTCCTCTACAACCCATGCCAATTCGGGTTTAGAAAGAAGCGAAGTACGGAAATGGCAATTAATGTCATAACGGAAAAGCTTTCCCAAGCCAAACGGGACAGGAGTTATGTAGATATCGTTTGTCGGGATGTGTCAAAGGCGTTTGATAAGGTGTGGCAGCGGGGCATGCAGTATAAGATCTTACGGCTGGGTCTAAGTGAAAACTTAGAAATAACTCTCTGTGACTATGTCATGGAGAGAGCGGCGTATGTCAGTCTAGGGTGCACGGACGGACCAAAGTTTCCGCTCACTGCGGGACTCCCGCAGGGGGGTGTCTGTCCCCCACCCTTTAATCGATATACACCGCGGACGTCCCAGACCCTGTGTACCACAATTCCCTCAATATTCAATACGCTGATGATTTCAGCCAGATAATCGTATCTCCATGGAGGAATGCGGTGTGGCAAGCTCGCATGACAGCGATGGAAATCGCGAACCTTAACAACTACGAGGCTCAGTGGAAAATAAGAACAAACCAAGAGAAATTCAAGGTGGTCCCCATCGGACGCACCTCAAGGGCAGACGTGCGTGTGGGGGATACGCGATACCCCTACACCAACGAATGCAATGTACTCGGTATGAAAATCACCTCTACCGGGTACAAAAAAACACGTCGAAGAAAGAATTTCTCGAGCCTCGTCAACTGTCAGAACTCTATATAGTTTCAGAAATCTACGTGAAAGCAACAAGAAGAAGATCTACAATGCCCTTGTAATATCTACGTTGCTTTACCCCGCCTCCACCCTCTCATGTGTCTCAAAAACACAAAAGAGGCGTCTTCAAGTGGTGCAAAATAAATGCATGTACCTAATAACGGGTACACGCAGGCATGAAAGAAGACGGCAAGAAGACCTGCACAGAGAGGCGGGGATAATTCCCATTAACAAAGTCATTGAAGAACGGACCCGGAAAATGCAGGATCTGGTTAATCGTGAACTGAGGGATGAAATCACCCAGATGATTGACCAGAACAGAAGAGCTGATTGTCGCCCCAGATTCCCCAGCTCCGCCAACCGAGTGGCTGGCGGAGACGAAGTACCGTTCTATGCATAAAATGAGATAAAAAAATACCTGTGAAAACAAGAACAAAAATAAGAACAAAAAACCTCGAAAATTACTACGACAACCTACCGAACAAGACTACTCTACAAAGAAGAAGAAAAACCCCCCGATTACGACGAGAACTTCAAAAGAAGAAAGCATCAAAAGAAGAAAGAAGAAAGAACAAACAAAAATACTATTAAAAACACACACACAATAAAACAAAACAATAAGCACGCACTTAAACGTATTTAAAACATATACAAAGTAAGCAATGCACAACATAAACCAAAAAAACTAAAGTTGCTAAGACAAAGGGCTTGAACGCCATAATAATTATAATTTTATAATTATTACAAAAAATCTAATACAACAACAATGAATACACGCATTTAAGAAAATAATAAAAGTGATAAGTCTGATCACCAGACCCTAGGCATCTCTTTGCACCTCTACCACACTTCTTTCTCTCTTCTCCACTTGTCTATTTTCTCTATCTCTCCACACACCGAATCGTCCTCCCCTCACATGCACCCCCACTTAAACTTAATAAGAATAAGAATAAGCAGAGTAGAGCTCGCAAGATCTGGGAGAAAGTACCACGGCTCATGACGGACGAGACCAGGCAAAGACACATAGACATTCCGCCAGAAGACAGAAACAGAAGAAAACTAGACTTCATCAGCAGCAAAGCGCAGACCGAAAGACAAGAAGAACCGATATACACATAGGACTTTTACCACGACAAACAATAAACGCAACAAGAATCACCCAAGGACCAGAACATTTCCATAAAAACACACAAACATACAACGAGAAGAACACGAGAGACACAGAAAACGCCTACAAAGGCTCGAATGCTACAAGAAGAAACATCATAAATCACAAGAAACAAACCAATAATCACAAACGGTAAAAAAGAAAAAACAGAAAATACACGAATGTACACGAAAAAATACCATGGATACCGCTGAAGACCCTCTCCGATGGCCCCAAACCTGATCAGGGAAGGGTTTTCGCTAAAATTTATGGGGATCTAGGAATTGCGCTCGTGAGACTAATCGATACTCATAATGGATACGCGGCTATTTCCTTAAAGGAGAGTGATTGCGAAGCATTCACCTCTCCTAAAGACCAGAATGCCTAAAGACACTTAACCTAAAACCTCACATACCACCGCAAATTAAGACACACAGAAGCATTAGCCTTTGCCGCCTCGATCCATGGGTTGGGGGGCACACCATTGAAGAGATTCATGCAGACATGGAAAAAAACACCTGGGCGAAGGTAGCTGAAATCATAAAATTTAAAGAGTACACACACGTATTTAAAATAGTATTTGCTACGGCAATGGCGGTTAAGCCTACGGAGGGAGGTATGTTCCTCTTTAACGCCCGTGTCTGCCCTGAGCAGATCGAACGTGAGGAGTTTATCGACCTCTAGATTTGTTTCAAGTGCTATAAGTACGAGGAGCACACCACGGCTATATACCCCAAAATAAACGTTCTTTTGTGCTCTATTTGCTCGTCAGATGCACATTCTTGGAGAAGCTGTAATAGCACCTCTATGAAGTGCCTGAACTGTTCAGGAGAACATAAGACGCTCTCCATGGTTTGCCCGGTCAAAAAAAACTTTTGATGAGAAAAGCTAGTCAAAAGAACCAGGAAGAGGAAAACAAGGCGAACAGTATCTACGCCAAGGTTGCTAAAGCTGCTGTTTCTGAGTCTCGGGGAAATCCAACATACCTCCACGTCGAGAACGAAAACTCGACAAAAATTATGTGTTACATCTATTATGCTCGCATCGCAAATCTCTCCTCCCCGGGGTGCTTTGCAGATGAACTAAATAGAATGCTGACGCATAACGGTATGGAGAAGATGTAGTTTCCCCCAAACCCTCGGTCGGAGGAGATTCTTTAAGGTTACTCTTAAACCCTAGTGCAAGACTAGTTTCCAGAAGCTCCCCACCCCCAGCAGCGCCCCAGCTCTCTCCACGCACTGAGAAGCAAAACGAAACACAAATTACACAACAAACAAACTCAATCACACACACACACGCAGATGGATAATGAGGTACGATGACTGAGAAAGCGAGACCTAAAGGGGGGTAGGGTGCACGCTCGCCTCGCTCACGGAAAAACTCAGCCTCAGAGACGTCCGAGATCGTCCTCTTCTTGTAAGAGGGAGTCTAGGCACGCTCACCATTTGAGAAAAAATAACTTGAAGGTATTCCCTGCCGAAAGGTCCCCTTTGCCTAAGGAGATGCATGTCCTTGGTGTATCAGAAGGAGTAATATCCGGAAGATACAAATGGGAATTCACCTCGGACGACTTCGGTGAAAAACAAGTCAAGGAGGCTTTACTTCAAGGCTTAATCAAACTGGCACCTGAAACTTTTATTATTCTAACGAACGGCGAATTAAAAAAAAAATCGTACAGGAACAACAATCACGACACCAAACACTTCACAGGGACCTAAGCTCGTAGGACAATAAGTCCAAAAAACAACACGACTACACACAGGAATCTTTAGTGAACAAGTCAATGGAGACATTAAAAATACTACATTTTAACTCAGACGGTTGGAGGAACAAAAAAATACTATACGGAAACGTAATACGACAATGTGACCCAGACGCTATATTTATCCCAGAACATGGGATGAATGACACAGACAGGATAAAAATTTTCCCCTACGAAGTCTTAACCAAAAACCCCAGCGGGGAACGTTCAACGGATGTGCGATAGCTGTGAAAAGAGGTCTTGACTTTAGATCAATAAGTGGACTTGATGAGTCATACCTCGATGTTGAGGTCCGTACCGCAGTGGGCCCCCTGGTCCTGGCAACAGGGTAACAGCCCCCAAGGAGAGGATACTTGCCCCTTCACAACTTCCTGCAACTTTGTGGTCACGGCAGAACCGCTCTTTTTGCCATCGACTTCAATGCGATGAGTGTTGCCTCAAATCACACGTCGACCAACACTGCAGGCAGGGATCTTGAGACACTTATTGAAAGGCAAATTATGACAAGAATTGTACCAAACCAAAAATAGTGCTCACTAGCACTGTGTTTCCATACAATTACTTCATTGAACCGGGCCCTCCCATCCCCAGCGACCACCAAGCTATCCTTATTAAAATCTCACCATCCCCATTCAAGTCCATATTCCAAAACACAAGAGCCACGCTCGAGCCAACTGTGATACTTATAAACGACTCCTCGAAAATTACAACCCTGACCCCTTAATTAATGCCACTCTAGAAGAGATGGACGAGGAGTTGGATAAAATTAATGATTATATTTATTAAAAGCCGATAAGGAAGCCATTCCCCGAGTTAAATATAAAACTGTTCCTGCTCCTTCTTGGACCCAAAGAATGAAATCCTCGAGATGGAATACGGGGAACAGATCAATGAAGTAAACCTCACTGGTCACAGCATCACTACGCACAGAGGAACACGACAGATACGCGACGAATTAATAACTCTTATTAGGGACCAACAGAATGTACTTTGGGACAATTTGATAGACGGACTGAATATAGAAAACGACTGACGTACATTCTGACAGACAGTAAAAACACTAAGAAGAAGACAACCACAAAAGACCATAAAACGTATACGGAACAATACCGAAATTACGGACGTGGAAGAAATCAAAGAGGAATTCAGACTATTCTGGGCATCTATACTATATTTAAGATATCCCCGAAAGAGAATGATAACTATGATTTAGACTTCAAAGACGGGATTATAAACGAACTGAATGACCAGATATACAGAACCTATCCTCACAATTATATATCGCAGGAAAGGGTCATGGAAAGACTCGGCAGTAGAATTACTGCCTAAGAACTCTCGGAAAGCTTAAAATCCTTTCGTCAACGAGCACCAGGGCGTACAGGACTGACAAGGGAGAATTTTTATTCCGGCCCCGCCTAACATCCTTTTGAGGCTCAGGAATATCATGAATGCATGCCTGAATGTCGGTTACTTCCCTGACCACTGGAAGGTAGCATAAATGATATTCATTCCCAGAGCCGGTGAGGCGCCGGACAGTCCAGTTAACTTCAGGCCTATATCTCTCTTAGAATTTGCAGGGAAAATCTTGGAGAAAATATTGGCCAACAGGGTGAATACGTTCCTCGAGGAAAATAATTCTCACAACAACCAACAACATGGCTTCCTAGGGAAGCGAGGAATGGACACGGCGCTAGCCGTGATCGCCGAGAAGTTGGCAAAGGTAAAAGCTGAAAGACGCCACGCAAATCTGGTACTCCACGGCGTCAAAAAGGCCTTTGACAAAGTATGGAGGAGAGGCCCGCAATACAAAATCTTACAACTGGGACTCAATCCCATACTTGAAAAAATTATATGCGACTACGTAATGGAGAGGAGGGCGTTTCTAAACATTAATGATTTCAATGACCCCGAGTTCGAGCTCGAGGCAGGGGTGCCACAAGGCGGGTGTATAAGTCCCTTGCTATACAACATATACACCCTCGGCCTTCTCCAACCTCTGACTGAAGGCTCGTTATACGTCCAATTTGCGGACGATATAACGATGATCTGTACGACACCTTATATGAATGTGAATTACATGGCACAGAGTACGGTGGTAGAAATCGAAAATATCAACTCTTTCGAGAGAAGATGGAAGATATCTACCAATGCCCAAAGGTTCCGTGTAATTCCACCATTCTGGAGATGCACGCATTCCATACCGCACGGTGGGCACGGTTCTGGGACTCCGTATTACGACTCGTGGACATGGGAGTCATGTAGCTAAAACTACATCGAATGCACGGAGGGACTTGGGGGATTTTTTCAAGTTCCTAAACCTGAGTACCTCCAACAAATTGAAGATCTATAATGCATGCATTCGATCAAAACTCCTGTATCCACCGGTACCTATAAACGCGATTCCCAAGACCCAAGTCCTTAAACTGCAAAAGGTTCAAAATAAGCCTGTCTATATTATAATGAGGACCCGAAGGAGACAGCGGAGTGAGCTCCGTGGCAAACTGAGGATAACCCCCATAAACGTGGAGCTTCACCTGAGAGCAAGTAAGATCTGGGACAAAGTACACCAGCACTTCCATCTCGAGTTTGTACTCGAGCACATGAACTTTGATGACATGGTACACGCAAAACCTTTTAAAAGCAGCATACTACTCATTAACGACGACGTAGACCCAAGGTTCACTTAGATTATCACAATACCCAACCAACACAAAGCCAAACAAAATCCCTTTTCATTAAATTAGTCAAGTGCTAATTTCTAATTTTACCCCAAACTTTTAGCGCGATTAACTCGCCCAAAATATCAAAAACAACAAAAAGTAAAAAATAAACAAAATTATAAAAACAACCCAAAATCAAGGTGTAAACAACCCAGATAAAAAAAATAATAAGTCTTCGCCAAAAGCAGTAGGGATAAAAAAACCCCTCTGCTACAAAGGCTTAAATGCCTTATATATATATATATATATATATATATATATATATATATATATATATATATATATATATATATATTCCAAAACGCAAAGAAAGCCAAAGATGCCCTATCACCAGGGACCTGTCTTTCATTCTACTTTTCATTTTCGCTTTTCTATCAATTTTCCCTATTTTTTCCTATTTTCCCCCACTATTTCTTCTATATTCCTCACTTTATATGTCCAATGTCGAATGAAGACTCCAGGAAGAGCTGCGCCTGGGGGCGGTAATAAGTTCTATTAACGTTATCATAAAAGAACGGACAAGGAATATGCAGAACTTGTTAATCAAGAATTAGACGATGACATACAAAAAAAAGGAGCCACGATTTACACTCACTACAAGATATACTAAAAACAAAATCACTAAGCACAACACTAAAGTGATTTAAGTAATATATTACCACAACAGCAAATGCGCATATCATATCCAAGAACATTATTTGGGGGGGAAGACAAATGGCTTGAATGCCATATTATATAAACTATCTCAAAGACAATAAAGGAACCATAAAACAAAAAATATTTGAAATCGCTTGACCTGATCACCAGGTACTTACCATCTCTTTGCGCCCTACCACGCTTCTTTCTTTATGTCAACCTAACGCCCCCCCCCTCCCTTTCCACTCCCTCAACGGAGTTAGAAAGCAAGCTGAAATGAACTGGACTGCCTGTCATCTTGCCTCGTCCCAACTATGATGTTCTTTGTGATAGTTATAATTGGGGGCGCCAAGGAAAGCTGGTTTGAGGAATAGTCCACAGTGGAACTCGGCGTTAGAGGCACCCGGACCAGGGACAAAACTGCAACTCGCGGGAAAGGACATGGGGACCCGCCCCCACTCCTTCATCCTGGGAGACCTACCAAGACCATAGATGGAAGCAACACCTGTCTCTATGTATGCCGGATGCAGTTCTGATGCCCGAACCCGCGAGGGGTGGCACCCCCGGTTAACGATGGTTGATTCCGCGCTAACCAACAAAAAGTCCGCGATACAATCACACCTCGTGAAGCACCCCCCCCCCCCCCTTCTCGGTTCACCCATGATCATTCATCCGCCTCATTTGGCAGTTCACGTTCATAGAAGCTGAGTTACGAAGAAGAGGGAATCACCCCAAACGAGCACAGAGTACCACCGCAAGAAGAAAGGGAGTACGAACTATTTCTTCTCGAATCAGGTTACCACAAACAAAAGATTAGAGAGCATAAGAAGATTATAGCCCAGAGGGTACACTCTCTCAAAGAGATGGCTCAAGATAACATGAACAGAATCCCTCTTCGGGCAATCGACGGACAACCCAAGCCTAGCAGAGAAAAGGTATTCGAGGTTGTATATGGCAAATTAAGCATTGCCATGGTAAGACTGCTGGAGGTGGCCTCGGGATATGTTGCTATCTGCGAGAAAGAGAAGGACATCGACGCCATCACCGAATAAAAGGCAGTTGAGGTCCTACGGGGAATTGGTCTGCAGCCCGCCGTACCACCTCAGATCCTGGCCCACAAGAGTGTGGTATGCCGGTGACACGACACATATGTCGAGCAAGACTCAAAAGAGGAGCTCAAGGAGGAAATCCAGCTTCGACAAACCTGGGCCAAGGTAGCCGAAGTGATTAAATTTAAGAACAGGAGGGATAACATTGACTACACTCACGTGTTTAAGGTATTCTTTGCAGAAACGACTATGGCCCAAAATGCAAAAGAACATGGCCTGTTCATGTTTATTGCCAAAGTAATTGGAGATCAAATTGAGAAAGGAGAGTTCACTCCAGTTCAATTCTGCTTCAGATGCTACAGAATGGAACAGCACGCGACAAATGACTGGAAGGAGCCACTAGAAACATGCGCCAAATGCAGCGAAAAGGGCCACAACTGGAGGACGTGTAAAGATAACTTCGAAAAGTGAGTCAACTATGGGCAGGGACACAGGTCAATGGCCATGGTCTGCCCTGTCAAAAAGAAGTGATAAAAAAGAAACACGAAATGAAGAAATAAGAGGAAACGCCTAGAGCCAATACAACATTCGCCCAAGCAGCAAAGGTGGCCCTCTCAGAAGTTGACACGATAAAGACCTACCTCAAGCTGCAGAACGAAAATTCAACTAAGATTAGGACGTTCATTCTTCACGCGCCCTGGAACGTTCGCTAAAGAGCTAAACCAAATGCTCTCCAAAAACGGTCTGGACCAAATTTGGTTCCCGGACAACCTCCCCTTTTGGGATGTCCTGCAATTGCAGATGGTGCCAAACTGTAAAGGGTAGGCCCTCGTATTCCCATGCCAAAAAGAGGCGAAGTGCCCAAACTAAGATTCGAATTAAAAATAAGAAATGGATAATTAAATAACAAAGTAAATGTCAATAAAAAGTGTAAGATAATTGAACTGCAATAACAACAAACATAGCTAAAATTTAAGTAGAAAGAAAATAAAGAATTAATAAATAATAAAGTAGAAATAAAAGAGGCAAAAATGCCCATATGAAACTAGAGATTAGTTAGCAAAAAACTACTTGAAATACTTGAAAGCCACGACAGAGGAACCTACTAAAAGAATACAAACAAATTATAACCCAATGGAAGAACCTTACCGTCATCGACGGTCAGCAATAGTATTGACGGAGGAAATATATTTTTTTAAATTAACAAGAAGAAGAAAGCATGCTAGTGATGCTATCAACACCGGGGCAAACTAGTAAACGATTTCACACCTATGAAAACCTACCACACATTTCATCACTTTCATTAACTTGAACTTGAATTTGAATATGATCAAGATTTTTGACGATTAACGATTTATTAAAGAAAGAAATACCATGAGTTTTTACAATATTTAAATTAATTACATATATGTAAAAATAATATAGAGTAATAGTAGTGAAAGGTTTTGAGGAATTTCAGAGGAGAAGAGAAAGTTTCGAATCGGAGTATGAGAAAAAAAAATCCCCAGGAGTAGCTGGAGATCAAATGTTTGGAAAATTAACTTATAGTTTTTAAATATACATATACACATAAAATGGGATCTTTTTTATATTAAGCATACGACTACAATTCATTGCTGTACCCAACGGACAAAGCACTTTTTGATTTTGCTCAGGAAAGAACGTTGATACCGCTGACAGAAAACAGCCTATTCTGGAAGTCTTCTGGTGATTTTACGCTTCACCTTTAAGAAAGAGATACTTTTTTCATCGCCGATTAACATTTCGATGAGGGCTTAAGCACCCCACTGCTCCCGTCCATCGACCTGTGTGGGGAACTACCTCGGATGTCTTCCATTCATTAATTTCGTCTTAGCTATGTCGGCCACTTAGACTGGCAGAATTAAGGGCTTATGTAAAAACTGGTTTGAGGACTAGCCCACAGCGGAAGCATAAGTCAGAAATTTTCTCGAAACTGGGACATAACTGTGAGTCCCGGACGGAGGAGAGATCCTCATCATCCGCGGGACCCAGTCAGCATTATAGAGGGAAGTAACACCCGTCTCTATGTAGTTGGATGCGGTTATGGCGTAAGTACCTAAGAGGGGATGGCAAAACATTAGCGGCTGTTGATTCGACCGCTACTGCCATCAAGTCTACCGTAAGTCACCCCTCTTGAGGTTTCCACTCGAAATCCACCCATCACCCATCATCCTGGCGACACTTGAACGAGGGACTAACTAGAAAATGGACGGGAGCGTTCATCCAATTTTCGAACCATTTTTTAATTCACCTGACCCAACCGTTACCTCCTTTATCACCTCATCACTTCATTTTTCACCCCAAACACAGTAATTACAATTGTCTTACAGAGAGATAAGAATAATTCAAGAAAGAAGAAGAAAAGGACACAAGACCATGGAGACCCTCACTAAGAGGGTCCCCCTACGGACCATACATGGAATGAAGGCACCTGAGAAAAGCATGATTTGCGGGACGACGCTCTTCGCTGAACTAAGAGTAGCCCTCGTTAAGCTATTCTAAGTTTCCTCTGGCTTCATCGCCATTTGTGTGGAAACCAAGGATGTCGACTGGCTCCTGTTTCAAGATGGAGCCGAAGTTCTAAAATCTACAAACGTCGAATCAAAGACACCCCCACAAGTGGCAGCCAACCACAGCATTATCTGCCACAGAGTTGAAAGCTGGATTGGTGAGCTATCTGCTGAAGAAAAAAAAAATGAAATCGAAAATCAACACTCATGGGCGAAGTTCAAAGAAGTGGTAAAATTCCGCGACCGCATGCATGTTTTTAAAGTGACCTTTCTATCACCTGAAATGGCATACACGGCCAGAAAGGAAGGACTCCTCGTTTTCAACATGAGGATCCCTGGATGCAACATCGAACAGGGAAAGTTCCATAGCATCCAAATGTACTTTGTATGTTACAAGCTGGAGACACACGATGACGAACTGCCCATAAAAAGGAAAACTGTGGTGCAGCGAATGCGCCACAGAAGGACATCGCTACAATACCTGCCAAAGCGCAGGGGAAAAATGTGTGAACTGCAAGGGTGGACATAGGACGATGGCCCTGAACTGACCAAATTGGAAAGACATTATAAAGAAGATGGAGAAATAAGAAAAAAACAAACAGAATACGTACGCCAGAACAGTAAACAAAAGAGAAGGGACGCTACCAATGATGGCATCCCTAACCCAAATGAACTTCACTAATGACGTAAGTGCAAAAATTCTGATTTACATCACGCATGCAAACGTGGCTAATGCGGTAAAGCCTAGGTGCTATAATCAGGTTCTAAACGCGCTACTAAAGGCAAACAACCTGCCTACGGTCATTATGCTCACGAACCCTGAATTCTCCAAGGTATTCAAGGATTCAGTCATCGGCAGCAACGCGAATATCAAGTCTGGATTGAAAGAAGCAATTGAAGCATCATCATCGGATGAGTCCGAGGAGGAAGAAGAAGAAGACAAGGAAGACGAAGAACAAGACGACGATGAAACCACCTCTTCGGACAGTGACGATGGCCCATGCAGTCGTACACGAGCGACGAGGATAAGTCATTCGAAATTCTGAAATAAAAATTTGGAATTACGATGTGTTAGTCACAAATCACTCACAAGCGCGGAACGACGGTACCGCTATTGCCCTTAAAAAAGGGATCAAGTACAAGCAGATTAGAAATCTCGAAGAATCCTATCTCGCAATTGAAGTCGCACTCGACATTGGAAAGCTGGTCATCACAGCCGGGTACCAGCCGCCGAGGAGAGGATACTTACCGATCCATTCTCTCGCTGGCCTATTTGACAGAAGAGCCCCCACCATATTAATGGGGGATTTGAACGCCAGAGGTCGGGAATTCGGCTACAGGACCTGTAATGGAATTGGAAGGTGCCTAGACACTATGCTGGACAAAAACATGGTCCAGCGGATAGGCCCAGACTTTCCCACTTTTGTCCGAAGAAGAAGTGCCACAAAACCAGACATATGTCTGGTCAATCGTCAGCTGTCGTTCAATTACTATATGGAACCAGTCCAGATAGCATGTAGTGACCATATAGGGATCCTACTCACCATCAACAGGAACCCTATACAAGTCCCAGCTGAAGTCAGAAAAGACTACAGAAGAGAGCGGCGTATGTCAGTTTAGGGTGCACTGACGGCCCAAAGTTTCCGCTCAATGCGGGCCTCCCTCAGGAGGTATGTTTGTCTCCCACTCTTTCCTCGATATACATCGCGGATGTCTCAGCCACTGTGTACCATTCTCCCCCTAACATTAAATATGCCGATGATTTAAGCAAGATAATCACTTGTCCAGGGAGGAATGCGCCTTGGCAAGCTCCTATGACAGCGGCAGAAATCGAAAGATTGAATAACTACGAGGCACAATGAAAGATCCTAACGAATCAAGAGAAATTCAAAGTAGTCCCCATTTTCAGGAGACTACTCGCAGATGTCATGTAGGGGATAGATGCTATCCTTACACCACGGAGTGCAATGTACTTGGAATTACAATTACTTCATATGGGTACAGGAAGCACTTCGAAGATAGAATACCTAAAGCCTCGGTCTCAGTCAGAACTATGTATATGTTTAGAAATCTACGTGAAGCAACAAGAAAAAGATCTACAACGCTCTTATTGGATCTATTTTGCTATACCCCGCTTCCGCCCTCTCTTATGTCTCAAAAACACAAACGAAGAGACTACAAACAGTGCAAAATAAATGCGTGTACCTAATTACGGGTACACGTAGGCGGGAAAGAAGACGCCAAGAAGATGTGCACAGGGAGGCTGGGATAACACCCATTAGTAAAGTCATAGAAGAACGGATTTGGAAAATGCAAGAACTGGTTAATCAGGAGCTGGATGAGGATATCATTCAAATAATTAACCAGAACAGAAGAGCTATATGTCGTGCCAGATTTCCAAGCTCCGCTAACCTAGTGGCTGGTGGGGACGAAGTACTATTCTACGCATGAGGAGAATTTAAAACCATAAAAAATGTGACAACAAACCGATCAAGAAAACAAACTCGATTCAAGAAAAATCACCGATTTTGACCAACTCATAACAAACAAGACTCTAGCAAACCCAACGTGACGCAAAGAAAGAAGATAAGAAGAAACAGAAAACACTGAAATACACATAGAACAAAATAAATAAAGTACAATAAACACTAAGCACATATTTAAAGTAATATATTACAGAACAACAGTAAATGCACATTACATACCCTCAAAACATTAAAAAATTATTAAGACAAATGGCTTGAACGCCATAAAACAAAAACCTTAGCGAAAACAACAAAGCAAACACATAACAATAGCATTTATGAAAATGATAGACCTGATCACCAGGCGCCCAGCATCTCTTTGCACCCTACCACAATTCTTTCTCTTTTGATCACTTGTCTATTTTCAGCTATCTGTCCACACACTATTTCTTTGCCCCCTACACACACCTACCCACTCCCATCAATTCGCAATCAAGATTTTCATTTTTAGCTGCTCAGAATTTTTGGACGAAATACATTTGCTATTTATATGTCGCTACCGGGTAAAGGAGGTACGGTTCAGAGTGTCCGAAAAATGCCTTCGCTCAATAAAATATGTGAGGACCGATTTATTGTGAACCAATTATAGAACTTTATAAGACTTCGAAATGCTCATATTTGATGTATGTTTGAGTCAAATGCGATCCTATGATGTGGTGCAGGAAACACAAGCTCTTGTCTACTGTTGAATTGAAATTAGCTTTCCTGATTTGCTACCCTGTATCATTTCAGTACTGACACAAATAAAAAATAGGAACTAAGTAAGTAAAGGCAGAACATATCTGCAGGCACGCCAGCTTACATTTAGTAATTATGTTACATATTATGCAAATGTTGAATACTATACCGTTGGCCTAGATAGCGTATATGATACAATATTATTCACACATAAATTTTGATTGATTGAAGGGATTTTGAATTATGAACAATGTAGGCCAAAAGAAACACTTCTCACGTGGGATGGAAAATAAATGCAACGAGTTTTTAAAGAAAATAATATATATATATTAGAGATTATCAAAACAGATTATAATAAGTTGATTTACGTTAAATTAGGCAAGGTTGAACTTAAGTTGAAAATAACTTCGCGTGACGAGATGATGTGTGACGTATAAATTTTGTAAATGGATGTTGAATGTGGAATGGTTTTGATGTAGCGACTATAATTAGTGAATTGGGGCTGTAATGAAAGTGTGAATGGGAATTATGATCTCTCTCTAGTATGGGGTGATTTTTAGAGAATAAGTTAAGAGGGAAGTTTTTAACTGACCTTAATATTACGGCGACGAGAATACAAGTGAGAGAGTCATTTCGCGTTATTTCACAAGTGGTGAAATATGTGTGTTTTATGTGCATGAAATTCTAAGAGATGTTTGTATATGTGTGTTAAATGAAATCAGTTTCTCATCACGGAATGATTGAATTATTAAAGGTTACATAAATTAAATGAATGATTGAATTGCAAAAAGTTATGCATAAAATAATTGAATGATTGAATTGACAAAAGTTAAGTGAAATAAATGAATGTATTGGGGCTCTAGAAGGTGGTCGCTAATTATGGGGGAACATTGAACGTAATCGTGAGGCAACCCGAGAGCCTCGGAAGGGGGACGCTGGTTGCCAGTAAGGGTGATAAATTACCGAGTTATCGTGTAATCTTTTGATACAGATGCCCTAGTTGGTTTGCGTTGCCCTTCCTTACTTCCCATGAGAGTAATTTGTTGATGCTATGGGGTGCCCTAAGCCGAGGGGCGGTCTTACACTAGCGACGGGGTCAAATATCCCGGAGGATGGAGATAGAGCACAACAGGGTAGAACACCGGTATTTCGGGAGTTAAGTAATCGCGGGGAGAATGCGCAACGGTTTGTTCCCCGATAATAAGGCCTTGGCTTTGAAACAGGGAGATTGAGGAACGGCAGGATATTGGAGTCACCGAAATAGAAATAGAATTATTATTTAATTATAACTTATTGCCCTTTACAGATATTTCTTTATTTAAGTTTTAAGTTCTAAGTTATAACTGAACTAAGTTCGAGGTCAAGTGCGGGCAAAGTCTAAAGGAGGCCGGACGAATATAGTCTTCAAGCGTTACACCTTAATATCTGCGTTATGTACACGACTATATACAAGGATGAATTACGCAAATTCGAGAGATAGGAGTGAAAGATAAATATAACGCGATATACTGCGACATAATGATAATAGTAGTCATCCTTACTTTTCTGGCTTCCCACAGTTTTATACTCAATTTAAGCCACACCCTACAGGTTTCACGTGAAAACTAAGCCACACCTCACTCTTATGTGCTGGCCTGTTGATTGGTCGGCATCGAGATAACTCGCCTCTTGATTGGCTACTGCCAAACATATTGATAGGGGAGGCACTCCGACTATTGGGTGAAATTCTCTGTGGGCAGTGGCATGTTGCCATGGAGAGAGCTTTCTAATCTCTCTTGTATTTGTTTAATTGTAATAACTATCCGGTTTATTTTAGATTCTGCTTTGATTACAATGTTGCCTAAGATTGCCTCGACCAACTCTAAGAGTTAACTTTGCTTCATTTACTGCCGTGTGATATTCTCGTAAAAGGCGCTAACTTTGCTTCTTTTTCTCTCTCTCTCTGTACTTTATGTGTGTGGCGACTCTCGCGTGTGTCCTATTTTGGACGTACACGCAAGTCGCTACAAATGATTTGAATTTTATACATAATATATATATATATATATATATATATATATATATATATATATATATATATATATATATATATATATATATATATATATATAAGTTTCCCAGGAAGATTTTATTATAGGAATTCCCAGAGGGTATTGCTATACATATGAAGAGAAAAATCTTAAGTACAGTGATCAGAGTTGTGCAACACATTCAGAACTAAGTACACAACATGCAAAATTATTAATTTAATGAATATATTCGTAAAGAACAGGTCCAAAGTAATCATCCGATTGTCTCTTAAAACTGCCCAAAGACCCCACAACAACAACAACAGCGTTCCACTAACCTATGCAGTGCAAGCTAAAAACTCTCCGCATACAGTCTGTGGAGCACTGGATATGCCTGATCTTATACCTATGACCACTTGTATCCATTTCCGATTACAAATTAAAAAAGATCAACAGGTCTAATACAGCACTTCCTATGAGATATCTTTCAGTACTTAATAATATATGCTCGGATTTGTCTTGCCCTGACAAAATACAAGTTCAAAGCCTCCAATCTCTCATTTTAAGAGAATGTTTCCAATCCATCATTCTGCTTAATCCATCTACGCTTGTAGATAGAGGGGAGTAGAAAAAAATAATAGCGTAGGTGAGTTGCTGACAGCTTCTCGCCTCGCTGGACCACTGTTAGCCAGTGGCGAATCCACTCGGCCATCCCGAGTCTCTAAAAACTTCTCGTACGCTATACAACCCCTCTCCTAGAAGCGGAGCGTATTTTGAAGAAATAAAGAGAGCCCATTTGGAAATGTTATCCAAGAGCTAACGCCCCCCCCGGGTCTGGGCATCATTGTAGATAGAGGAGAGTAGGAAAAAGGAGCAAAGAAAAAAAATAATAGCGTATGCGAATTGCGAACAGCTTCCCGCGTTGCTGGACCACTGTTAGCCAGCGGCGAACCCACTCGGCCATCTTGAGTCTCAAAAAGACTCATTCAAACGAAGCTTTTAAGCCACTCGCCTACACTTCTCGTACGCTATACAACCCCCCTCCTAGAAGCGGAGCGTATTTTGAAGAAATGAAGAGAGCCCGTTTGGAAATGTTATCCAACGGCTAATGCTCCCCCTCCCAGGTCTGGCACCATTGTAGATAGAGGAGAGTAGGAAAAAGGGCAAATAAAAAAATAACAGCGTAGGCGAGTTGCGAACAGCTTCCCGCGTCGCTGGACCACTGTTGCCAGCGGCAAATCCACTCGGCCATCCTGAATCTCAAAAAAAGAATCATTCAAACGAAGCTTTTAAGCCGCTCGCCTGCACTTCTTGTACGCTATACGCTGAACGCTCTCTAGAAGTCTCAGGTCATCAAAATAACCTAAGTTCCACACACAAGATGCAAACTACATAAGTGTTCTAACATGAGTCAGAGACAAGGTCATCATAAAAGGACGCGAGCGTCAAAGTCCTGCTGCCCTGCTCACAACATAATTAATATGACCATAGAATTTCAACTGAGTGTTCACTAAAACACCAAGATCGCGCTGTGAATTGGAAAACTGTAAGTCACAGTCTTCCAAGGTGTACCCACTCAAACCCCCCAGCAGAAGCACAATCAACACTACCACGCTGGAAGCGAAGAACAGCGCACTTGCTGCTATTAAGCTGAAGGCCCCAAGAAGCGGCAGCAGCAGAAATCGCACTTATGGATCTTTGGCAAACTGAAAAAAACAATGCCATGTTCATATTTGTATCGTGCCTAATGCTCAAGTACAGTTTAGGTCATCTGCAAAAAACCCCCTTACATTTAGATTGCAGTAATGATGGCAAGAAGTTGACATATATTATAAATAGTAAGAGGCCAAGAACACTACCCTGAGGAACTCCACTGATGACAGGTCTGAAACCACTCTCAACGCCAGACATAGATACACACATTATGCGGGTTCGAAGAGAGTCCGAAATCTAACCCCAAAGGCCACCACCAACACCCAAACACTTTAACTTTTCAAGCAACAGAGAATGACAAATAACATTAAAAGCCTTTGAAAAATCAAACAAAACCACATTAACAGACAAACCAGAATTAAACCAACGAGAAACACTATCATAAGTCAAGAGTAACTGGTCGTCAACTAATACCAAAAAGTATAACTCTATGAGTCAAGAATCTGACAAAGTTTTATCTACACTTTGGGGGGGAGGGGGAGTAAATCTTTTACATTAGCGACTCGTGTGTTTTTGGCCTTTGTTTTTCGTTCCAAATTGAACGATATCGGTGTGTGTCATTGTTCGTTATGTATTTGGTTATTCATATATAAGTTTGGTTCCTGGAAGTCGGTTTTGAACCATACTATGGGTTACTATATGGGGGGGGGCTTCGCTCCCCCATACATCCCCACGCTCGTCCTCAGGAACAAGTAAATAAATGAAAGATTTTAGAATAAAGTATGAATAAATATGAGATAACAAGAAAAAATTCCCGAGTTGCTAATGTAAAAGATTACTTTTTTTTTATTCGTAACTTCATATTATGGCCCCTGGTCCTATTCTATCTAAACTTAAAGTCTGCTTTTCAAGAAAGTATTGTCCGTTTTAAAGAAGGCCTAGTAAGGATTTTCTTCACCAAGTGATGCAATTTTATTAATTTAGGACACGAGTTGGCTGATTAAATTCTTGTTTGTTTTTGGACTATATTTTCATCTGGCTTATCTCTTGAATATTTTGCTGAGCTTTTTCTTGTGCCTTTTGACACTGAATTGATTCATCTGGAAAAAGCACTTTTTTAAGTTAAACAGTCGGGAACGAAGTAATAATTAACATGGCTGATTGCCACAAAATGTAAGTAAACTTGGCTAATACTGCAGATTATCTTTGGTTTAGAACAGGTAATACCTAACATCAACATTCTCTCCCTTCACAATTAGATAAGGGAGAGAATGTTGATGTAATTTACTTAGATTTTAGCAAAGCTTTTGATAAGGTTCCACATAGGAGACTAGTTCACAAATTAAAAATGCATGGGATATGTGGTAAAGTTTTGGGTAATTCTGAAGATCCATACCCCGTGAGCTTTCCTGCTCGCATTCCCCTAATATTTATTCCACCTCCCAACATGTTTTCACCCAACTGTGTGATTAACTTGTTTTATTACTTGTTCCTGAGGGTGAGCGTAGCAAGCAAGGGGGTATATAGCAACCCATAGTACAGTTCGCGGGGTATGGATCTTAGAAGTGCCAAATGACTTTTAACCTTAAAAAATACAGTTCTTAAGATGGGAAGGGATAATAGGGAATTTAGCTATGAAGGTAAATATGTAGATTATTGGCCCGGCCGATCCCGGCCGATAAACCATAGTTTTTTCGTCCGTATTCCAAAATGTTTCACATTTTTGGAGTACATTTAAGGGGAGGGCTTGTGTGGGGGTAAGCACAAGGGGGGGACCACACTACGATGATCCTGAGTTTCATTAAATTGGGGGGTGTCTGGGGAGCACAGCCCCCCAGTATATAATCCTAATTGTTATAATGTTCTGCCGTTTACAGAGGTGAATGCTTTAACTACATCATGTCAGCGTCCGTAATCGTTTTGCGAATTATAATAGGGGGGGGGGGGTATGATGTCAGAAATGCTTGATATCAATTTTTCTTTCCTACTAAATAGCTTTTTATTATCCTCATTCGGAGTCATTTTTATTTTTCAATATATTTTTTCCCATTTTACTATTTTTGTTACCTTCTTTTATACATTTAAATGTAATTGGTTAGATCATTTCAAGGAACTACTTGTTTTTTAGCAGTTTGGGTGTCAAATATTCCCCTTTTACGCAATTTGAAAATAATCATCAAATTCTGAATTTTGTCTGTCGGCTATTGCAGAATTATTAACCCTAGTTTCTGATAAAGATGTAAAACAGTGCAAACAATGGAATGTAAACTATTTTGTCCATCTTCCAATATGTTTCACATTTTGTGAGTAAATTTAAGGGGACTGCTCGTGGGGGTGGTGGTAAACACTGCAGGAGGACCCCCCTCCCCCTATGATCCTGAGTTTCAATCAGTTGGGGGGGGGGAAAAGCTAATAAAAGTAGTAAAATAGGAAAAAATATATTGACAAATAAAAATGAAAATAAATGATAATAATAAAAAGATATTAAGTGAATAACAAAATAAAATAAATAAAATAATCATAATTATTTATAGAATAATGTTCTAGCGTTTATAGAAGTGAATGATTTAACCAAATCATATCTGTGACTTTAATCATTTTGCGAATTATAATGGGGGTGGGGTCTGACATCGGAAATGTAAAAATTGAATTTTTATTTTGTTATTCACTTAATATCTTTTTATTATCATCATTTATAGTCATTTAAAATTTGTCAATATATTTTTTCCTATTTTACTACTTTTATTAGCTTTTTTATACATTTAAATATACTTAGCTAGATCGTTTAAAGGAACTAGTTTTTGTGGAGTCTTTTGGGTGGAGGAAAGATGACTTTTACACGGTCAATTCAGTTTGAAAGATTCCACGCTTTCCTCATCAATATTTCAGAAGTATACCCACTGCAATAAAGTAAGTAAACAGCGTTTTCCATTTGGTTATCTTCGGGCATTTTTGTACAAAAATGGTGCCGGGTATATTTGAACTAGGACTCAAACGCGCATGAATATTCATGCACGGGTGAATGAAATATAAACACACAAAAATCCACTTTTTTGGGCCTGCTGCCAATCTACATGTTTACCACATTTTAGACACAACATCAACCTGCTAGAGTCAGTACAAAGGAGGGCCACAAAAATAATCCCTTTCCTGAAGCACTTGAATATAAAGATAGACTGAGGGTACTAAATATGTTCTCATTCGACAGATGTGTGAGGGGAGATATGATTAAGCTTTTTAAAATCTGTTGTGGGATGGATAAGTTAGATTTTAGCAAGTTATTTGAGTTGGAATGTAGTAATAGGAGTAGGAGTCACAACTTAAAAATTAAAAAACAGAGGTGCAGGTCGGATGCTAGAAAATATTTTTTTCACCAATTTAGTGGTAGATTACTGAAACAGTTTGCCATCTGAGACGGTAGACAATCCAAACTTGAATGTATTCAAATGCAGATTAGATGATTTTATGGGGAGGGAGGGTTAACTTTGTGGGGGGTATTCTGGACTCATTCCCTTGGATGCAGTTTTTTATTATTGTATATTACGATTGATTTTGATGAGTCTTGATGATGATACTCTTTGTTTTTGACACATTCCTGTGTATGGTTCGAATTGTATATTGTAGATGCATGATCGGACACAATCCTATGGATTGTTTAAATTCTATATTGTATATGCATGATCTGACACAGTCCTATGGATGCATTTTGTGGGTGGGTTTTGATAGATGCGGATGACCTGTGATAGGCCCTTGTGGCTTTTGTCATCCGTGAAATTATGTTATGTTATAATAGGGAATTTAGCTATGAAATAGATGGGCATTGGCTGAATTCAGTTGAGGATGAGAAGGACTTAGGTGTAGTAGTAGATAGGTCACTGGTTTTCAAAGCAGTGTATCGAGGCAAAAAATAAAACAAATAGAATGCTATGATACATTAACAGGAATGTTAGCTACAAGGTAAAGAGGTTATCCTTAAACTCTATAACTTGTATGTTAGAGTACTGTATACAAGCATGGTCACCACATTTTAGACATGGCTAGAGTCAGTACAAAGGAGGGCAACAAAAATAATACCTTACCTGAAGCACCTTGAATATAAAGATAGACTGAAGGTATTAAATATGTTCTCATTTGAAGGAAGATGTGTGAAGGAGATATGATTGAGCTTTTGAAAATCTGTTCTGGGATGGATAAGTTGGATTTTAGGAAGGTAGTAATAGGACTAGGGTTCATCACTAATGAAAATTAAAAACAAAACAAAACAGGTGCAGGTTGCATGTTACAAAATATTTTTTCACCAACAGAGTGGTAGATTACTGGCATAGTTTGCCATCTGAGCCAGTAGACAGTCCAAACTTAAATGTTTTCAAGCATAGATTGAATGATTATATGGGGAGGGAGGGTAGGTCAACTTCTTTTTCTGTGGGATGGTGGTGGTATTATGGACTCATTCCTGTGGATGCAGTTTATAATAATAATAATAATAATAAGTCTTTTGTAATGCGCTCTTCAAGGCCTGAGGCCTTCCCAGAGCGCACGTTGTGCTGAGATGTGAATGGAAATTAAAGGAAATTCAAGAGGGGGGAGAAGGCAATACTGAAAAGATGCATTTTCAGGAGACGCTTAAATGTGGTAAGAGAGGGATAAGACCTGATTTCAGCAGGAAGAGCATTCCAGGGGCGCAGATTGAGAAGGAACAGTCCCCCATTGAGCAGAGGGATGAATGAGGAATATTCAAAAGAAGTGCATGTGATGACCAAAGGACCCGAGGGACATGATGTGGCGAGAGGTAAGATGGGGCCTTGTTGTTTAGGGCCTTAAATGGGAAGAGAAGTATCTTGAAGTGAGTACGGGATCTGACAGGGAGCCAGTGCAGTTCATGCAGCAAGGGTTTCGAGGGAGAGAAGCGAGGGTGATGGAGGAGAAGCCGGGTGGCATAGTTCTGTACAAGTTGAAGGGGGCGGAGAATGGAGGATGGCAGATTCACATGCAGAGAGTTACAGTAGTCAAGGCGTGAGGTGAAGAAGGCATGAACAGCAGTCTCAAGACTTTGGCGATCAAAGTGAGAGCAAATGCGAAAGAAGTTACGAAGGAAACATAGAGATGATTTGCTGACATTGCGGATATGAGGCTTAAAGGAGAGATGCTCATCAAAAACAACACCCAGATTCCTAATGCAGTCGGAGAAAATGATAGTATTACTGCCCAGAGTAAGTGAGGGAAAGAGAGATTTAGATTTTTTGACAAGAGCAGGGGTGCCGACAAGGAGGACCTCAATTTTGGAGTGATTAAGCCTGAGGAAGTTGGTAGAGAGCCAGTCAGAAATGGAGGAGTAGGCAGCCAGGAGGTCAGTGATAGAGTAGGCAAGAGACATGGGGGATGTGGAAACAAAATTTGAGTGTCATCAGCATATAGGTGGAAGGATAGACCGAGATTACGGAGAAGGTAGATACAAAATAGTAGAGGACCAAGGACAGAGCCTTGTGGCACTCCAAAGCGAATGGGGGTATAGTCGGATGAAAGGTCGTCTAATCACAACGGATTGGGTACAAGACGAGAGGTAAGAGCGGAACCAGTCAAGCATGGTGCCTGATATGCGGAGGAAAGAGGAGATGATCAAGTAAGACGGTATGGTCAATAGTAGAATGAGGATGGAGGCACAACCCCTTTCCGCGCCTCTTCGTAAGCAATTGGACACATTGAGAAGGGCGGTTTCTGTGGAGTGACCTGACTTGAAACCAGATTGATAGGTTTCATCAATGTTACAGGCCACCATGTGACTGTTGATGCGTGAAGCAACCACTTTCTCCTGAACCTTAGAGAAGAAAGGAAGTTGTGAAATCGGGCGATAATTGGAAGGGTCAGTGGGGTTCAATGGAGGCTTTTTAAGAATCGGACGGATGTGGGCACGTTTGAAGGAAGAGGGAACAAGACCAGTTGCAAGTGAAGTGTTGAACAGATGAAGAAGCGTTGGGAGGATAGCAGGCAGAATTTTACATAATAGTTTAGGCGGAAAAATGTCCTTTGGGGAGCCCGATTTCTTACAACGCGAGAGCAGGGCTGTAAGCTCCAACGCAGTCACAGCGGGGAAAATGATAAGTTTATTATCTTATTTTATGAGTGGTTTAGATTTTGATGAGCCTTGATGGTGATGCTTTTTGTTTTTGATGCATTCCTGTGGATGGTTTAAATTGTATATTGTAGAGGCATGATCTGATAAAATCCTATAGATGCAGTTTGTGGGAGGGTTTTGACAGATGTGGATGATGTTTGATAGACCCTTGTGGCTTTGTCATCTGTTCTGTTGAATTATGTTATGTTATAAATATATCTTTTTCTCATGCAAAACTTAACAATTCTGATCCTTGCCCCCCCCCCCCCCTCCCCCTCAGTTTCCCCAGTCATTTAATTTTCAAGTGTCCAGCATCAGAAATATTGAAAGAATATATGTCTGTAAACCATCTTTGATTTCAATATTCTCCAGCAACAAAGCCAAACTTTGCTTATTACTCCTTTATTTACTTTACAAATAGACATGCTTAAAATAAGCATAGGGAAGGGTTTGGTAATCGTTAATAAGAGCTGTGCTTACTATTTTAATTACTGGAATCAAAGAAACAATAGTTATTAAACTACAATCAGTAGTTACTCAATTTATGAGACCCCCATTAAAATGGCCAGCGCTAATCTGAATAAACTTAAGGATAGGTCAAAGGATTCCAATTGTGGGTTTTGTGAGGAAGCAGTGAAAAATAAAGATATGTGAAATATGTGTGGAGTGGTTTCATGCCGAATGTGAATGGTTCCTGATCCAGTGTATGACTTCATGCTTAAGGAAGAAGCAAGGGAACAACTACACTGGAACTGCAGCTTCTGTAAGAGGGGTGCGATAAACTAGACAAGTATATGATGAAAATTGAAGTTAAACAGAAGGCCATGGAGGAACAACAAGATATTCTTCAAGTAGAAGTAAGCCATCTGAAAGAACATGCTAAGTAGGAGATTAAGTTAACTAGAGATATTGAGGTAAGATTAAGCAAAATTGAAGCCAAAGTGATGGAACCTAAGATTAACGAGACTGCATCAGATGGCACTGAAGCAAAGAGGGAAATTACTGAAATGAGAGAAAGACTTTAAAGAATAGAAAAAGTGCCCTTGCTGGCCAGAGGCAATGACTTATGTGCAAGAAGAAACACAATGTTCAGAGATAGAAAAAAAGGTGAGGTTGGCTATATGGTAGAAGAGTTGAGGGAAAATATCCTTATAATTCATCAAGCAGAAGAAAGTATGAGCCAAAACAATAAGGAAAGACAATAGAGTTTGTCAAAGAATTGTGCCTAGGACCATTGAGACTCCCAAGATAATATACAAGACTGCATCAAGAAAGTATACAGGCTGGGATTACAGAGAGGAGTTACAAGACTTCTGATGGTGGGATGTAATTCCAAAAAAACTAAAGAAAAGATTTTTAAGAAACTAAAGAAAAGATTTTTTAAAAATGCCAAAAGATTACAGGCTGCAGAACCAAAATTCAAGCATATCTCTATCCAACATGACCTGGCAAAGACAGAGAGGGCAGAATTAAAAGAAATGAAAAAGGAAACAAGAAGATTGGAAGAGGCAGAAAATTCAGGAAACTTCATCTTCAGAGTAAGAGGCCCTCCTGGGTATTGGAAAATAAGGAATATCCAGAGGGATTGAGGGTGAGTGAGGTAGCAATAGCCCATGTTGATGACACAAATGTAAATAGTGTATATAAAGAAGAAATTAAGAATTTATGTTGGTACACAAATGCAGACTCACTACTAAACAAATTGGATGAACTTAAGGTCAGACTTTGCAGTGCAGACAGCCAGCCAGATATGAATAGTGGAAGTAAAGCCAAAATTTGCTAGATACAAAATTGTGGACTCAGAAATTCAGTTACAGGGATATATTGAGTACTGTAAACCTAGAGAATGACATTGGGATAGGAATAGTTGCGACATGACAAGGGGTATAGTCACAAATGTGATAACAGTTGAGACATAATTTCAAGAATCCCTATGGCTTGGAATCAGTCGGAAAGGAGAAAACAAGATAATTGCATACTATATATATGAGAGTCCAAATAGTGATGAAAATGAGAGATGACGTTAAGAGAAATGATAATGAGGATTTTATCTGAAGACTACACATATGTGTTGATTGTGGGGATTTTAATTATAATAGAATGAACTGAGATGACTGGACTACACCAGGTGGAGTTGATAGTAATGGATTCCTTTTTATCAAAACTTTGAGATACTTATCTATATCAGCATATCTTGAAACAGACCAGGGGCAGAGGAACCAGTCAACCAAGTGTACTAGACCTTATAATGACAAATGAGGAAAGCATCATAAGACTCAATGAATATTGTTGCCCCTCTAGGAAAAGTGATCATAGCATGATAGAATTCAATTATAACTGCTACACCAACAGAAAAAAAAATCCATTTATGACAGGGAACTACAAAGACATGAAGGAGGTGTTTACAGCAGAAGGGCAGAACAGATAGAAAGATAAGTGTGTGGAGAGACAATGGAAAATATTCCAAGACAAAATGAAAGAGTCAGAGGCAAAATCTCAGTTGGGATAGCATACAGAGATCAAAGTTAAACAATCTAGATAAAACAATGAGAGAGGCCATAAGGAAGAAACATAGATGCTGGTAAAGATACATGGAAACAGGTGACCCAGTAAAATTCAAAGAATACACAAAACAACCGAACAAGGTGAAAAGATTGACAAGGAATATGAAAACAATATTGCCAGGGAAGGAAAAAACAATGCAATGAAAATTTGGAAGTATGTAAAAAGCAAACTGAAGACTACCAATATGATGTTAAAGTTGCAACTATTGACAAAGAGAAGTTGCAAGCACTGTCTGAATACTTTGCAACAGTAAAATTATGCAATCAAATACAGCCATTTCTATAATAAATACCATACCCTCCTACAAACAACCAGCAAACACCTTCATCAATCACCTGGCACATATGTCACTTTAAATCCCACATTAGAGCCAAGGCTGTTGATCCAAAATAGATGTCAGATAAAATGAACCATTATATTAGCATTAAAAGGGGGGGGGGGCACTTATAGAAAATAAAAAATGGTGAGGGTCATTTAAGACAGAAATATAATGAGCTAAAGTGGCAAATAAGGCAAAGAAGATCCCAAAGGTTTCTTTCATTATACAGAACTAAGACTAGAGATAAAATAGGCGCACTTAAAACTACAGATGGAGAGTTAGTGATGCAATGACTAAGATATTAAGTATTTTATTTCAATATTTACACTTGATATTCTAATTGTACCTGAGAGGACTTTGATCTTCAGAGTTAATGACCTTACTGCTGCTAGATTTTCTACTAACATCTATCTAGATGAGTGTTCACTCCAAGGGACATTGAACAGCATTCACTACATGGAATTACATATGTTTCACTTTTCAGCCAAGACTAGGTGGTGTACTTCTGTCATCATTTACACCTCCACCCTAACCCAGACTTCTTGCTAAATAGGACTCGCCTATAAGGAATAGAATCAGAGTTTACTTGATCTTAATTTCTACCACTGCCTCACCTGGGAGGTAAATATTCACAGCCTTAAGCTCTCCTGTACAAGTACCATAAACATTATTCTTCTGTGAAATTCAGTCCCTTGGGTACTGATAGGGCCGCTGCCCCTTTCCCCCTTCTAAGCCTGCTTATTGATGCACCTTGGTCTGTGCAATGCACATTGTGCTTATATACATGGCCCCAGTGTCTCCCTCAATCGCCAATGGTTCTCATTGCATCTGCAGCCAATCTTGATGGTCTATGCTGCCTACACTGTTGGACGTGAGAAATCGAGGGAGAAATGAAATGGATTGTATATACAGTCCTTTATTTACAAAAGTAGTGATAAATATATTTAAAATCTATATATATACAAAAAATAACCCTACATGTAAAAAAACAAAACAATTTTCCTATTCCAAACCAATTAGCTTCCACCAAACAAAAAATATTTACAACAAAAACAAAGAGAGGCCTTTATTTCATGTGGTACCACGCTTTTAGGTTTTATGGCCTCCCCTGGGAAAAGTCTTGCTGGCACTCACTCCTTGTGACCAAAATTATTGCACACATTTAAAGGCATGGTGCTTCCGAACTCAATATACTAATAAAGCGATCCAGTCATGATCTTAAGGCTATTAAAGCCCTCCTTTCCAAACAAATTATTAATTATTGACGCACAACAAATTCAATTAAATTACTCCAAAATTCTGTAAAGGAAGAATTTAAAAAAAAAAAATAGCACATAAAATCCAGAATATATATATATAGTAAACCCTCGATATAACGAACCAAATTTCCTGGTCGAATTCCATGCTGCGACTCACTGGCTCACAGCTCAGTCAGCTGTGAACATCGCGCGCGAGAGGTTGTTCTGGCATTCTCTTCCTCCTCCTTCCTCTCTTCACGAGCGCTACTTACTACTCCATAGAACGAACGAACCATCGGATATAACGAACTTGGTTCGTTATTTTCATCACTTTTAACTAACTTTCGGCTTTAACGAACGACCCCCTGCCCCATATAGTTTGTTATATCAAGGGTTTACTGTATATATATATATATATATATATATATATATATATATATATATATATATATATGGTGCGGTTAAGGTAATGGTATAATTAGACAACTGCTCTGCTTCAGGTCCAGCAGGTGATCCTATCCTCCTTGAACTGGAAGACAACACTTAGGGAGGACCCATCCATCAGCCCAAAAAAGCTGATTTCAAAGACACGCCTTTATGTCGTCTCGTTTACCATCACAGAAAACTGTTATTATTAATATATTAACAGCGTTGACTGAGCCAAAACGCTCGAAAGATGGAAAAATATCCAAGACAAATTGGTGCGGTTAAGGTAATGGCATAATTAGACAACTGCTCTGCTTCAGGTCCAGCAGGTGATCCTATGATCTGTGACGGTAAACGAGACGACATAAAGGCGTGTCTTTGAAATCAGCTTTTTTGGGCTGATGGATGGGTCATCCCTAAGTGTTGTCTTCCAGTTCAAGAAGGAATGGAGAATGTCCATGGCGCGGGTACAAGAGACCCTAAGGCTGCGAATATGAGCCTCCCAGGTGAGGCGTCGGTCGAATACAAGACCAAGGAAACGGTGCGACTCAACCACATCCAGGCGCACCCCATTAAGAAACAAATCTGGGTCGGGGTGAAGCCGTGGGGGTGAAGCCGTGGATGGCGGCAGAAGTGCACCACCTTAGTCTTGGCCAAAGAAAACCAAAACCTGTGCGCTTCGGCATAGCGAGAGACGCGGTTCAATGCCTGTTGGAGTCGACGCTCCAGAGTTGGCATCTAGGCCGCGCCAAAAGAGATCGAAAGGTCGTCCATGTAGAGCGTAGCGAGAACATCTTCCGGCACCACCGAGGTGATGCCGTTGATGCTCAGGGCAAAGAGTGTGACACTGAAGACACTTCCCTGCGGGACACCCTCTTCCTGCTCCGGAATCGACGATCTCGCAAAAATTCAGATATAAACATTGGGAGGCGTCCCCTCGCCCCCATCGTGTGTAGAGTCTCCATGATACCGTATCGCCATGCGGTATCATAGGCCTTCTCCAGATCAAAAAACACTGTGGCGTAGTGCTGTCTACAAAGGAAAGCCTCGCAGACGGCATTTTCCAGTCGGAGCAGAGCATCCGACGTGGAGTGGAACTTACGGAAGCCGCACTGTGCAGAAGACAGATGGCCTCCGCTGTCCAGGAAAAAGGCTAATCAACATTTACCAATTTCTCCATCAACTTGCACACGCAAGAGGTTAGAGAGATTGGGTGGAAACTGGTCGGAGTAGAGTGATCTCTTCCCGGCTTGTGAAAGGCAAGCACAGTAGCGATTCGCCAGGAGTCTGGGAGAAGACCTTCCACCCAGATCCTGTTGAACAAATCTAACAGAAAGGCCATGCCTCGCTCACCCAGGTGTCGAAGCATGGCGTACGGGAACATCGTCCGGACCATGGGCGGTGTCCGCGCACGAAACGAGAGCGGAACGCAACTCACTCACAGTAAACTTGTCGTTGAAGAGTTCTCCGCCTCTGGAGGTAAAGTCCAGCCGGCGGCCTTTCGCGACATCACGACGTGCATTGAATGATGGCGGAGCAGCATCACGGCTAGAGAATGCGGAAAAAGCGGTCGCTAAGGATTCCGCCACGGACGCGTGGTCCGAGATTGCAGTCCCATTCTCCTGGAGAACGGGGGGGGGGGGGGGGTCCTGCGAGAACTTGCCCCGAATCCTTTTGACTCGCTTCCACACCTCAGCTAAAGGGGTCTTCCCGTTAAGTGAAGACACGTATGACCGCCAAGAAGAGCGGCGGGCGTGCTTCGAAATATACCGGAACCTAGCCCTAGCCCGACGAAATTCAGCGACAGTGAAATCGTTCGGGCGGCGCTTATAGCGCATGTAGGCATAACGCTTCTGTTTGAGGGCCGTCTCACACTCGGCCGACCACCATGGGAGTGGTCGGCGTGCAAAACGGCCAGACTTCCTAGGAATAGTAGTCAGGCCCACGGCGATGAGGTTGCCGGAGAAGAACTCAACGGCATCATCTACCGACCTAAACTCCTCGACTGAGATAGAGAATTCAGTCATTTCCTGAAATGCAGGCCACCGCGCCCGCGCCAAGCACCACCGAGGTGGTCTCTCAGGCGGCAGTTGCCCTGAAAATGATATTTGAATGGGAAAGTGATCACTACCATGGAGGTCATCGACCACCCCCCAATCAAAATCAGGCTGTGCATCCGAAGAGCACAAAGATAGGTCAAGGCAAGAAAATGAAGCGGTTCTCAGACAGTGATGCGTAAACTCATCCACGTTTAGGACACCCATCTCAAGCTCTTCAATCAGATCGGCAAGGACTTGTCCCCTGGGATTTATGGAGTAATCTCCCTAGAGAGGATGCCTGCCATTCAGATCTCCAAGCAAGAGATAGGGCCTCGGCAACCGTGCCACGACGCGGCGGAAGTCCCCCGCGTCGAAGTCAGCTGACGGTGGAATGTACGCAGAAATGATAGTATACCTCCTATCCAGGTGCAGCTGCACAGCCACTGCCTGAAAGGAGGTATCTAAAGAGAAAGGAAGAACGGAGACATCATGCCGGGTGTAAACCGCGCATCCCCCAGCCCTTATACCCCGGGAGGGCAGGCAGCGGGCACGCGCCTAGCATGGTCTCCTGCAAAAAAATAGCTAACGGGGAACGGGACGAGACGAGCCTCCGCAGCTCCTCCCAGTTGGCCCGGAGTCAACGGCAATTCCATTGAAGGAATATGCCCTCCAGGCCTAGCTCGGAGGAGACGCGGGGGCCCTCCTCGAATTGAAGACCCTCACGGGAATGGCCGTACGCTTCCCGGGGGCAGAACCCCGGGCGCTGTTGGCTGGACAAAGCGCTGTCGCCTTCGAGGACTTATTGGGGGAGGTTGGGCTCGCCATGCGAGTCTTTTCCTCCCTCCGCCTCGAAACCTTAGGCGGGCGTTGCGGCTTGGGAGGCGGGGGGCCCTCTTTTCGAGGAACCACCGTCTCCGAACCACTCGCTCCACCTCGGGGCGTGGGCGAAGGGGCCGAAGCTCCTTTGTTGCTGTCCTCCTTTCGGGGAACAGCTTTAGGAACCCCGGAAGATGGCCTAGCGACCATCTTCAGGGGTGTTGCCTCCTGTGAGTCTAACGACTCGGTGGAGGCGCGTGGCCGTTTCGCCTTACGGGAAACGGTCACGCTGGGGGAAGAGGGGGGAGCCCTGGTTTTAGCCTGGGCAGGGTATGAACCCTTTTTGCCGCCAGCTTTACCAGGGGAGCGCCAAGGTTGGGTAGAGCCCGCAGAAGGGCTCCGAATGGGCGCGGAAACAACCGTGCTCGTTGGCCTGGATGGGCCAGGAGCAGAGGGTGCCTTTCTAACTATTGAGGCATATGACGTCCCATGCAGAGCCGGGCGCGCCAGGACCAAGTCCTTTGCCTTGCGAAATGAGAGTAGATCCTGGGCCTAAACGGCCAGGATTTCTTTCTCAAGGAGATATGCACCACATTGCTTCGAAGAAGCAGGGTGCGGCTCTCCGCAATTGACACACTTGGCCACACACGATTTGGACTTATCGTGTGCGACCTTGGAGCAATTTACACATACTTCGGGTGAAGCCGACTTTGCACGTCTACATGAGCGATTCGTATGGCCGAAGCGGTGACAGTAATAGCACCGCCGCGGCAGTGGCACGAATGCCTTCACGCGGTAGCGGCACCAACCGGCACGCACCGACTCAGGGAGCTTGTCACAGTCGAACGTGATGAAGAGTGTAGGGGTGGGTCTCGAGCCCCTCCCTGTTTTCTCATCACACGTTCGACCTTGACCGCCCCATGGTCGGCCAGCTCTAGGGTGATGTCCTCAATGGAGTAGTCAACGAGTTCCCTCGCATAAACTACTCCTTTCACAAAGTTCATGGTAGAGTGCGGCGTCACACTCACCGGGGTGCCATGAAGTGTCCGAAGAGCACTTATCTTGGCCGCCTCGGCGGGATTCGCCAGAAGGCTCCCGTCCGAGAAACGGGTTACCTTCGGCTCTCTACCAATTGCACTAGCTAATCCTCTCCTCTGATGGATCATGTTGCCCTTGGACAACATGCTACCATCAGTGGAGCAAATAACGAGGAAGCGTTTGAAGCCAGCGGGCTCGAAAACGCCAGGTAACCTCTGAATGAGGGGCCCCGATGTCATCGAGGCTCCACCCTCTGCACTTTTCGTCTTTGTCATCGTCAGGAGCTCCGTACCCGGGGGGGCAGATGGGCCGGATGTGCCGGGCTCGGTGCTTGGCGCCGAGCCCGGATTCTTCCCCATGGAAGGCCCTACCCTCTGAGGCTGGGTCTCCTCAAGGACCATGTCTATCACAGGAGGGGCCTCCAGTTGGCCATCCCCTCCCAGGACATCGCAGGTCCCCTTGGCAGCGTCAAGAGTCATTTGTGGGGAGGCACAAGCCTTGACCCCGGCAAGGTTTAATATCCTTGCCAGCAGGTCTTTTGAGGGAAGCGACCGAAGGGGCCTGGCTTCCCTCTTCCCCCTAAGGGGGTTTGCCCTACCGAGCCGCTTACACGAGGGGCGGTCGGCAATGGGCTGCCTGCTGGCTTTCTTGGCAGTCCCCTTAGAAAGAAAAGGAGGGACTGCCAGCGGGAATAGGGAGGTGCCCGAAAGCACCTCCAGAGGCGTAGGAGAGGAGTAAGCCTCCTCTCCGGTTAAAGAAGTATGGAGGGTCCCCTGCGCACGCACAAGGGGGGGGA
The DNA here is from genome assembly GCA_963969495.1 of Ceratothoa steindachneri. Taxonomy (NCBI): domain Eukaryota; kingdom Metazoa; phylum Arthropoda; class Malacostraca; order Isopoda; family Cymothoidae; genus Ceratothoa; species Ceratothoa steindachneri. The sequence goes on along the minus strand of OZ018323.1, from coordinate 45,021,339 downwards.
CCTCCATTTTTTTGGTGGAGCTGCCCGAGGGCGGCTCCTTTGATGTTCTTGGGGAAGTTGGGTTTTGGTTTTTTTTTTTGATACTCATCATTGGGCATGGTGACCCTCTTATTTACACGGGACGCAACAGCTCACCACCTCTCACAGTTGCCCTCACTGCAAGAGGTGCTTGCAGGCCCGGCAGAGCCAGGCGCCGCCATTTGGGACCACCCCTCCCGCCTGGTGGCCTGGCAGTCCATCGGCATGGCAGCTCCACCTTAGACACCGTGTAAAAAAGATAGATTTTGAAGACGAGAGGAAAAGAGATGTGAGGAAGGTATGGGTGGGGATGAAGCAGGTTGTTAAAAACCAACCACCCCAGACCGGAGCTCAGGGGTTAGGGAACATTGTCCCCTCCCCCCTCAGCCCCGATCCAGGACGGTTGGCCGAGAAGAAGGTCAGCATCTACCCTGTGAAATTAGAGGCTGACCAGAGAAAGTTGTGGGAGAGGTTGTATGAAAAGAGAGGAAACAAGTGTTTTGAAGGAAGGAAGAGAGGCTAAGCTGAGGCCGGACGGGGTGCTGAGTCCCGTCAGCACGGCGGCCAGGATGGCAAATCGCCGCGCCCCTTACTTACGGGGTCTTCTTTTGCAGAATGTGTGTGTGTGGATCGTGTGATCACCGTCTTTGCTTTGTGTGGGGGGATTCGATGAGTCTCTATCGTTTATGAAAGATTGTTCAGGTGTATTGAAACCGTTGAGTGTATGGACTAGGAAAAAGAAGAGTACTGTGATTAAGTGGAATGACTCTATGAATGCAGCGTTTGAAAAGTTAAAAGTGGAAGTTGCAAAAGATGTGGAACAAATGCAGGAATGCTTGAAAGGAAAGGCACCAGCTTTCACAGGCCTTGTCAGAGTTGAATTCAACCCAGTGTGCCAGACCTTCACTGTTGACACTCCAGCTGGCAAGATGTGCCACACAGAGGTTAAGTGCCCTTGAATCATTGGAATCTGCTAGGTTCCTGAACATGGGGTTAGTGATATGGCTGGCATTTTGCTTTTTCCCACTCTGTGGTAGTGATCAAGTCAGCCTGCAGGTTGCATGACAAAGAAGATGGGAGATGGCATTTGGGAAATTCCATTCCATTTTTGATTTTTTTTCCCCTTGTACCCATCCACAAATGGCTCAACCCTATTGGGTCATTTTTTGTCACCTCTGAATTGGATACGAATGTGGGATGCAGCATCATCTGGTGGAGTGCTGTCCCAAACCTTTTTTTGCTTGGTCCACCAGATGGTAAGACACTTTTGGTTGAGTGTTGTAGCCTGGGGGAGCATCATGAGCACTATCTGTCTTAGTGTTGTCATGGGTGAGGATTCTACCACCTGCCCTTAGTCCTTTGGAGGGACTACTGCATACCAGACTGGTATAATTAAGTTTTGGGAGGTAGGGGCCTCCATAGTATTTATTTAAATTGTTGTCCATGCTCACACATCCTTAGCAAGGCAGGCCTACTACATTGGCACCTGAGCGTGCTGCATGGATATTTATTCATTGCTGATTGTTGCCATTTTTCTTTCCTGTTATGTTTAAAATATCCTGGGATAAAAATAGGCTTTTGGAATTTTTTGTTGGCTGTGCCACTCTGCCCTCACTGCTGGCTGTCTGAAGCGATAAACAAAAAAAAAAAACTACTCCTTAGCCCCTTGGGGCTTCTCAGAGATTGATATCCTAAACTTTGTTGGTTTATTATATAGTTGGGGGACCTTACTCTCAAGGGGAAGGTATGGTGTGGGGGGGGGGGCATTATTATACCCTTTTTTGCAAATTTGAATTTTTTTTTTACAGCAAACGGCAGAAGAACAATGAAGCTGTTAGAAAATCACGAGCCAAAATGCGAGAGAAAGCTGAAAGTAAGGCTAATGAATTAGACAAATTACAGAAATCTAATTCTTCACTTGTTCTTCAAATTGAATCACTAAAAAATGAAGTAAAATTGTTCAAAGAATTTTTTCTTAGTTATACACGTAAGTTTTTGTTTTACCAGAATGCTTTAATATTCCTATTATTCACTTGATAATTTGATCCAGTATTGAGTGTTGGATAAGCTCTCTTGTGAATGACCAGGATAGCCTCTTTGGCTGTTTAGTTGCAATCTGTGCCTTTTGTATGTTGTTCACCCTTAAATACCCCCAGAGTTGGATCCCCTGAAAGGCGCAAAATCTGAGATGCGATGGGGAAAAGAGAGTAGATATGAGAAGCCCAACAAATCCTTATATTTTTTATGTCGTTGTTTGATTCATCTGTTTTCAAAATAACGAGAACAAACAGATAAGCAAAATGTTACCCCTCCCCCTATCCATTGTTGTTGAGTCGGGTAAGGCACCTAACAATGTGTGGCTGTCTGGTAGAGTGGGCCACTCTCACAACTTAATCGGCAAAGGGGTTTTCCCCCTTAACACTTCATAAACCACCCTCATGCAGCTTAACCTAAAAAGTGTGTCCCCTCTTCCCCCTTATGCTTTCTGAGGGGTCCCTCCAAACTTCTAGTGGAGAGTGAGTTTCCCCCATCTCCTACGTCTATGGGTAGGGGAACTTCTCAATTAGCCCTATCATCATCTCTCAGGATGCTAGAGAGTGTTATTTGTTAGAGAATGATATCCTGTCTGTCCACGCTCCAGATGACTGAATTTCTTAGAAAAGCCAAGAAATTGGTCCTGTTGCAGCATGCAGGACATGGCATTTCCCATGCTTTAGGTTAAGCACTCTGCTCCTCCCCCTTCCTCTCTAGGCATTTATGCATGGTAGCCACTACACTACATCTAGTTGGAACTCTTCTGCAGGTTCTACCTCACCCAGGCACCACCCTACTGCAGTTTGTTAAAGACTAGGGCCCCCTCATGCCTCCACCAAGTTTCTAGATGCGGAGGAGGCAAATGCCAAGAAGTTGGGCTTTTAACCCTAGAACACAAACCTCGGGTGATTTCCATCCGACGCTATGTGCACCCGCGTGGGCATAGCATGGGCAGTAAACCGAGGGGGGCGTTACAGCATATGGCTTCAGTGCGCGTTGTGTTGTGACAGAGAATGGGTGTGCTACAGTGCTCGCTGCCTGGGATTTTTCCACAGAATGGATTTAGGGTGATTTCCACCCATTTATGATATGTGGTGTAATATTTTATGGGTAGAAACCACCTGAGTTTAGTAATGGGGCTTATTTTGTGGTTCATTATTGACATGTTTTCTCTTTGCAGGTATTGAATATTAGTTTAAAGAGACCATAAAATTAATATGAGTAAGAAACCAGATAAATGTTACTCCCAGGAGGAGATAGACTACATTATGAACACTATTGGTGCATTGCCAGAGACAAGTCATGAGAGTGTCAGTCAAGATGAGAGACAGGAAGATAACCTAGAATTTGAGGTTGTGTATGACAGTGATGTTGACATACCTAGATGGCTACTTGCATGGGAAAAACTACAGTGTACATCAACATCTTCCAAAGGCTGTGCTACCACCCCTGCTACCAGCCATACTTCTGGCCCTGATGCCCCTGCTGGTCAACGGGTAAGAAGAAGGCTCCGTATTTGTGATGATGACGATGGTCCATCAATTGTGCACTTTAAAATGATGAGCCTGTCAAGCACATCTGGTTTTAGGTGTAGTTGTCAGCCACAGCTGCTTTCAGCTACAAGAACAGCAGAAAGGAAAAGTTATTGCACCCTTTACTCCAGGGTCAACACGGAAAGCACGGAGTGCTGACACCCCAGAAAAATGCTTCACATTGTTATTTGAGGACCGAATTGTTGATGAGATTGTAGAATGCACAAACAAGAAAATTGATATGAACACTGCCAAGTATGGCCAGAAAATAGTGATGCACTCCATAACAGAACCAGCAGAGGTGTGTGCACTACTGGGGATTTTGCTCTTCAATAGCTGCCAGAGAGACTGCCATCTATCAGCCACAGAAATGTGGAGCCTAAACACTGGCCCAATCATTTACCGTGTGGCCATGTCACAAGGTCGCTTTGAGTTCCTATTGAATTGTTTGCGATTCGATGACCTCAACACCGCAGCTGTGGCAGTAAGATGACAAGTTTGCACCCATTAGGAAGATCTGGGACATCTTCATTGGAAATTGTGGGAAAATGTAGATGTCAAGTGACAACCTTACTGTGGACAAGCAGCTGCTGTTATTCATTGGCATGTGCCCATTCCGCATGTACATACCCCAAAACTTGCAAAATATGGACTCAAATTAGTTCTTGCAAAGACAACAAAAGCAAGTACTTATTGGGTATGATCCCTTACCTGGGGAAGCAGGGGACAAGACGCCCAGAAAATATAAACCTTGGCCATTACTTCACGAAGGAGTTGACCAGGCCATACCACCATACAAACAGCACCGTAACCGCAGACAACTGGTTTATGTCTATGCCACTAGTGACAGATCTCCTTGACAACTGCCGCATGATCCTTGTGGGAACAGTTAAGGAAAACAAGGAGATACCAAAGAAGATGATAGAAAAAGACAGTCGCAAGTTAGGGTCAAGTGCATTCCTGTTTACAAAGAATATTTCTCTGGTGTTGTATGTCCCTACAATGTCCAAGACCAAGAAGAAAATGGTACTGCTAATGTCTTCCATGCACACACAGCCAACCCTCAGAGACACTGGTAAGCCTGAGGTGATTGAATTTTATAATGACTCATTCGATCAGATGTGTGCACAGTATTCATGTGAATGAAAGACCAAACGATGGCCGGTGTGTATGTTTTTCAGGATGCTGAATGCCTCTTGTATTAACTTGTGGATCATACCCAGTGAGAATTTGATGAGGACAGGTGGCAAAGTACTGATTAGGAGGATTTACATGCAAGAGTTGGCACATGCCCTCATCACACCCTAGGCACAGAAGAGGCTCAGCTCTCCATATCTGCCATACACCCTCAGCAATCTCATCTGCAACCTCCCTTCACCTGGCACTGCTACAGGGATACCACACAATGGTAGCAGACAGTCAGGGACCCTTGGTGCGCTGGGTGGTATGCCCTAAGATATCTAATAAGAAGACACGATACAGGGGCCAGGCTGTCATCACCCTATTTGCCCTCACCATTTCTACCCTGTCTGTGCTAACTGTCTTATAAGGTAAGTTATGTTATTTCTCTGCAATACTTATTTATTATATTTAATTGAAATTATTAAATATTAAAATTTAATTGCCTCTCAAAATAACCTTTTTGTGCATCTTCCCTACAGCCCAGATTGATGTCAGGATGTTGTGGCTGCACCAGCTGAAGCTCCCATTACCTGGGTGGTCCAGCCAATGCTGTGGTATTTTTCTTCCTTAGAATTTATTGTTTAGTTATTTCATGATTTTCAGTATTTTAGTGAGTTTTATCTAAGTCACCCCTTCAGTATTTTTTTTTCCACAACTTCTTATAAGGGGAAATGAAAGCCAAGGAGTTATATTTTCCATTTACTTTTGTACTTTTAATATATTTTGATTGCAACTATCTTTTTTTTATTTCCACCCAGGGTTTGTAATGGTGTAACTCAGACAGGGTTTGTGTTCTAGGGTTAAAGTCTTCCTCCTGAAAGAAGGGTAGCAACAAGGAATCTTTCATTCCTTCACCCCTGTCCAAAATGTAAGAGACCCTAAAGCCAGCGACCCTGTGTAGCCTGTTACACTTGGGACCCAGAGGAGATGCACATCTTCCCAGTCTAAGTGTAAATTTGGGAAGCCCCGTTGTCACTGAGTTCACTTGAACTCTGGGTCTGGGTGCATATTCCACTCACCCACCCCATCTTAACACTATTCTATTATTAGTTATTATTAGCATTACTATTGTTATGATCATTATTTATTAGTATTTTTATTGTTTAGTATTATTTATTAATTATTTATTATTGTGTATTACTATTACTAGCTATTTTTATTATTGTGTATTATATAATCTAATTATTATTAGTAGTATTAATTATTATTATTAGACTGGAACATAGTTTCTGCACAATCCTTTTTTTTTAAAATTTATTTATTTTTAGATTTATACAGGGTTACAACTAGTTAATGCGTAGTGGTCTAGTCTTACCTAGGCCTTGCTTGAAAGTGTACAGTGATCTAGAAGCTAGGTAGGCTAGGTCACTATGCATTTTCAAGAAAGCCTAGGTATATAACATCTAGTTTAAAAAATTACCCATCAAATGACTGTCATGAACATCAAAGTACTCTTTTACTGTATGATTAAAAGTCCGGCCTAAACACTGCCCATTCGCTATGTCGTATCAACCAAGCATTTGAATTCATTCTCCAAGATCAGCCAAGAAATGGTTGACCCTCACTTATTGTCAAAACTGATCCACATCTGACAGTACGCAAGGTGGTAACAAGTTTAATATCAACCATTTTGCAATACAGCAAAATCAGTGAAGGGATGGTGTGCACAAAATGTAGTTCAGCTGCTTCCCTGAAATTCCCTGGACATGAATCCGATTGAGAGTTTATGGTGTGTGTTGAAAGATAAAATAGACACAGAGCCCAATATGACCAAACAGCAACTCATGCCCTCTCATTGAAATTTGGTTCAGATCTAAGTGAATCCAGGAAATGTGCATAACATTGAGCAATGTCATTCCAAGACCTGTTAAAGCACTCATGGATGCTAAGGGTGGCCAAACTGCTTACTAATGAATGTAGCAGACTTGGTAGTGTTAAAATAAATCTATTTGCAATCAATAAAATTAATTCTATTTGTATTTTTGTAGAAAATTTTCAACTTTTTTAAAAATCCATAATAATTCTGTCACTATTGTAGATGCCTGCATGACACTACTGTCAAGAAATGTCGTTTTGATTGGCTGAACAATGTGGTTACTACAGGTAAAGGCCAACTGGCTTCTAAAGAAGCTTATGATTTGTGTTTAGTGGAATGTGACAGGAATGATTTACTGGGAAATATTGGAACGCAATCAGTCTATCAGCGCTCAATTATAGTCAATAACTGCAATGGGTGGCAGTTGTAATTGTGCAGAAATGACCAGTATTGACACGTGATGTTTCTTCATGATTTTTTCCAACCTCACATTGCAAATCATAGCCCTGAAAAACTCCTGGAGCTGGGTTGATAAATTTTACCTCACCCATTGTACTCGCCAGACCTGGCTTCAACAAGCTACCATCTTTTCCAGGCACTGGAGAACTTATTGAATGGCAAACCATTCATAAATGATGACAGACTGAAAACTGCAGTTGGAGAATTCTTTGATACCAAACCAGTTGAAGTTCACAAAAAAGGCATCCATAATCTACCCGGTCATTGGAAGCAGGTGCTTGAAAATAATGGTGATATACATTGCTCATTGATATATTTCATTGTAAATCATTGTCAATAAAAGTTGTGCAATAACTTTGTTTATAACCTAATATTTACTTAATATTATTTATTATTATGGCTACCCCTTAACTTTTTCTATGTACCAGGAGGAATGTTCACACCTAAACTGAGTTCAGTCTACTAGCCATGGTGCCTTGGTAAACTGAATACCAGTCTGGGATCACCTATCATCAGAGTATGATAATAATAATAGGTGATCACCCACTCTACTCATTAGTAGACCCACCTATCTCTACTTCTCTATTACATACCCTCTTACCCCTGTCCAAACTTTCTCTCCTATCCACAGAGGTTCTGGTTTCCCAGCATACTTTAGTCCTCTTATGAGTCTTAATCGAGTGGCATTGTATATGGTGAGTTCCCTGCCTGCTACACGGGCCAAAATCTTGCTGGCTAGGGCAACTATTAGGTACTGGGTGTGTTGGGCCATAGACTCTGCTAACCTTCCTACAGTACATGTATAAGGTTGCTACACTGGTACCATCCTTCATGGTAAAGGCTCCAGGACAATTCTACCTGAATGGACTGGGACATTGTGTAAATGAAGACATTCTGGAATTTCTCATCCTATGGAGACTTCTCTTAACTTCCCAACTCATTGTGAAGTCATAGTATTTACTTTCCATGTGCCCCCTTTTCTCTTTTTCAGCAGCTATGGTTACAACAAAAGGCCATAGTGTGAAAGCACATGGAGATCCCCTGACACAGAGATCCCTCGGTGTCAGGGAGGATGAGGAAAATTGAGGCATCTCTGGGATTGGTGTAGGGGCTCTCTTCTGGCCATCACAATGTGGCTAATGGGCTTGGCCTTTACCATCTTTAGAGCCACCCTCAGGCTGAAAAGGAGGTGCTCTTCTCCCCTCTATGCTTTCTCAGGGGCCCCTCCAACCCTCTTTTACTGGAAAGGTTTACTTCTCTCCTAAACCTATGGGTGCAGTGTCCTTCCCCTCACCTCCTCCTTTGGAGGCACAGTCGGGTGACTTAATCTTCCCATCAGCACTTCCTCCTTTCCTCTCACAGGGGACTGCTCCCGATGGGAGTTAGGGGTTTAAGGGAGAGCAAGGCCAGTCAGTCTGTGCCCTGTAATATCCTACAGTCCTGCATTTTAAGCCTCCAGGAGTGGACAAAACATGGACCCCCCTCCCTGATGGACATGCTCCCAGAGTTGAAAAGCAGTCTATGGCAGGATCTTCCATGGAAGCAAAACTGGGCTTGGTGCCAAAGACTGAATCTCAATCTGCCACTGTGCAAGCTTCTCTTTGAATGGCTTGGGCCCCCAAGGACTCAAAGGAGAGGAGGGACTTCTCTCCCACTTGGTGCTCATTTAGCAATTAGACTTCCATCTCAGAAGAGGATCTTGCTGAGGCTGGTCCATTCAGGCTATCGATCATTTCTGTTAATGAGGCTAAGGACTTAGTCCTGGCACGGTCTACGCTGCCTGTGACAGCTTATCTCAATTTTTGAAAAAGGCACTCTTTGCTCCTGGCCCCTCCAGGCCTACAAGCACGGTTGCTTCCACTCCCTTTCAGAACCCTTTCGTAGGTTCTATCACCCCTGGTAGAGCTGGCAGCACAAAGGGTTCACACCTTGCCTCATCTAAAACCAGCCCCCCCCCCCAAGTGTGACCGTTTGGGGATTCCTAAAGCTACCTCGCGAAAAGAGGATAGCACCAAGCCTATGGCCCTACCCAAGCCTGGACTGGGTGGCTTGGAGACTGAACTGTGGATCCTCCAGAAGGGGGACCACCACCTACCTCCGAAGCCATCCTATCCTGCTTGCTGAAGGTTTCGAGGTGGAGAGAGGAAGAAGCTTGCGTAGCAAGCCCAACCTTCCCCAATAAGCCTTCAAAGGCAACACAACAGCGGCCATTATGCCTCTGGTAAGTGTACTGGCATTCCTGTAGGGGACTTCTCTTTGATGAGAGCCCCTGCATCTTCTCCAAGCTAAGCCAGGAGGGTATATTCCTTCAAGGGAATTGTCACAAACTACAGGGCAACTGGGAATAGTTGCGTTTCCTCTCATTTCCTGTTAGGTTTCTTTTTGCCCCGTGCCCACTCCCAGGGTATAAGGGTTTTGTGAACCCACCACCACGGGATGGGAGCCAGACAGGAAGATGCAACATTTACACCCAGCATGATGTCTCTGTTCTTCTCTATGATTTAAATAGCTTATTTCAGTCAGCAGCTGTGCAGTTTCACATGGATGTAAGGTATACATCATTTCTGCGTACATTCCATCAGCAGTTGACTTAGACATGCGGGACTTCCGCTGCATCATTGCACTGTGCTGAAATCCTTTCTACTGCTCTGAGATATTTGAACAGTACACCACCCTTGGGGAAACTACTCGAACAATCCCAAGGCTTAGGTCTTTGTCGACCTGATATATGAGCTGCAGATAGGTGCCCTAAATGTAGATAAGCTTATGCTTAACTGCTGAGAACAGCTTAATTTTCCTCTCTTGATCTATATTTGTGCTCTCCGGATGCACAGCCTCATTTTGGGTGGGAGGTCTCAGTGGCCTACATTCTACTGATCACATTCCGAGTCAAATATAGTTTTCTTAACCACTGCTGTCTGAGAGACCTACTCATTACTGCTTGGCGCAGGAGCGGTTGTACGCATTTCAGGAAATAACATTTCTCTGTCCTAGTCAAGGAGTTTAGGTCGGTGGATGAGGCCATTGAGTTCTTTTCCATTAACCTCTTGGCCGTGAGACTAGCTACTATTTCTAGAACATCTGGCCATTCTGCATGCTGGTTACTTCTGTGGTGGTTAGCCGTGTGTGATAGGGCCCTCCAACAGAAGTATACAATGTCTACATGCACTATAATAAGCACCGACCGAACAATTTCACTGTTCGTGAATTTCATTGAGTTAGGGCTAAGTTCAAGTATGTTTCGAAGCACCCCCGCCACTCTTTCTTCCTGTCATCAGTGTCTTCACTTAATGGGAAGACCTCTCCAGATGTGTGGAACCTCCTTAAAAGGAGTCGGGGGGGGGGGTGTAAGTTCTCACAGGAACCCCCCTCCGTTCTCCAGGCAAATGGGACCTCAATCTCTGACTTCGCATCCTTGGCAGACTCCTCCATGACCTTTCTAGCCGAGCTGCTTCTTTGCCGGATTCAATGCACGTCATGATATCGCATAAAGCCACCGACTGGCCTTTACCTCCAAAGGTAGAGATCCAATCAATGACAAGCTTACATTAAGTTTCCTTCCGCTTTGTGCGCGGACACCACCCATGGTCCTGATGATTTTCTGTATGCCATTCTTAGACACCTAGGTGATTGTGGCATGGCCTTTCTGTTAGATTTATTTACAGGATCCTGGAGAATGGCTATTGTGCTCACTTTTCACAAACCTGGGAGATATTATTCTGCCCAGTCTCCCTGTAAAGGCTATCGCGGAACCCGGTTCACATGGCCCCCCAGCAATACACACATAAATTTATAGAAGACCAGGGATCTAAAGGCCTAGCAAAGGGTATCTGCAAAGGGTGAAATAAATACACACAAAAAAAAGTATTTACAGTATTATTTACAACAAAATTAAAATGAAATAAATTAACTGTTAACAAATTATACGGTGGTCATCAAACAATAAGAAAAGTCACAAATGCTTATCACCATCGAACAACCACAAGTCGTTTTAACCAAAATGATATTCACACATACAAAAATGGGTTCTATGGATAGATTGTTAAAGTGAAACCGGCACGCGCCGTTGAAGATGAAAATAGGCTTCGCTACTCTAGTGACAGGTGTTCCTGGAATAACCTCCCTGTCTTACATCCCTTAAAACGCGATTGAAGACTCATGAATGTGGTTTTGAAACTGTTCCAAGAGTCTTCAACAGCATCGCACTCTTCTAGCCTCGCGTCAGTCAGTCCCGCGCGTAGACCTGCAAAGTCTGCTCTTCTCAAATCTAGTTTCCTCGATTTACTAGTTGCAGGCTCTGCCTTGGGGACTTTGACTACAAATCTAATTAGTCGGTGGTCACTGCCACTGAGCTCTTCGCCAACAGAGAGGTCCTCAACGATGTCATCCTCAGAGGTGAAAACCAAGTCGAGGATATTGTCTCCTCTCGTTGGCTCTCTCACCCATTGAGTGAGGAACTCGTTGTTCGTGAACTCCAGGAGTAGTGCGTTCTCGCCACAGGGTTCTCTGGTTTCCCAGTCAACTTGTGTGTTGAAATCACCCATGACGATACACACTCTGTCTTCGACAAGTTCTCCTAGTAGCTGGTACAGATCCCTCTCCTTTTCAACGAGTTGGGCAGGAGGTCTATAAAGCACCAGGGACCTGTATTTGGCAGGACCTATTTCTAGGTCAACACCTAGTAGTTCATGGTCGGATACGATGTTGCAATCCGTCGAGTTGAGAGTATCCTTGACATACAACATCACACCGCCACCCTCTCTGTCTGGCCTATCTTTCAGGAAGAGCTGGTAACCGGGAATCGTGAATTCACCTTCAAAATCTCGGCTTGAGGTTTTTATCCACGACTCCGTTATGGCCACCATCTCAGGTTCCTCTGTTACTACGAGGCCACGGAGCTCAAGAAACTTATTCCTGATTGACCTCGCATTGAACAGAAGAACTTTGAGGGAGTCCCCCTAGTGTAGGACTCCCTACGCTCTTCCGTTTCCCGGCTTCTCTGTTTTCGTGGTCACACCCTTTTTGACGACCTCAGAGAAGGTCGTTCCAGGAGTGACACGGGCATGCTGGCGCACGTCCGCTTTCGCTCTGTTTCGAATGCTCCTTTGGGTGCGTTCCACGACATCTTGAAATAGGAGGGCGAGAAAGGCCTTCCCTTTAAAGGAGAGATGAACCCCGTCCCTTTGGTAGAGGTCGTCTCTACCGATAAAGGTACGATAGGGGTCCACGAAGAAGACTCCTTCTGCCGTGCAGAGATCCGCCAACCTTCTATTCACTGCGACGTTTCTTTCGTGAGCGGTTCGGGATGGACCTCTTCTCGGAAGCATCCCAACCACCACAGATGATGGCTGTTTGTGGGGGTGTTAGGACAAGTTATGACAAGTCAGGACCTGCAGCCGCACGCTCCTGCCTCGTCTATTTAAGAAGCAGTAGCTGATCGCAGATCGTCAGTTACAAATTTTTCAACAATGGAGAAGGTTGAGCACCGCGCAGTGATCAAATTTTTGACCAAGGAAGGCAATAATGCAAAAGAGATTCATGAACGCATGGTTGCAGTGTACACCGACACCGCTCCTTCCTATGCAACCATTGCTCGCTGGAATAGGGAGTTCCGCCATGGTCGTGAGTCCCTTGAAGATGACGCCCGTCAGACGTGACCAACGAGGACAATGTGGCCCGTGTGGAGAGGATGATCCTCGAAAATCGAGCGAGAACTTGGAATATCACATGGAAGTGTTATCAACTTCATCCACGACAATTTGGCCATGACCAAGGTCTCTGCCCGTTGGGTCCCTAGAAACCTCACGCCCCATGATAGACTTCAACGTCGTCAAAGTTCGGTGGAGCTGCTGCTCCTGTACAACCAATACTCAGCGGGATTCGAGTCACGCATAGTGACATATGATGAAACGTGGGTCCATCACTGGGATCCCGAGACCATGCTCGAAAGCATGGCCTGGAAGCACAGGGGCTCTCCGACCCCTATCAAGTTCCGGACCCAGCCCTCAGCCGGGGAGATCATGGCCATCATCTTCTGGGATTCTGGGGGAGTGTTGATGGTAGACTATGCGCCTCGTGGAAGGACCATCACAGGCCAATTTTATGCCGAGGAACTGGATGGGTTGAAGAAGTGCATCCGTCAGAAGCGGCGCGGCAAGTTGACACACGGTGTCATGCTCCTCCACGACATGCCCTTGTCCACAAGGCCAGAGTTGCACAAGCTGCCGTGCGCGGGTGCGGATTCGAGGAGCTCAACCATCCCCCCTACAGTCCAGATCTGGCCCCTAGCGACTACTTTGTATTCCGCCAGCTCAAGGCTGCACTGCGTGGACGCCGGTTTGGGGACGATGAAGATGTCCAGCTCGCCGTCCAGGAGTGGATTGAACAGCAGTCGGGAATTCGAAGCCTTAGGGACAAGTGGCGCAAGTGCATTGAAGTCGAGGGTAGTTATATTGAAAAATAATAAAACACTTTTCCTCGTATCTCGTTTCCTTATATCCGAATTGCAAAACTTATTGACCGCCCCTCGTAAAACACTTTGGCAACCTGCCATCCTTGTCAACGATTATATGTATTATAACCATGACCTCTTCTCTAACTACGGCAACCACTCCTATAATTCACATTTTAGGAATGATCAGAATGAAACACTGGCTCACTTTTGACTGTTGGAGTACATCCACTTCCATCACTTAATGGATCACCAAAAAATTTCAATTTTTCATTCTCTTCAGAGATACGAGTATTCGCTGCTTTAAGAACAAAAAATGCTTGAACATCCTCAGGAAGTTTGACATCATATTTAGCCAATTTGTGATATAAATATTCTTAGTGCACCAAAAACTGTTGTGCTGACACTAGACAGACGGACGCCTATAATCACTAAATTCCTTAAAAGCCAAATAAGTTGTGTATTAACATCTTTTTGAAACAATGTATCCAATTTGTCAGCTCTGCCAGATAAAATCAAATACTCTGCTGGCCCCAGTTTTTTCTTATCATCAAGGTCCTTATACAATTGCAAAATCGCAAGATCATTTTCCCATTCACAGTACGTGTCATCAACAAGGAATGTGGTCATTTTTAAATTGTTCGTTGCCATATTGCAAAGTACAACCTTGGTGCTTCGGCCACTCTACACAAACAGAACTAATCAGTCGCACCAGAGGCCGAGATGATCCTTTATTCTTCTGCTACCATGTTGATAGACTTACCATTATTGATAGTAGAAATGCCCCATGTCTTAAACTGCAACAGAAAGCAATGATCAACATTAACTTTTATGATCCCATTCACTAACGCCTAATGTTCCTCAAAACATTTATGATCAAAATATCCTCTAAACACAATTCCTCTACAACCAACTTAACGCCACATTCATAGTAAGCTGGAACTGGTAATGCTTTCTTGCAATGGAGAAAGCAGTTACCGCCCTACTTTCCTCAATAGGTATCTGATAAGCCCAGGATAAGGTTCAACTTTATGAACCGAAGCTTCCCATACATACTGTAAACACATTCTGGCACCAGACATGGGAAAGCACTTTTTCACTCCTCTTTCATTCACCTTGCATTAATCGACACTCAACCTCAATCTTCCATTTTGGGATAATTGGACTGTTCCATGCGCTTTCAAACTCTTCAATCACATCCAATTATGCTAACTCTACCTACCAGGCGAGAGAAGTGCTAAGGCCTCTGGGAAGGCAGCTGGAGTGCTAAAGTGATTGTGGCTGTGTTTTAAGTCATTTGAAAGTGAAAATGCAGTAATCATTCTGTTGTATACGGGGAGAAAGGGTAATGCAAGAACTACAGGGGGATAACTTTGTTTTTGTAAGTAAAGTGTATGGAATCATTCTGATTGGACATATAAGAAGCATAACGAATTGATCAAGTCTGAACAAGGTGGGGTAGGGGGTATTTGCACTGTGACAGCTACTGAAAAACAAAAGCGAGATAATAACTGTAAAATGTATGCAGTGTTCATAGATCTGGAGAAAGCTTATTATCATGTTCATGTAGAATAGGAGAAGCATTATAGCAGCTGATAAGAATTTATGTAGTAAACTATTGAATTGTGTAAGGTATTTATGGTATTAGGGTGAAAGATCGCCAGACTGATTTCACATGCATGAAAGTAAGACAAGCTTGTGATGTCGCCATGGCTGTTTAATATCCTTATAAATCAAGTACTGAAAGAAGTAGCTATGGGAGAGGGAAAGGAGATTGATTAAGAATGATGAGGGAAGGGTTCTATATGTTGGTATATGATGACCACCTAGTGTTGGTGTCTTAGTGATTTGGAAATTTATCTTTTGACAGGGTGAGAAGTGGTTTAAAGGTGAATGCAGAAAAGAGTATAAGGTATTGTTATTTGGCGGTGAGAATGGGTTTGGTCTGTGATATCACCCTTGAACAAGTGCAAATTTTAAGCATCTAGGGTGAATTTTAATTAATAGTAGCACATATGAAGATGATTGAGGCGAAAAGGTTTTAAATGCTAAGAAGATCGGACGATTTATAGCGCCAGTGAATGGCGAGGGTTTGAGTGTGGTGTGCCATGAAGCTGGCCACTGGCGATGAGTATGTATGGGACAAGAAAAGATTAGTGAGAGCAGTGCAAATGAACAATTTGATGATGCTTGGTATGCGAAAGGTAGACTGAGGAACGACTGGGTAAGAGATGTTGATGATGTGAATGGTGTTCTGAGGTGTTATCGGCATATAAGAAGAATGAATGGAAATAATCTTGGAAAGAGAGAGTACGGGAGTTACGTTGAAAGACGCATAAAAGGTGAGCTGATTATGTGAATGTGTCAAAGGTATAGAACGACAGGGGTCGTAATTTTGACTGGAAGTAAAAAAAAAAAAAATGTCCAGGAGCCCGGTCAGTCTATAGTGAGAGGATGGGCGTTTGTGAAGGGCTTTCAGCTAAGGAATGACCCCTGACTGAAGAGTGTCCGTAAATCGCACGATCCAACCACTTGTTAGATGTTGAAGTCTCGGGTGTCCAGTATTTCTGCACCAGACATCCTTAGAAAGTGTCATTAACCTCTTTCTCCCAAGGTGGCGTTTGCGCGCCATTACTCTTGGCATACTTGGCTGTCGCCCGCATTAGCTTTGCCCATTACCGTCTAGTTCTTACAGAATAAAACTTCCTGGTGTGCGGCTGAGAAATGTAGCCATAGTTGAAAGCGGAACAGCTAATGCAAATCTCATTTTAGTTGTTAATTTAGCATTGCAAGTTTGTTGCCTTGAATTAATCCAAATATCTTGTTCGATAGAAAATTCTGAATGCCGACAACTAACTGAAGAGCAAGTAAACTTTCTTAAAAGTGAAGATGTGGATGTTCTCTCCGTGACAGAAATCTTTCACACTTGAGACTAACTTCATCCTAGTGTTTTTCATGGACAAAAATAAGGTCACTCCAAATTCAAGCGGTGAAGCCCGCGTTTCAGAAGGTGCAAAGGAATGATTTATTTTTTTTTAAATATTTTATTTCAAAGATAAAAGATAGCTTAAAATTAAACAAGTGTAAATTTGTGTGCAAATATCACTCTACCAGAGAACTTACTTTTTAAACTTAATTTGAAACAGCCATAGTTTTAAATGAGATTAATTTCTGAAGCTTTGATCAAAATCTCGCTCCTAATTGAAGAAAGGTGTGGAAATTAAACTGTTTTCGTCTTGCAGTTATTGGTTTTCCTCCTGAAAGAAAGGTAAAGAATCTATAACTAAGGGAAATAAAAATGGGAAAAAAAACAAGATTATTACTAAAGTTCCCCCAACCCATTTCAGCTATGCCTAGCCCGAATTATGAATGTGAGGATGTGAATAATACACCGGCTTAGAAAAATTAGGTGAGGGCATAATACTTGAACAACCAGATATATTCACTTTTTTTTTATGGCAGCAGGCTTTAGTTTTGGATGGTAGGTAATTGAACCAAAAATCTAGCAATTTACGATTTTGTTGCTTCAGTGTTTATACAACCTGGCAGGCACGGCATGCGCTCTTTTTGCCAGGTCTCAAAGGTCTCAGAAATTATATAGAAAGTGCAGGGGTAGACCAAAAGTATCATTTGAAATTCTTCCGAACGTCTCGGTCCAGAGATCTGTGATATGCAAGCGGCGGTATCCTTAGTTGTGTCAGCACACATCAGATATATTAAAATATTAAAAAACAGATGGAGGCGAGTATACTAATCTTGTTAATTAGTCACTTTACAGACAACGGAGATGGCGCCAAGGGATCAGAAACTGGAATCAATATGTTGTGTGCAAAGATATTAGCAAGGTGTATTAAAAGGGACAAGTTCGTGTCAATTCAGATGTTTCTCCTGTTATAACCAAAGACTAAATTTCAAGGAAAAGTTTCTTCAGAATATAATGGCTCTGGACACGGATGAAATGCACAAATGGGAATAACGTGTCTAAAGTGAAGAAACCCAACGCGCAAAAAAATTACATATACTATTTATGCGTATAACCCACACACCCTTTGAGGAAAGCAAGCACAGTAACCATTCGCCACGAGTCAGGGATGGTCCCTATGTTCAGAACAAATCTACTAAAAATACCATGCCTCTTTGTCGAAGCACAGGATATCGTGCGGCCCAGGGCCGGTGTAAGGCCATGAAGCGAAAGTGGACGCAACTCACTAATCGTAAACCTGTCATTGAAGGGTTCTCCGCCTCTGGAGGTAAAATCCAGTCACCATCCTTCAAGGACACCACAATACTGGTGAAGCAGCATCTCTGCTAGAAGATGTGTGGGAAGCGGTCGCGAAAGAAAACCAGACCAGTTCTGGAGAGGGTCCTGCGAAAACTTGCTCTGAATCCTTTCGACCTGCTTCCACACCTCTGCAACATGGCCTTTCCCGTTAAGTGAAAACATATACCCGCTAGGAAGAGCCGCATGTGAGCATAGAAACATACTGCAACTTAACTCTAGCTCGACGAAATTCACCGAAGGTGAAATCGTTCGGGCGACGCTTATAATGCATGTAGGCATATCGCTTGTCTGAGGGCCGACGACCTAGGAAGCGGAGTGCGTGCAAAACTAACACTTTCTAGCAATAGTGGTTAGGACCACGGCGATGATATCGGGAGAACTCAACGGCCTCATCCACCCACCTAAACTCTTCGTCTGGGATAGAGAAATCGGTAATTTCCTAAAATGTGGACCACCGCGCCTGATCCAAGCAGCACCAGGACGTTTTGTCACGCGGCTGCTGCCCAGAACATGATAGTTGAAGTAAAAGTAGTCACTACACTGGTCAGATTACCCACTCAAAAAAGGATTTGCAAGTCCATATCGTCGGGAAAAAAAAACACTATCCAGGAGATCGCGCCAAATTCTTTAGAGTAAAGAGGGTGCGGCTCTCCGAAATTGACACACTTGGCCATACACGATAACCAATGTTAGTGTACGACTTTAGGGCAACTTCGGACTAGAGGGTAAACCCGACTTTGCACGTCTACTGGAACAATTTGTATGACTGAAGCGGTGGCAGGAGTAGCACTTCTGAATCAGTAGCATGAATACTTTCACGCGGGAGCGATATTAATCGTCACGCACTGACTGTGAGCAAGTCACGATCGAACGTGACGAATAGTATGAATCTAGTCTCAAGAACACCCTTCTGCCGCTTCTTTTTTTTATCACAAGACCTTTACCGCCTCATGGTCAGCCAGCTCTAAGGTGGTGATGTATAAAGTAGTCCACAAGTTTCCTCGAATATACCAATTTTTTTTCAAGAAGATCATGGTACGTAGATTGCGGCATCACACTCACCTGCAAGCTATCCGGTGTCCGGAGGGCACTGATCATTACAGCATAGGAAAAGTCTGCCACATTCACCAAATGGCTAACGTCCAAGACACTGGGTCATCTTCGGCTCAATACAAGTCAATCGAGCTAAAGCTATCCTTTGATGGAGCATGTGGCCTTTGGCCAACTTACAGCCATCAGTGGAGAATTACTAGTGTGTCTGAAACCAGCGAGATAATCTGAATGAGATGTCCCGACGAAATCTCCGCTCAGCGCACTAATGACTTTCGTCTTTATCTGTGCCTGCTTGCTTGCCCAAGTAGGAACGGAACCGTCGGTACCCGGAATCCCCGCGCATGGAGAGGAAACCTTATTCTTTTCTTTTTAGAGATGAGGGAGAGGGGAATAAATAAACCCGCCTCTCTCAACCCCTCCCCCATGCCGGATGGACCAAACTCAGCAAGATCCTTCTTCGAATTGGACATCTTAGTTGTCAAAAGGGCACCAGTCAGAGAAGCTTGCATAGGAGGGGGGAGGTCGATTTTTGGCACGAAGCCCAGGTTACGTCCCCGCCCCCAATGTAAGATCCTGTCATATGTGACTACTGTAATGTCAGGGATGATGTCCAGCTCGGGGGAGGGGGAGATCCATGTGCCCCCCTTCCCAGTGTAAAGCCAGCTCGGGGGAGATCCGTGTGCCCCCCCCCAGTGTAAAGCCAGCTCGGGGGAGGGGGAGATCCATGTGCCCACCCCCCGTAAAGCATCACGGATCCCATTAGAGGTAGCTTCAGTCACTCAGTTCTCTGGCCAGTGAATCGACCTCCATCTGGGAAAAAGGGGGGGGGACAGGCACGCCAACGCCAGTCACCTACAAGGTGCATTGCATGCTTGCAGGATGGTTGGGGGCCTGCCATCCATTACTCCTATAAGCGCGTTGACCTATCATGCCGATGCCATTTGGAGCGATCGATTCTGGACCGCCGATGTTCATAAGATGGAATCACCCAAAGGGAAGAGAAGGATAAGCGACCTTTCCGCTCCAAAAAAGTTTTTGAGGAGCCCTAAGAAGGCGGGGGGGGGGGCACACCTAGTTTTTCGAAGTAGAGTTGCCCGAGAGGGGCTCGAAATATGGCAAATGGGACGCCCAATGCCTTGGGAAGTTAAGAAAGAAGTCTCCATAAGATCAGAAAATTCCAGAATGTGATAATTTACACATAATCGGTCGGGTTCCAGCGGCAGTCTAACACGAAAAAATGACGCGCATCGAATCCAGGATTACGCCACGGACGCGAGGTCCGAGATTGCGGTCCCATCTTCCTGGAGAACAGGAGAGGGGTCCTGCGAGAACTTGCTCCATCCGTTTGACACCTATGCTAGAGGGGGCTTCCCGTTGAGTGAAGACACGTATGCCCGCCAAGAAGAGCGGCGGGCGTGCTTCGAAATATACCGGAACCTAGCCATAGCTCGACGAAATTCAGCGACAGTGAAATCGTTCGGGCGGCGCTTATAGCCCATGTAGGCATAACGCTTCTGCTTGAGGGCCATCTCACACTCGGCTAACCATCACGGGAGCGTTCGGCGTGGAAAAAAGGCGATGAGGTTGCTGGAGAATAACTCGACGGCCTCATCTACCAACCTAAACTCTACTTAAACAGAAATCAGTCATTTCCTGAGATGCGGGCTCTCGGGCGGTAGGGGCCCATAAAATGATATTTGATGGGGAAAGTGATCACTACCATGGTCATCAACCACCCAAAATCAGGAGAGCACAAAGATAAATCGAGGCAGGAAAATGAAGCGGTTCTCGGGCAGTGATGCGTAAATTCATCCACATTTAGGACACCCATCTCCAGCTCGTCAAGGACTTGAACCATCGAATTAATCGAGTAGTATCCCCAGAGGGGGTGTCTACCGTTCAGATCTCCGAGCAAGAGAAAGGGCCTCTGCAACCGTGCCACGGCGCGGCGGAAGTCGGCTGACGGTGGAATGTACGGAGAAATAACAGTATACCTCCTATCTAGGTGCAGCTGCAGAGTTACCGCCTAGAATGAGGCATCTAAAGCGAAGAGAAGAACAGAAACATCATGCCGGATGTAACTCGCGCACGGCCCCCATCCCGTGGCGGTGGGGTCGCACAACCCTTATACCCTGGGAAGTTGGGCAGGGGGTACGCACCGCGGCAATTCCATTGAAGGAATAAGCCCTCCAGGACTAGCTCGGAGGAGATGCGGGGGCCCTCTTCGAAGAGAAGATCCTCACGGAGATTGCCGTACGCTTCCCGGAGGCAGAACTCCGGGCGATGTTGGCCGGACAATGCGCTGTCGCCTCGAAACCTTAGGCGAGCCGGGGGTCCCTCTTTTGTAGGATCCAACCAGCCTACAACTAGTTGTGGGCGAAGGAGCCAAAGTTCATTTAGTGCTGTCCTCCTTTTGGGGGGCTGTTTTAGGAACCCCGGAATATGGCCTCACGACTATCTTCAGGGGTGTTGCCTCCTGTGAGTAAAACGAATGGGTGGAGGCGCGCGGCCGTTTCGCCTTACGGGAAACGGTCACGCTGAGGAAAGGCAGGGGAACCATGGTTTTAGCCGGGGCTTGGTGTGAATCCTTTGTGCCGCAGACTTACCAGGGAAGCGCCCGGCTTGGGTAGAACCCGCAGAAGGGTTCCGAATGGGCACGGAAACGACCGTGCTCGTAGGCCTGGAGGGGCGAGGAGCAGAGGGTGTATTTCTTAACATTGAGGCATAGGAAGTCTCAGGTAGCACCGGGCGCGCCATGACCAAGTCCTTTGCCTCGCGAAATGAGAGCCGATCTGTGGCCTGAACGGCAAGGATTTGCTTCTCAAGGAGATACGAACCACATTGCTTCGAAGAAGCGGGGTGCGGCTCTCTGCAATTGACACACTTAGCCACACACAATTTGGACTTATCGTGTGCGGCCTTGAAGCAACTTACACAGACTTCGAGCGTCTACAAGAGCGATTAATATGGCCGAACGGTGAAAGTAATAGCACCTCATTGACAGTGACAAGAATGCCTTCACGTGGTAGAGATACCAACCGACACGCACCGACTCAGGGAGCTTGTCACAGTCGAACGTGACGAAGAGTGTAGGGGTGGTTCTTGAGGCCCTTCCGTTTTTTCATCACAAGTTCCACCTTAACCGCCCCATGGTCGGCCAGCTGTAAGGTGATGTAATCTATGAGGTAGTCCACGAGTTCCCTCGCATAAACTACTTCTTTCACGAAGTTTATGGTAGAGTGCGGCGTCACACTCACAGGAGTGCCATCAAGTGTCCGAATGACACTAATCATGGCCGCCTCGGAGGGATTTGACACATTGGCCAAAAGGGTCCCGTCCGAGAAACGGGTCACCTTCGGCTCTCTACCAATCACAATAGCTAGAGCTCTCCTCTGATATATCATGTTGCCCTTAGCCAACATGCTACCATCAGTAGAGCGAATAACAAGGAAGAGTTTCAAGCCAGCAGGGTCGAAAACGTAATCGAGGCTCCGCTCTGCGCAGTTCTGGTCTTAATCGGGATCCCCTACCTGGGAGGGCAACGGGGGCCGGACGTGCCGATCTTGGCTTGGTCGCTTACCGAAGCGGCAGCAGACCCGTTCGTCCCCGCGGAGGGAGAGGCGCCCCTAGTCCTTTTTATGAGAGGAGGACGGGAAATGAACCCAGTTCTTTCCTACGCCGGGAGCCCCAAGCTCAGATGGAACGGCCTCGACAAGATCCTTCTCTGAAACAGAGATCTTGGCTGTCATATGGACACCAGCCGGGGAAGGAGACCCCATCTCTCCTTGTAAGGCCTCGGGGGCCCCTTTTTTTTTTTTTTTTTTTTTTTTTTTTTTTTTTTTTTTTTTTTTTTTAGAGCTCATCTGGCGACTGCCTACTTGGGCATTTCCTCGGGGGCCCAAACTGTCTGAGGAGGTCCTTGCACAGGGGCGGATTTGGGTTCAGTGCTTGGCACCGAGCTCAGGTTCGACCCCATGGAAGGTCCTACCATCTGTTGCTGGGTCACCTCAGGGACCAAGTCCATCTCAAGAGGGACCTCCATGTGGCCATCATCCCCTAAGACATCGAAGTTCTAATTTTATTTTCTGATACCGGTTGGCCCTATCGAGCCGCCCCAACGGGGAGCAGTCGATTATGGGCTGCCTACATGCTTTCTTGGCAGTCGCCTTGGAAAAACTGACAAAAGCGGGTGAGGGGGAGTCCCCTGCATCCGTAGGCAAAGGAGAGGAGTAAGCCTACTCTCCGGTAGAAGAAATTTTGAGGGGCCCCTGAGAGAGCACAGGATGGGGTACCCATTTTTTCAGTGGAGCTGCCCGAAGGCGGCTCCGGTGATGGTAGGGGTGGAAGGTAAAGGAAGAGAAGATTTTTTTTTTTATTATGGACTCATCAATGGGCATGGTGACCCTTTGTAATTCACGGGATGCATACGCTCATCACCCCACGCAGTAGCCCGCTCTGCGAGGGGTGAATACAGGGCTGGCAGAACCAGCTGCGGCCATTGGAGGCCACTCCTCTCGCCTGGTGACCTGGCAGCCCATCGGCATGGCGGCTCCACGTTAGGCCGGTGTAAAAAAATGATAGATACTCGTAGTGAAAGGAGAAAGAAAGTGAAGGTGGGGTGAAGCGGGTTGTAAAAACCCACCATCCCAAACGGGAGTTCAGGGGTAAAGGGGCGTTGTCCCCTCCCCCTTCAGCCACAATCCGGGATGGTTGGCTAAGACGAAGCAGGTCGCCGTCTACCCTGTGAAATTAGAGGCCGACCAGAGGAAGTTGTATGGAAAGTCAGGAAACAAGGTGTCAGAAAGAAAGCGATGGTAACCTGGGGCCGGACGAGGCGCTGAGTCCCGTCAGCACGGTGGGCAGGAAGGTAAATCGCCGCCGCCCTTACGGTGGGGGCCAGCAACAGAGGCATATGACGTCCCAGACAGCGTCGGGTGCGCCAGGACCAAGTCCTCGCGAAAAGAGAGACGATCCTGGGCCTGAACGACCAGGATTTCCTTCTCAAGGAGATAGGCACCACATTGCTTCGAAGAAGTCGGGTGCGGCTCTCCGCAATTGACCACACATGATTTAGACTTATTGTGTGCGGCCTTGGAGCAACTTACACAGACTTCCGGTAACCCCGACTTTGCACGTCGACAGGAGCGATTCGTATGCCCGAAGCGGTGGTAGTAGTACTACCACCTCCTTGGCAGTGATACGAATGCCTTTACGCGGTAGCGATACCAACGACTCCGGGAGCTTGTCAGTCGAACGTGACGAAGATTGTAGGGGTATGTCTCGAGGCCCCTCCCCGTTTTCCCATGATCGGCAAGCTCTAAGATGATGTCAT
The DNA here is from genome assembly GCA_963969495.1 of Ceratothoa steindachneri. Lineage (NCBI taxonomy): Eukaryota > Metazoa > Arthropoda > Malacostraca > Isopoda > Cymothoidae > Ceratothoa > Ceratothoa steindachneri. The sequence continues at coordinate 44,997,180 of OZ018323.1, read as the reverse complement.
CTATGGAGTGGTCCACGAGTTCCTTCGCAATAACCACGATGTTCAGGGTAGAGTGCGGCGTGCCATCAAGTGTCCGAAGGGCACTAATCATGGCCGCCTCGGAAGGATTTGATTCATTCGCCAGAAGGCTCGTCTGAGGAACGGGGCACCTTCGGCTCTCTACCAAAAATTCTAGCCTGTGCTCTGCTCTGATAGATTATGTTGCCCTTGACAACATGATGCCATCAGTGTTGCGCATAACGAAAACGCGTTTAAAGCCAGCGGGCTCGAAAACGCCAAGTAATCTCTGAATAAGGGGCTCCGACCTAATCGAGGTTCCGCTCTGGGTTTTTTTTTCTTCTTCCTGTTTCTTTTCTTTTTAGGAGGAGGCTGGGGAATGAACCCTTAGGCCAGATGAAACAGCCTCATCAAGATCCTTCTCTGAAATGGACAAACAAGGTCTGGGTTGTCACAGGGGCACGAGCTGGGGGAGGAGATATCTCCTCTCCTTGTGAGGCCTCGAGGGCCTGAGCCGTCTGGAGAGAAGCTTGCACAGGGACTGACTTGGGTTCTGTGCTTGGCACTCAGCCCGGGTTAAACACCATGGAAGATCCTACCTTCTGGGGCTGGGTCACCTCAGGGACTGTCCATCTCGTGGGAAGGACGGGGGGTGCATGCGGCCATCTCCCGCAAAATATCACAGATCCCATTCGAGATTTCTTTTTTCTAGTATAATGCTGGCTATATTAAAAACAAATAAATAATATGTAAATAACAAATAACCGATAATAAAGGGCAAAGGCTAATAAAATAGGAAAACAAAGCTAATGCCGGCGAACTGCCATCCGTCGAAGAAAAGAGGGCAGGTACGCCGGCCCTCTGTAAACTCATAATACACTAGTGTAGAACGTTAGGGGCCACGAACCGACCGGCCTTACCATCCCTTGCCCCCCCCCCCCTAAGGGGGTTGGCCCTATCCAGCAGCTCCCACCGGGAACGTTAATATTATGCCGTCTGCATGCTTTCTTGGCTGTCCCCTATGAAAATAAAGAAGGGACTGCAGCATGGGGTCGCCCAAGGGCGTCTCCAATGAGGTTTGGAGGGTACTCTGAGAAAGCACACGGAAAGGCTGGGGGAGGCTCGTTTTCTGCCATGAAGCTGCCCGAGAGCAGCTCCGACGATGTTACATGGGAAGTAGAGAGGGTTTTTGGAGAATCATCATTGGCAATGGGTACCCTATTATTTCAACAGGGTGCATACACTAATCACTCCGCGCAGTAACCCGCTCTGCGAGAGGTGAATACGGAGCCGGCAAAGCCAGCTACCGCTATTAGATACCACTCCTCTCGCCCAGTAGCCAGCCCATCTGCATTGCGGATCCACCTTGGGCCGGGAGTAAAATTGAGAGACCGTGAAAGGAGAGAAAGGGTATGTGAGGCAGGTTGTTAAAACCCACCACCCTAAACCGTGGCTCAGGGGTGAGGGCAATGCTCCCCCCGATTTGGAATGGTTGGGTGAGAGGAAGCTGGTCAGTATCTATCCTGTGAAATTAGAAACCGACCAGAGAAAGTTGTGAGATTGTAGGGAAAGTGAGGAAGCAAGGTAAGAAACGGTGTCAGAAAGAAAAGGCCAAGCTTGGGCCGGACAGGGCATTGAGTCCCGTCAGCACGGAATCCACGAAAGCAAATAATCAAGCCGCTTACAGGGAAGCGGGTATGTAATAAAGATGAGAGATAGGCGGGTCCACTAACGAGTAGAGTGGGTAATCATCTATTATTAACATATCCCAGTGCTAGGTGATCCCAGGATGGCATGCAGTCACCCAGACACCATGTCTAGCGGACCGAATTCTGTCTCGGGGGAGGAAGTGCACCAGCAACCTTCCCATGCCACGTCCGAGTTCATGTTAACCCAATGATAAGGTTTCTTTAATTTACCTTGGGCCGGAAGAGTGTGCAGCTCCTCCACGTACCAAGTGTAACAGGCTACACTATCCACTTACTTGCAGAAACTCCTAAGTAAAAAAATGCACAATTTCTTTTTCATAAAAAAGAACCAGCATGCAGAATGATGCATTCAATTTGTTTGGAATAAGCTAAAACAACACATTCATTTTAGTAAATCTGGCAGATGCAGATTTTTTTTATTGATTGAAGGTCAAAAAGGGATGGTGACTTCTGGTCAAAACTTTATCAAAGATGAAAAAATACCTTTGGGGTTGTTGTTGTTGTTATTGTTGTAACCTTATTTGGAGCAGCATTTGTTACGTCTCCATTGGAGTCAGTGTGGCCATTTTGAGTCTTCCTCTTCCGCCCACCTCTCCTAAATGGAGATTTTGAGTCTAGTATTGTCCCGATCTCGTCTGAAGGAAAAAAAAAAGAACTATAGTGATAACTAGTTTCCAATAGAGTGACGTCAGCACACGTCCATGGCAAAAGACCCATTTTTTATTTTAGAAGCCTATCTGGCGACTACCTACTAGGGCAAAAGACACCGTAATCACGGTACAGCATAAAACTAGGTTAGATTAAAATACAAGTACATAACTAATAAATATGAAAAAAAAACAACAAAGCAAAAAGGCAAGAAAGAGAAAACATGCGCCGGCGTCGGGAGGAAGTCAACCGGCCCTGAATGGTCTTTTGCAGTCTCCTTCTTTTCTTATGTTCTTATGAAAATGCGACCAACGACAAGAAATGTAAATAAAATAGAGGAGGGCAGACTCCTGCCAAAAGTCCGATGATAGTTCGCAAATCAGTGTAACGAATCGGTCCAGAATACAGAGGACAAACATTTCCCGATACAGGAACAGGAAACGTAAGCGAAGATCACCCAGGCAGGCACGTTCTACAAGATTGTGCCAAAGTCTGGGAGACAACGCAGTCGTCTCAATAAGGTGCGGGTGAGCGATCCAACAAATGGCGCTGCGTCCCACGAGTGTGTCCATTTCGGAGACGACATAAGGGCGACCTGAAGCCGTCGCGGTATTAGAGAGGGGGGGGGGGAAGTCCATGGGAACAGTCGCGGCGCAATGGCACGCAATTTTAAGGTCCAATCGTCCATCTCCCATCATCTTTGCCAAACAGGGCTGCCCTGATTCCTGCCATGTAGTCCATGTGAGAGTGTAAATCTGGTCTGATCGACCAGCCCTTGAGGACTCTTGGCAATTCCCACATGTTCAGCAACCCAGCAAATAATAATCTCGACATCCACACGGCTCGCGGCAACTATGGCGACACGGATACTGCGAACCAGGGTCTGTGGAGATTACAATGCCACAAGAGCACCCAGGGCGCTTGGTGAGTCGCTAAAGATCACAATGAAGTTTCCGAACATGGTACGACGCTTTATCTCACTACCGAGCGGTGTATTACAACCAGCTCGGAAGGAAAGACGGATGCAGCGACCGTTAGAGCCCCGCTCACTTCAAAAAGAGGGGATACGGCGTGGAAAACGACCCCCTCCACGAACCTGCAGCAATCCATATACACTGGCACGGATCCAGCGTGATACGAAGTGTGCTCCAAAAAGGCCGTATGTAATAGTTGCGGCACTTTGTGGGAGCAGCAGCGTGGCAACAAAATGTCAAAGGTTGTATGTACCCTCTAGGGTGGGATCCTGGGCAGAACCAGGGGGCGCCACCGGCTCAAGTTGCACCGAGCTCGCGAGGGAGTTTACTAGCCATAAACCCAAAGGGCTGAGGGTATGAGTGGCGTCTCTCGGCGGGATAGGTACTGTCGAGATCCGGTGCAGGTGCAGTGAGAGCTGTTGGCGACTGAGGGATTTTTTTTATTATAATTTGAGAGCCCATCTGGCGAATGCCTACTAGGGCAAAAGTCACCCTACTCACACGAGACTTACTAGGCTAGATTAAAAAAACAAATGTGTAGAAAACAAATTAAAAAAGGAAAAAAAAAAGGTAACAGGATTTTCTTTTTTTAATTTTATGAGCCCATCTGGAGACTGTCTACTTGGGCATAAGTCACCGTACTCACGACAGCCAGGTACTAGGCTAGATTAAAATAACAATATGCAAAACAAAACAAAAAAAACGGAAAAGGGCAGGAAGCACGCTCCGGCGTCGGAGGGGGGTCCGCCTCCCCCCAGCGCAGGAACGTGCGACCAACAAAGAAAACAACAAAAAAGTTAGATTAAGTGCCTCCTCCAAAATGTGTACACGAACCCGACCCGAGTACAAGGGACAAACGGCAGCGACCCAGCTCATCCCGGTACCGGGACAGGTAGCGCTGGGACATTCAACAAGAATGTACCAAAAGTCTGGGGGACAACGCAGTCATTACAATAAGGCGCAGGCGAGCGCTCCGTCCCACGAGTGTGTCCATTTCGGAGACGACAGAAAGCAACCTGAAGCCGTTGCAGCATTGGAGGGGTAGGTCCATGGGAGACATCGAGGTGCAATGGCACGCAACTTTAGGTTCCCCTCGACCGTCTCAAATCTCTTTTGCCAAGCAGCTCGTATTCCTGCCATGTAATCGGTGTGAGGAAAAGCGAAACGATGGTCTGGTCGACCAGTCCTCGCGGTCTTTTTAGCGCCCTCATCGACGGGCTCATCCCGCGCAATTCCTACATGTCCAGAAACCAACAGAAGATCATCTCGACATCCGTCCGGCTCGCCAAACCCGTGGAGTCACGGATATCGTGAACCAGGAAATGCGTAGATTGCAATGTCCCGAGAGCAATCAGGAGGCTTTGTGAGTTGGTATAAACCCCAATCAGGTGTCCGAACCGAGCAGGTCGGGTATATTGCCACCAGACGCAGCGCCTGGCAGAGCCCCGCTGACTTCAAACAGAGGGGATACGGCGTGAAAACCGACCCTCTTTTCTGACTTGGAGCCATGCCTATACACTGGCACGGTTCCAGCGTGACACGTAGTGTGCTCCAAAAAAGCCGAACGCAATACTTCAGGCGCTGTAGAAGCTTTGGGAGCAGAGGCGTGGCGACAAATGGTCAAAGGTGGTACCCTCCAGGGGGATGTCCTGGTAAGAACCAGGGGCGCCACCGGCCCGAGTTATATCGAGCTCTCAAAGGAGTTTCCTGGCGTCTCTCGGTGGCATAGGCACCGTCGAGATCAGCTGCGAATGCAGTGAGAGCTGTTGGCGATTGAGGGAGGTGCCCGGCTCTCGCGTACAGGCGAGAAATGCGCTGTACACAGCGCAGAGCGAGTGGCATCTATCCAGCATCGACAAGTAGGCTCTCAATGGGGGAAGTGCAGAAGGCACCGTCGCCAGGCGAATGCCAGTGTGGTGGATCGAATCCACCTTCCGTAGCGGATGCATAAAACTTGCATCCGTAGTCGAGCTTCAAACGAACTAAGGATCGATAAAAAAGTAAGGCATTAGCTCTTTCAGCGCCGTCACGGAACGAAGAATATCCATGGCGCCGGTGCAAGAGACTCTAAGGCTGCGAATATGAGCCTCCCAGGCACACCCCATTTAGAAACAAGTCTGGGTCAGGGTGGAGCCGTTGATGTCGGCATAAGTGCACCACCTTATTCTTGGTCACTATTAATTTCACTTGTATCCATATTATCAGGGGAGAAAGGAAGGAACCCATTGAAAGTATATAGTATGCCCCTCCACCCTCCTAATGATTTGGGAAGCTAAGAGAAAAAGCTTATTAATGAGATCAGAAATTCCAGAATCTGATCATTTACTCAAAATCGGCGCCAGTCCAGCATTAATGGGCTTTACCAACACGCCCCGCCATTCAGGCGACCTTGTCCTGGAGCTTTAACCATAAAGGATGGAGCCACCTTTTATGTATACTGGAGTAAGGTGAGTAGAGTCAATGACCCAGCATACTCAGTACCTAATACTCGCCATAGCCAGGGGGCTTTTGGCCCTTGCAGCAGGCAGGGACATCACAGTATACACTGCCACTTGACTAAAACTCATTGAGTACAAAAGTCCTCTGAGAAACCAGAATCTCTGTGGATAGAAGAGCAAGTTTAGAAGGATAGCCAATTATGTAATGAAGAGAGGTAGAGATAGGCAGTACCACTAAGAAGTAGGGAGGGTGATCACCTATTATGATCATACCCTGGTCCTAGGTGATCTCAGGATGACATGTAGTCCAACCAAGGCAGTATGGTTACCAGACCATACTCTGTTGAGGTGGGAACAGTCCACCTGGTACAAAGTGCGGGTAGAAGGTTGAAGGGATAGCTATAATAATACAAAAATAATTATAATACCCAGTAATAGTAATACGCAATAAATAATGATAAATAATAATCATAATTAATACTAGTATTAAATAATAAAAATAATACTAAATAGTAATAAAAAATACTACTACTAAATAATAATAAGAATGATAATAATACTAATAAAAAAGGTAAAGTAGTGCTGAGAAGGGGCGAGGGAAAAGTGCACCAACAACTTACCAGGACCCATCAGAAGGTTCATATCAACCAGTGACAGGGCTTCTCTAATTTACACTCTGGCTGGGAGGATGTGCAAATTCTCCAGGTACCCAGTGTAACAGGTTATACGGGGTGCCCCTCTTCAGGGTCATAGAAGTTGACTGTTGAATGTACAAACACACGGGAATAGGGAAAGAAGCTAGGTCATGAACACAAACAATCATGCACCAATCTATACAAAATTTCTCCATATAAATCTGGCACTCATGTTTTATATATATATATATATATATATATATATATATATATATATATATATATATATATATATATATATATATATATATATATATATATATATATATGTGTGTGTGTGTGTGTGTGTGTGCAAAACTCACAAAGTATCGCGTGAGTAAGCAATAAATGCAACAAAACAAAGCCCACAGGGAAAATTAATTGAGGATTCCAAGTACTTTCGAACTTTATTTCGAGTTCTTTATCAAGGAATAACAGAAGTATTGAAAATTCTAATATTTATAAAGATGATACAGAGGAGAGGTCAGGATCTAAAAACCAAGGTATTCTACCTTTGTTTTTAGATCTTGACCTCTGAGGTTAATCTCTTGCTAAGATTTTCTCCCTCTCTAATTGCTTAGGCAGTATTTTAATCTTCTAGTCAACCTTTAGTCTTTTGAATTTACCTGATTTAATGATCTTATTTTGTATTTATCTTCGCTCCTCCTAAGGTTTCCATTTTATATTAATTCATTTTGTTGATTGTTTTTTTTTTTGCTTTTTTGTGGGTGTTCCCTCTCCTCTGTATCATCCTTATAAATATTACAATTTTCAATACTTCTGCTATTCCTTGAAAGTACTTGGAATCCCTGTATTAATTTTCCATGTGGCCTTCGTTGCATATATATACATATATATATTTCATGATAAATGTATAAAATGCCTTAGAATAAATTTAGGGAGACTGACTAACTCTGATCAGCCTACTTTATGCTGACTTGATCCCCTAAATTGCCTCATACCATATCTTCAAGTTGGTAAGCTCTTCGCCAAAGTATTCTAAAAGTGAGTAACTACTACCAGTGCTTGAGGGTGCAAACCTCTCCTGAACTCTCCCAATCTCCACTATTAACAAGCCTGTGGGCATTGGGGCAAGAGACGAGCAATTCTTCCTACTCTAGTGTGGATGCCCTAGCTATGGTTTACACACCTCTTGGATATCTACAATAACTTTCCTACCTTTGATTTGTGGGTGCTTATCCATGATTGAATTGAGTACATGAACCAATTGATCTTTAGAAAGTTCGCTTACTAGTCTGGCCTCACCCGATGGCACCTTTGACTGCGACTCAGATTCTATGCACTTTTTGGCCATGGGAGATGAACTGAGCAAAGACTGCAATGGAAATAAAAAGGGACTGGGCCAGTGAAAAGGGGGCAGAGATAAGAAATGACAGCAAACCGCCAATGATGGAGTTGGGGTGGAGGGGGATCTCAAAACTTTCCACAGTACCTTAAAAGGTTCTCTGGCTGAGCAGACTCAAACCCTGAAAAAGGATATAGACTGGACAGGGGGGGGGGGGTTATTCACGAAACTTCAATGAGTGTATATTTTGTTGCTTTAGCATCTGTAATAGTGTGTTTTTTATTGTGTGGGGTGAGTCGTTTCATTCTGGACAGACATCTATGATAAATCACTCACATCCAGCCTTTTCTAGTAGCTCAGGAGAGCTGGCTGATGTCCACACTGCAACCTGGCCAGCAAGGAAGGGAGGATTCATTATGATGGATGCAGCAGGGGGTTGTATGAAAGTGATTGGATAGAGTGGTGAGTGAAATGGGTGAGGATATGTTTCTGAAAGCTGGGGGGTAAGTCTACTCCTAATTGCTTTCTAATCTGGCAAATGCCTTGGTGATATTAATGTAGCCTTACCCTTAGGTTAATATAAAAAAACAAAAAAAAAACCCACTCCCCCCAAAGATATATGCATGCTCTGGTGTTGGAAGGAGGCCTGCTTCCCTCGGGTATCCTGGAATGCAGACACAATCAAACAAGATAGATACGATTGGAAGTGCACAAATCCATCTCAAGCACAAGGAAAAAGTGGTAATAACTGCACTCATTACGATATTGGGACAGGTAACATGCAGCGAGAGCCCTCTCAACTAGGAGATTCAAAAGACATGTGACAGGGGAGGGGAAGGGATGCAGTCATCGCAGTAGGGTAGAGGAGAGTGCTCCATCTCACAAGTGTGCTAAATTCGGAGAGAAAACAAAATAACCTCAATATGTGGGAGTGGGGTAGGTCCACAGGAAAAGTTGCAGCATGATGGCACACAACTTTGAAGTTCCCATCAGCCATCTCACTTCCTTTTTACAAGGCACCCTGTGAGGATTGATGTGATTTCTGCCCTAAAACCTAAAGGACTTAGGGTATGAGTGTTGTCACTCAGCTGCATAGGCACCATCAAAGTCAGCCGCATATAGAATGAGGGCCATCTTCCCGGCATCGATAAGTAGGCTCACAATGGGGGACATGCAGATGGGAGTCATCTTCAAGGGACTCACAACCATGGCAGAACTCCCTATTCCAGCGAGCAATGGTTACATAGGAAGGGGCGGTGTCGGTGTACACTGCAACCATGCGTTCATGGATCTCTTTTGCATTCTTGCCTTCCTTGGTCAAAAATTTGATCACTGCGCGGTGCTCGACCTTCTCCATTGTTGAAAAATTAAGGGTTTAAGGTAAGTTACCAGTGGGTTGCTGCCAATCCAAGTGGATTCTATATGGCAGCTAGAGTGAAGCGAGACAAATCATCTATAAAAGGTGGAGGAGACCACTTTGTGACAAAAATTTAAAAAATGACAGGTTAAAAGATTCCTCCGCCAATATGAATCGAAGACGGGTGTGTTGAGGAATAGTTAAAAGGGTCGGGAAACAGGACAACCGGAGAATGGCAAAATGGCTACAATCCAATAAAAGGTGGGCAACAGATTGGTCCCCACCGCAAAAATGACAGCAAGGGCTGATATGAGCATCACCCGAAACAAGATGGCTGTGAGTAAGTCTCGTGTGGCCAATGCGAACTCGGCAAAGGGCCACCTCCAACGACTACATTCTATGACGACTCGAGGGCCAGGAGTGAATAGAATTTTTAATTTTGTATAGTTTGGATGATGAACAGTCATCCCATTCATTCTGCCACAGTTGAAAAATATATTTTCTTATTGAAGGAAAGTAGTCCCTAAAAGGCAGAGCCGAGTTCTCAGGGAACATAGAATGTGCTGAGCGGGCCAGCCGATCAGTCCTCTCGTTGCCCAGCACCCCCACATGCCCAGGGACCCAGCAAAAACTAATTCTATATTGGGACGCATTTTGGATCAGCCAGTTGCAAATTTCTGTGACTAGGGTAGGGGATGCATTAAAAGATCTAATTGACTGTAAGACACTCCTTGAGTCGGAAAAAATGACAAAATCACTAAAAGGTTAAATTTGGATGAGTCTAAAGGCTAAAAGGATTGCTGAAAGTTCAGCGGTAAAAATGGATGCGGCTGGCGGCAAAGATAGAGTTAAGAATTTTCCTCCTGGGTAGAAGGCTGCAGCACCCATGCCACCATCCGACTTAGAGCCATCCGTGTGAGATCGAATGCTTTAAGAACAGGCTCTTAATGATGCGAGGGTCCATGGAGGACTTCTCCAGGCTCCACATGTTGGTACATACTGTGGGGAGAGGAGCACGCCAACTAGGGGTCAGTAAGGATGGAAGGGTAAAGGACCCTTGGAGCACCCAGGTTAGAGAGATCTATGCGAAGGTTCAAAGGGCGGGGTAAAGATGGCAACTTATCATATGCCGCCGTTGATTCGGCAGCATACAGGGATCTGTAGACCTCTGATACAGCGGCTTGCTGTACTCGGCAGAGGTATCGCATGCAGATTTGAAGTCTATGGTAGGGCAAAGGAAGTACCCCACTCTCGCAGTAAAGGCTGTTGACAGGAGAAGTACGGAAGGCACCACTAGAAAGGCGAACTCCGAGGTTTCAAATGGGGTTCAGCATTTTAAGGGCTGAAGGGGAAGCTGATGAGTAAATTTGACAGCCATAATCCAATTTGGATTGGACGAGGGCTGTGTATAATGTCCACAATGTTTGTCAGTCACTGCCCCACGAAGTGTGTGAGAGGACTTTCAAAATGTCTAGAGCCCGCAGACAGCCTGTTCGAAGTCGGCGTAGGTGTGGTAACCAGGAAACTTTGGATCGAAAGTTACGCCAAGGAACCGAAACTCAGAGACAAACTCTTATATCTTCGCCCTGTAGGGAGATAGATGGCAGAACAAGAACCCCTCTGCCTCGGTGGAAATACATTGCTTTGGTTTAGTTCGTGGAAAAGCGGAATCCTTTAAGTTGTGCTCTTTTAGATACAGCATCGACCGCCAGTTGTAGCCGACGCGCTGCTGATGGCAGGCGAGGTGAGGAACAGTATAGTGCTAAATCATCGACAAACAGAGTTGCCAATACACCCTCTGGGAGAGACGAAATAATATAATTGATGGCAATTATAAAACATAAGACACTTAAAACACTGCCCTGAGGAACTCCCTTCTCTTGGGGTTGCAGGTCAGAGTATGCATCTCCAACAGGTACCTTGAAGGATCGAGATGCTAAAAAACTTTGAAGAAGTGAAGGTAAAAGGCCTCTCATCCCCCAGACGTATAGCTGCTTCAAGATGCCGTATCTCCATGTTGTGTCGTAGGCTTTCTCAATATCGAAAAATATGGCCAGGACTTGGTGCTTTAATGAGAAAGCTTTCCGGACTGATCCCTCAAAACGTACTAGTAGGTCAAAGGTACTATGACCTTTGCGGAAGCCACATTGAAATGGAGAGAGGTGATTGGTTTCTAGGAACCAGTTTAGGCGCTCCAATATCATTTTTTCCAGCAACTTACTCAAACAGCTGGTGAGAGCTATAGGGCGGTAGTGATCTGCATCCAACCTGCCCCTGCCCGGTTTGACAAAGGGAAGGATGATCCCAATGCGCCATGATGACGGGTAAAAACCCTTCACCCATATAATGTTGTACAAATCAAGTAAGAAGAGAGTATGTAGGTGCCAAATCATATCCAAAATGGATCTCATCGAGGCCAGGGAAAGTAGATCTGCAAAGGGACAAAGCGCTCTGCAGCTCATGGATGCTGAATAGAGCGTTATATGGAAGGTTAGATTTTGTTGTGAAGTTGAGAGAATGAGATTCTTCCTTTGATTTGTAGGATTGAAAAGCCTTATCATAATGGGTGACACTGCTGATGGCGCGGAAATGGTCAGCAAAAGCATTGCTGACCGCCAGGCCGTCACTCTCCAAGGAACTGTCTAAGTTGAGTGTGGGGGTATGAAGATTAGCATAACGGCCCCTGATCTTATTAATCCTCTTCCAGATCTAAGCAGTAGGTGTGAGAGAGGAAATTGATGAAACGTAACGGCACCATGAATTTCGGCGAGCCTGACAAAGGGTTCTTTGGCGAAGCGCACAAGCTCGGTTTCGGTCGATCTTGTTGCACAAAGTTGGGTTCTTTCGGAATCTGGCATGGGCTAACTTGTAATTTTTGATAGCTGTTGCACACGTCGAGGTCCACCAGAGCACGGTTGAGCGGCCCGTGGCAGGTCGCCTCCGTGGGATGGTCTGTGTTGCTGCATTGTAGATAGTCGATGTAAAGTATTCTACTGTCGTGTCCACTCCATTGAAGGTCCCCAAGGATGCATTTGTGAAGGACGCCTCTTGGAAACCTTCCCAATCTGCATGACCTAAGTCCCACTTAAGGGGCATGGTTGTATGAGGGCTAACTTGAAGGGCCGACAAGACAATAGGGAAGTGGTCACTCCCATGGAAATCGTCAAGAATTGACCATCGAAATTCCGTGAAGCAATCAGGGGAACAAACAGACAGGTCAACACAGCTAAAAGAGTCCGTCTGGGTTGAAGGGTGAGCAGAACGAACAGGTGATCTGGGCGAGGTGTGTGAAGCTTGGTGTATATTTGCCATCGTTTGGATCAGGATGGGGCCTAAGTCCGGTGAAAGGCGGGACGGACTTAAGGGCATAGAATGTTCAGCCATTGGGGAGGAGTCCATTGAAGATTCTCGGGGTTCGGCCGAGTCAGCCCGCTTATTGGTGGTTGATGACCCAGGTGAGGAATCCTCCCTCTTACCACTGGGCTTTGGGTCTCGGGGCCGGGTGGATGAACCTTCACTGGTCTATGTTGAAGATTCTTTCAAATAGCGTCTGATGTCTTCAAGTGTCTCTCCCAGCTAGAGCTGCTGGAGAGGGGGGGGGGCTACATTGGTTATCTCGGTGTGAGAGCGATGCTTCGACTGTATATTCTGAATGTTTTCGACGCTGCGAGTAGATCTAGGGTGAAGTGCTTCCAGCTGGTCGGAACTCGCGTGTGATGGTCGGTTTCGTCCGGCGTCACGTAAAACGTCAGAGAAGAGTCGGCCGAGTGGCGAGGTTTGTGCTCAGGCACGCTGGCGGGCCTCTCTTATATCTAGACGTAGGAAGTCGCGCAAAGCGAGCACTTCCTTTTCATATAAAAATATAGAGCAGAGTTTTGACGCAGCACTGTGGGTACCTCCGCAGTTGGCACAGCGGGGTGTTTTGGTGCATTCAGGGCCATGGTAGTCAGAGCTACAATTCACGTAGGAGCGAGGGTGCCGACAGGCACGGCCAACATGTCCAAATTGATTGCAATTGAAGCAGCATCTGGGTAGTTCGATGTAGGGACTTACTGGGACACGAAGGTACCCAGCTTTAATATACTGCAGCAGTTCTTGTCGTTCAAATGTTAAAATCAGTGTGGCAGGTGGAACTTTAGTGGAGCCTAATGTTTTAGTTACCCTGTGTACGTGTGTGACACGTTGGGTACTGAGCTTACTCTGAAAGCGGGTGGGGTCATAGTCCTTTAGTTCGTTTGAATGGACGACACCTTTGACAAAATTTAGATGCGGATGGGGCGAGACAGTTATTGGAATTTCAGCTATCAAAGATAGATTTCACACAAGGTTGTGTTGAGAGTGGGATGAGACCACGACTACGACATCACCACTTCCTCTTGACCACATCTGGCGGGGTTCACCACAGCGGGACTCAAAAGATTCATTGACGTCAAACACATCGACTTTTGCAAGTGGGATGTCAGATGATGAATTCATGACAAGAAAGCGAGGACAATCAAGATCTGGGTCTACTTCGTTGGAATAGGGGTCCCACGAACGAGGGAAGGCTGAAAGGGGAGCTAAGGAACGTTTGGCACGAGAACCCTTACGAGAAGGGGAGGTTTTTGGTGTATGGCTAGCCATTGCAAAAAGAAAAAAACTTCGCATTCTCCCTCGGGGCTCCCCACCATGGAGGCTTACAAGGGCCCGGCACTACTGCAACTATACAATCAGTTACGTCCGGTATGTCCTCTTGGAGAATGGATACGGATCCACCACACCATCTTTTGAAACCTAGGAGGCTGCCCGAGTTCTCCTACGCCTGCAGAAAAGAGGTCAACGATGGGTTTCTCCTTGGGCATGCAGTAGATGAAGGCGGTGGAGATGCCCAGCCTCTTTCACCTTCATGAAAGAACAATTCGGAATCAATCCATTAAACGAGCAGAGGTCGGGTATCGATAAGGACCACTAGATAGGTGAAGGAAGAGGGGGAAATAAATGGCAGTGGAAGAGTGTAATAGAGGAGGAAAGAAAGAGGGGCATGTTAAAAGTCTTGTTGCTAGCACCATGGGTCCCCTAAGGGGTCCAGGGCTGACCCCCCTCGCCACGAGAAGGCCAGAGCCTCTCTGGCAACAACCCCCTGAAGAAAAGATCCCAGAGAGGGAGGGGGCTGTTGAAAAATTTGTGACTGACGATCTGTGATCAGCTACTTCTTAAATAGATGAGGCAGGAGCGTGCGGCTGCAGTTCCTGACTTGTCATAACTTGTCCTAACACCCCCACAAACAGCCATCCCCTTCCTGTTTTGCCCCACCGATTCGAAAAACTTATTGCCCGCCCCTCGTATGTTATGAAGTGAAGACAATCCTTGTGATTTGTTAACATGTTGGTTGACCTTCAAAGAATTTCAAAAGAAATCAACTTTTAGAATCAAGGGCCTTCATGGTTAGCTTCATCTCTAGATGATTGGACATAAAGTAATCTTGGTTGTCTTTCAGAAGCTAGTAAGTTGCTAGTCAAGTCATCAAAAGAAGTACTTCTGTTAATGTTAATATAGTAAATCAGACTGAGTCTGTGATTGATGTTTCAAGATTTTCAAATCTCGATAAGCTCTTTCAAGTAACTGGTCTCATTTTTAAGGCCATTTTCAAATTCAAAGCCTTAAATGAAGATCCTTTCCAAGCTGGAAAATTGCATTTGATAAAGGAAATGCAAAGGGAATCATTCTCTAGAGCAGGGGTCTCCAAACTATGACCCGCAGGCCAGATCTGGCTGCACTGCACCACAAATGAACATTTGAAAGCAATTAATTCTCTTGATTGGATGCAGCAATTAAAAAGCAAATATTGATGATATCTTAAAAGCTAAATGGCAATTTCACAAATCTTGCTAACCTTTTTTGCTACTTAGTTTATGAAACTTGGGTATGTGCGCACTGGGTATGATAATACTCTCATTGCTAACGTCTTCTTTGATAACTTTTTGGTAAATAAATATGTTTGTTTTTATTTTTTGTTTATTCACTATATTGTATTGAACAAAATGGTTATGCAGCATTTGCTCATCATTCTGTTATCTAGCCCACTGTGAAAAAAGTTTGGTGACCCCTGCTCTAGAGAATTCTATCATCTGCTTGATTCATCTAGTGTAGCTTCAGTTCCTGTTCTGGTCACTAATTTAGACTTGTTTTTAGATAAGGGCGTTATTCGCTCTATGGGCCGAATAGGTAAAACTCAGATGTTCGACTTTGGAGTAATGAATCCAGTTTTGTTAGCCAAGGATCATCACTTAACTCAGCTAATTATTGAATTTTATCATAGATGCTGTAAACATCTTAGTATTCAGACTACACTAGATGCAGTTAGGACTGGTGGCTTTTGGGTTCCTAGGATGAGGCAGTGCATCAAGAATGTTTGCAATCTTTCCATTACATGCAAAAAGTTCAATAATTTGGCTTTGCGCTATCCCAAGATGACTAACCTACCTAAACATAGGGTCAATTTCATAAAGCCATTCATTCATACCGGGAGTTGATTTCCCGGGTCATTTGTGGGTGAAAAATGACTTGAATGAAAATGTTAAGTTGTATTTGCTTATTTTCACTTGTTTGAATGTTAGGACAGACCATATAGAGTTAGTTCATGACATGTCAACTCATAGCTTCATATTAGCTTTTTTAAGTAAGATTTGTGAATCTTTATGGCGTGCCTTCATATGTGTATAGTGATAACACACTTTCTTTTGTTGCTGGATATTCATCAGTCCTCAAGTTGAGGATATTGCTCAAATTGACCATGGCTCAGACTTGGAATGAGCCAGTGAAGTTGTTGTAGATACCTCTGCTTGTCCTAAAAGACAAGCTGCTGCTGCTGCCTGTCAGCACAAAATGCGCCTGTGGTGTACTCAATTAAATCAGTAAGGTAATTAGTTTATAATTTTACCATTATTATTTTTTTTTCTATTTATTATTACATTGTATTATTATCATTTTTTATTTCAAAGACTGCTCTTATCACTGTATTGTCGTTATTTCTCCTTGATTTCATTTTTTCCTCAAATTTCTCATGCACTTCTCTATAACCTTTTTACAGTGCAATGGAGGGTATTGTACTTCTTTTTGTCTGTAGGTAGTGTGTGAGAACTCAAAATAATTAATTTATAAATTTTTTTCAATTGGTTTCCACCTCTTCAAAAAAAGGGTTCAGCTTCTCTCGCCAGGTACGTGCGCAGGCACTGTAAGCAGGGCAGCAGGAGCGTGGACAGCTCAGACTGCTTTTGGTGTTTGTCTTAAAAGCACAACCCTTAATAATCTTTCTTCATGAATCAAAATTCATTAATATTAATCATATTTAATCTAATCAAACTATCCTCTACTGTTACTCTTGAATGTTAACTGAGCTGACAAACCTCAAGTTGAATTTTGTTTTTAAACCCTCAAGACCAACATCTTTGAAAAATTATGAACCAAATGCATGGAAGTCGCCGGCACAATCTTGGTTGGTAAGTACTGTTTTCCTTTTGTTTGAGGAGGTTGTCTCAATAGTTGCATACTGGTTTGCAAAAACATGGTGTCTACTAGAATTTGATTTTCAATTTTTATTACTTTTTATTACCTTTCAAGCACTCATTTATATTGATTTAGCACAAAACAGACCAATTTCAGATTGACTAAAACATGTCTTGGCATTTCTAATTCAATATGTGGACCAAACACAGTAAAATATGTGGACAGTGGGTTATCAAAGCAACAAACTTCGCTATAAGAACATATAGCAAAAGTCTTATTGTATAAATTATCTAGACAGTGTTCTTCAGAATCAGGTTCAGTTTTAGAAGTAAATATTTTGGCTTCTTCCAAAAAAGAAGGAGTAGATAACAAATTGCTCCACAAACTTGTCACTGAATCTGCAGAAGTGGGGGCCAGGCGACCACTGTCGAGTAGTTTATCACACAACCTAAAACGCTTGAGGGATATTGTGGAACTAGTTATAATTACATTTGGATCTAAAGCACTAACAGCCCTTGTCAAGGAATACTGCAGTGGGCTCTTTTCTTTCATTTTATGAATTATATGCTTTAAAATCTTTTGACAGTCAAATCTAAATTACTGTAAAACTTTTTCAGTTTGCTTGGGTGCAGTCGGATATAAAGAGCGCCTGGCTCCATAGCCAACATCAACCTCATGTAATGGTTTCAAATCGCTAGCCTTTTCAAAATCCAAATTCATCAAATCTGACCAAGATCTAGCAGACTAAGACATCACGTTCGACAAATCTCTTTAGAAGATTTATGAATATGTTTAGCAGTTTCTCATAAAGAAATGGGGCAAGAGGAGCATCGCTTTGAAATTCTGTTAGAAATGGATCGAGTTCTTTTGCCATTAAAGAAAAAAATGAAATCGTGCTTCCAGAAGATGCGTGTTGTTCATGGCTTTGATGACAGTTTCCAAACTCCGTGATGATGTAGTTTTGATCTCTTTGGCAATCACAGCATCAACAAACTTTTTTAATTGAGGAAGCATCATTATGATCCGAGAAGCTACAGTTTGAATTTCAATCCAGCGCATTCCTACGAATTTTAAAGGAAAAGTTAATGTATTTGTATTTCGGGAAAATTCTGCACGCCGTGCAGGAGAATCCTTAAACAAATAATAACATGCTCTAAGAAAATTTCCCAGTTCCCAATTACATTTCTTGAATCCAGTTTTAAATGAATTGTGAATGACGTGAAGAACACAAGTTCCAATTTGCAACAGCTGAAAGGGAGTACCTGACAATCCCTTTTGAACACTGTTGAACAGCTTTGAATTGACAGACGGCGCATCCATACTTATTTGAATAATTTTTCTAATATCCTTTGCCCACTTGTACTAGATATGCTTTCCTCTAAAGCAAGGAACAAATTGTCAGCAATGGCATTGCCTAAGAAGGCTGAAGTGATGTATCTCGTGATTACAATGCTATTGCTGTCAATGTAGCGACAATGAATGTCCATTTGACATTTCTGAGCAATCTTGTTTAGAGATTCATCAAACATCCCAACCAGCAGATCAGTTGAAGAAATTAAGGAATGGATTCTTTCACGATAATATTCACCCATGCCAAATGTGATCATGTAACTAGCCTTATCTTTCAACATTTTAAATTCCTTTACAATGTCACTGTCAGGAAACATTTTACGAAATAAGTCACCCAAGCAGAACTGTGTGTATGGACAATTTTTAAGCAGTGCAGGATTTCTGCCCTTGTAAATGCATCTCGCAGAGCCTGTGAGAATACAAATGAAGGCGGCTGTTGATTCTTCTCAGTTGCGCTTTGCAATGATTTATCAGTAGCACTTTCATGTTCAGTTGGTGGTTTTTCACAAGCTGTTGTTGAATCTTTCTCAAATATATTTTTTAAGGTTGGCTGTCTCATTGCTTTGATTGTTGTAATATGAGATTTCCCCTTCGCATGAATTCTTACCCGAGAAATGCCAGAACCACTTATGGCAAAAGTTTCTTTGCACATAATGCACTTGGATTCATACTGATTTGACCCAGCTGCAAGCCATTCACTAAATTCTGGCATGCAAAGCCACTTAGTCTGGAAATGATTTTTTCCAGGCATTATAGAAATAATAATTATTTTATATTTTTAAAAAAAGTGAAGGTTAAATTAAAAATGCTAAAAAACCTGAAACAAAAAAGGATTCATAGTTAAAACAAAAAAACAACAATGGAAAATCACTTCATTAAATGAATAAACAAAATGAAAATACAGGCGAGCCTGTCGAACACCCTTTGGTGCTGTTGTAGGCAAAATTATTATTCTAAGTCCAGCTCAATAGGAGGGTCATGCAAAGGGTGCCAAGAGTAAAATAGTTAGTCAGGTTAACCAGAGGGTCATGCGAGTGACAGATGGAGGACAGCACAGCTAACGCAATACCCTTCGGTATTGCTTGCTCTTCTGGCCCCTTGGTATTGCACAAGTCATTAGCTTTGGGGGTTTTATGTAACCGAGGGACAAAATTTTCTACGTTTTCAGAATCAAACCATGCAGACTGCTAATTTTTGAGCACCTTGTAGACACCCTGATAAACCAGACTTGTGGGGGAAGGTCAACTTCCCATATAGGAAGACTATTCCTATAGTCTGCACAACTATAGTAACAACACTTCTAGTGAAAATGAGTGCCATACAGAATTACAGTACAAGATTTAATTCATTAAATGCCCACAAAAGGCAGCTATAAAATTTTTTTTATTCAAACAAGTAATGAGGATGTGATTATTAAATTCTGTGTAGCTGACAGCAGACAAGAAAACCAATATCAACAAAAATTGTACCTAAGCCAGTGAGAAGACAAAAATACATTTACAAATTAACTAAGAACATAAAAAATTGCTAGGTATTACATGATGGCTGTCATTCCTCAACTGGGTTAATTTATAAGCATATTATATTCCAGCATGCCTTCTGAATCATCTCAGTATTTTTATTACCTGTTCTGAATTTTTATTACTTTTTTATTACCTTGAGATTTTTATTATTTTTTATTACTTTATTACCTGGTAGACACCCTGAAAAAGGGAGTACAATAACCATTTGCCAGGAGTCTGGGAGGATACCCACTATCCAGAACCTGGCAAAAAGATCGAAGAGAAATGCCATGACACACTCACCTAGGTGACGCAGCATGGCATATGGGGATGACATCCGAATTAGTGGTGGTGTCTGAGGACAAAGAAAGAGTTAAATGTAACCCACTCAATGTAAACCTGTCATTGAAGGGGTTTCCTCCTCTGGAAGTAAAGTCCAGTTGGCAGCCTTCAGCAACATCCAGACATGCAGTGAATACTGGCAGAAAAGCATCCCAGCTAGACAATGTGGAGAAAGCAGTCATGAAGGACCTGGGGGCCCTATTCGTCTGGGAAAGAGCTTGTACCAGGGCAGACTCAGGTTCTGTGCTTGGCACTGAGCCTGGGTTTGACCCCATGGAAAATCCTACCATCTGGGGCTGGGTCAACTCAGGGGAGACCTAAAGACATCCCATCCCATGAGCCTTTTTTCTTATCTTCTTGGACTGGAGAGCCAGCATCCATCGAGGAGAGGGGGCAGGTACAGTGATCCCTGTAAACTTACTATTTGTGTCAGCAGGAGTTTATAGGGCATGGGCCAATGGGCCCTGGCATCCATCGCCCCCCTAAGGGGGTTGGCCCTATCTAGCCACTCCCCCCACAATCGATCAATTATGGGCCGCTGGCATGCTTTCTTGGCAGTCCCTTGGGAAAGTAAACGGTGGACTGTCGCTAATAAGAGGGGGCAACTCCTACAGGTCCCCTGTACCTGTAGGCATGGAAGAAGAGTAAACCTCTCGGGTAAAAGAAGTTTGTAAGGTCCCCTGAGAAAGTACGGGAGGAAGCTCCTTTTCTACAATACAGCTACCCAAGGGAAGCTCCGCCGGTGGTAAGGGAAAGTGGAGGGTTTTTTTTTTAATTTGCATCATTGGGGATTGGGACCCTATTAGTATCACAGGATGCATACGCTAATCACCCTACACAGTAGCCCATTCTGCAAGGAGTGAATACGGGGCAGGCAGAACCAGCTGCTACCATTTGAGACCACTCCTCCTGCCAGGTGGCTTGGCAGCCCATGGCAGCTCCACCTTAGGCTCAATGTAAAATTCATAGAGATTGAAAGGAGAAAGAAAGGGGATGGATGGATTGTTTACGAGTCCCTTGGTGCTCAATGTGAGGTGATTGCACCGTAATTCGTTTTGTAGTAAAAAGAAAAGGTTTTAAAGATGAGATATAAAAGTTGTGTCTGATATGATGAGGTGGTGATTATGCAGTGATGATTGAAACACTGGATGGATAAATGGTATGATAATGGAGTAAGATGTTAAAATAATTAAAATGCATTAAAATTTAGGTCGTACTATTGGAGACTTATCTATAGATTCTTTAATAGTCCTGTCTCCTCGAGGTAGCGGATGATTCCGCTGCCAGGGAAGATATTTTCAGCCATTAGTGCAGATCTTAGGATAGCGAGGGTACCTCCACCATCCATGGGTATGTATCTTTGTCGGAGTTCTCCATAGGTTTGGCATTCCATGATAAAATGTGCAATTGTGAGGGGCAGAATGCAATCTTCACAATAGGGGGAATAGTCTCTCTCCATTAGGTATCTGTGTGTGAGTATTAAGTGTCTGATGCAGTTTGCATACGGATACCTCTTGCCGATGGGTAAATTCTCAAGGCTTCCATGGCGATAAGTTTTGAAAATGTGTTGCATCTTATTTTGTCCATATAAATCTGCCCATCCAGTTCTCCCGAATAGCAGCCTTTATTGCAATGATGTAGTTAGTCCTCATATGGTATTGGGATATCATTGGGCCTGATTGGAGAAAGGGTGGCATTTTTTGTCACTGTATCAGCTTGCTCATTTCCAGCGACCCCTATGTATGCTAGGACCCAACAGAAGGAAATTTTCTTTTTTTTGCATGTTGTTCTATATGTGTAGTTTCTTATTTCTAACAGAATTGGATGGATGGATGTCATTCATTCTAATGTTTGTAGGCTGCTGAAGGAGTCGGTGAAAATTGTGAATTCATCTGATGTTGGGATATTGCATGCCGTCTGCACTGCATGTTTTAATGCATAGCACTTGGCAGTGAAGATTGATATTGTTTGGGGTAGTTTTTTCAGAGAGGGTGTAGTTATTTGATATCACCGAGAATCCTGTTCCATCTCTGAATTTTTATCCGTTGGTGTATATATGTATACACATATGTGTTGCTGCGTGGGTAAGGAATTAAATTTTCTTTCCCAGAGGGGTAGTTGTTGATTGTTTTGTTATATTGCCATGGCATATCTTTAAAGTTGTTTTCCAAAATGGAATATCTGGACAAGCAAGTAGATGGATGGGGTTCATCGTTACCCCGATTTCCTCCATCCATAGTCGCACTATTTCCAAATGGTCATGGGATAGTTAGGCATGTTGTAAAAATATTATCCATTTGCTCATTCAGAACAGCAGTCGAAGTGAGCGCTGGATGCAGGTAAAGAGGCATAGAGAGTGTTCCATCCTACAGAGGTCTAGTGGTGTCTCCCCGCTATCGCATTGTAGGCTCGGTATAGGTGATGATCGGAAGGCACAATAGGGCGCAGGCGGGCAGCCATTAAATGGTGATGCGTCACATGAGTGTGCCCGATTCAGAGATGATAGAAAGTGACCTGAAACCATCGTGGCATTGGGGGATAGGTCCATGGGAACAGTAGCGGCGCAATGGCACGCAACTTTAAGTTCCCCTGGACCATCTCCCATCTTCTTTGCCAAGCAGTCCCCGAAGAGCTGCCCATATTCCTGCCATGTAGTCGGTGTGAGGAAGAGCGAAACGCTGGTCTGGTTGCCCAATCCTCGCCCGCCTGGTGGATTGTGCACAATACACCTGATGGGCCTTAACCCTTTCCCCGTCTCCCCCGACCACGGCCCAGTCCTGCGAACCTAAAGCCGACTGTGAAGTTTTACCCCTTCTTGGCAGCCCCAAAAAAGGGGGTGGGTGGGAGGGGAATGGTTTGGTAACCGCCAATATTCTGCAGGCATTGATGGCGGGGATCAAGCCAGGACAGACTCCCGAGAATCAGACCTCTCACCGACCGAAACTAGCACAGGCCTGAACGCGAGTCAAGAAGTCAAATCCCATCGAAACAAATGCTTTGAAGAGAGGGAGTAGTAGAGTTGGAAAAGAAATGGCCTGAGAAGGCTAAAGGGTTGTTAGTGGAAGAGGGAGAAGAGGTTAGGCTGGGGCGGAAGGGGCACTGAATCACGTCAGCACGGCGGTCAGAGAGGCAAATAGCCGCGCCCCTTACGGGAGAAAGAAAGGGGATGTGAGGAAGGTGTGGGTAGGGATGGAAGCAGGTTGTTATAAAAACCCACCCCAAACCAGAGCTCAGGGGTGGAGTGGGGCATTGTCCCATCCCCTCTCAGCCCTGACCAGAGACCAGAGAAAGTTGTGGGAGAGGTTGTATGGAAAGTGAGGAAGTAGGGTGTCAGAAAGAAGATGAGGCTAAGCTGGGGGCAGTCCCATCAGACATGAAAGCAAATTGCCGTGCCCCTTACAGGGTGTTGCAGGCATAGAAAATGAATGGGGGATGGTCATGGAAAGAAGAGGGTGCATAGAGGGATAATGAAGACTACAGCAGCTTCCTCACTCAGGCCCCATCAAAGAGTTCAAGTCAACCCAGTGAGTGGGTCCTTTCCCCTCTGCACTCAGACTGGGAGGAGATGCTGCTCTCCAGGTACCAGATGCAAGTCTAAAGAAGGTACCCCCTGTGGGGTTTAGTAGCAGCAGTGGTGTTACCTTGGCTACACATCCGCACTTTTGTGAGTGGATAAAATAAAGAGAGGATACCGGTAGAAAAAGTGAGTGGATAGAGGGAAAGGTTGAATGAACCAAATTTCATAAACTCTTGTCAAGGAGTTGAATCAACCCAGTGAGCCAGGCATTCCCTATTCACATTCATGCCAGGACGACATGCTGATTCTCAGGATACCTCATCTTAGAGCTGTAATGCTTGCCAATACTCAGTTGCTGGGTAGCATGCGGTTAAGAAGAACTTACTTGCTGGCCGCCCTAAGAAGGCAATCACACTCCTTGTGTGGGTCCACATGTCCATAAGAGATGTGAAAACTCTTACCTTTCTTCCTTGAATGACGTCATTGGACAGGGAATCACTCAGCTGCAGCCTTTTTCTAGGTGATGAACGAAGAGTAATCAAGCCTTTTCGAGGAGACTTCCTTATTAGAGAACTTATGGGTGTCTTTTGTGGACTCTCCATGGGAATGGGTGACCATTTAAGGGGTAAGGATCTTCTGCCTCTCCCCTTGATCACAATTTCATCAGGGGAAGGATTTGAAGATGAGAGATTTGAGGCAGAGTTCATGAGAGATGGGCGAGCTCTCCGTCTTGTCTCTCTCTCATCTGCCTCTAAAAACAAAAGACATTAAATTATTAACCCTCACAGAACCTTTGACCTTATAGGGTTCCCTACAGCAGATAGGTTATCTTCTGGAAAAACCCTGTCAGTCCATTGAAAGATGAAAGCATGATACATGTGCATATACAACACTCATCAGAAAGTGGCTGTATTGCTGAATATCTGGGTGATGCCCTGAACATAACTGATACATGGTCACTCTTGGAAGGGTCCACTGAATGGGGTTGAACCTATAATATGGGGCTAGGTTGTATGATTGCAAGGGAGATCTGGTCATTTCAGTTTGGATGCAATTTGGTAGGTGTTGTGTGTTTGGGGATACGTTGGTGAGAATATAAGAATAGGTAATTGAAGATGGGTTTGTTTGTTTTTTTTGTGGGGGTAGGGGTTGCAAATCTGTAAGAGAGGGGGGAGAGGCTTGGTTTGTTTTGTTTTTTTAATTTAATGTGTACTCATTTGGTGGGTGTCAGCAGAGGCATAACTGCCCAAATTATTAACAAACCTATTTTTAGGCTAATTTAAATTTTATATAAAAATAAAGAGGGGGGTGGGCAATTGCTCCCTACATGGCTTGAGCACACACCCAAAACTAATTATAGAGGCCCACCTCATCCAGAAAGTCAATAATGCCTCAGAAAGGTATGCACAATAGGGCATAACACTTTTTCCAAAATAAAAGCTATCATAAATCAATCAACTTTTGCTTAGAAACAATGAACATGGCCCTAATTCACCATTTTTAAAAAAGGTCATCCCCAAATCAATAATTTTAATCAGCATATATTTATGTTACTACTCATAGGTTGTAGCCTTTTCTTTTAAACTTTCTAGAACAGTTTATAATTCCTAGAAGTGAGTATTTTCTGAGTTAGGAGGGTCATTCCAAAAATAATGTCTCCTAATGTTTTATTCCGCCCCAAGGGGTCTGAGGGGGGGATTGCTTATAGCTTTGTTATGATGACAACCTTAGCACTAATAACTTGAGGTTTTCATTTCTCTATTGCAGATATTGACAATTTGAAAGTTAAAGAAAGCAACCCCTGTCATGGACAGTCATCAGAAGCAGAGAGGCATCATTGAATTCCTCCATGCACAAGAAGTTGAAGCAATTGACATTCACCAATGCTAGGCAACATTTACAGGGGCTGAGGCAGTTGATGTCAGCACAGTTAGAAGATGGGTTTGTTGATTCAGCAAAAAGCGGTGAATGAAATGTGTGCAGAGTTGGAAGTGGGTCTGTGTAATGGAAATGAAGGCCTGGATTGCATGCATAAAGCCAGAGAAGAACATTTTATTTGCAACATTGCAACACAATAATACCAGACCACAGAATATGCCACAAAGTTTGGCTGGACGGTGCTGCCATACCTACAGTATGGCCTCGATTTGTCATCGTCTGACTTCCACTCATTCAAGCAAATTGTTTAAACTTTTATGTAAATAAGTTTAAATATTTGTTTCAAAATACCAATATTAAATAAGTAAGGACCCCTGAAAAAGGATAAGTAGTAAGTATCCTGTATTGCCAGGTTTTTTTTTAACTTAAGGCCTTATCTATTTTATTATTTACCTGTATATTTACCTGTTAAGAAATTTATGTATTTTGTAATAACTTAATTTAGTTTAAATTTTGTTGCTCTTTGTTTCTTCTGTGCAGGACCGAGGTTTCCTCACCTCCTCGTAAAGATTTCTGTTAGTTGTAAATTAATTAGGCCCTAGACCAACTTATATTTATTATAATTTATAGCAATTGATTTATATTATTAAATTAAAGATTTCATATATGTTTCATTATTAAATTTTTTCTTTTGGAAAATCTCTGGCATGTTCATATCTTGATAAAAAACTAGCTTTTTGGTTATAATCTTGGACTGAAAAATCTCCAATTGTGCCAGTCTGGGATGCAAAAAAATTGTTCCATTCTTGGACCGATTCAAATCTTGGCTCTATTTTTGTTTGACCAAACAATCTCTGGTGTTGCTCCAATTGTAAATATTCTTTTTTATAGTAGTTAGTTCTTAAATAAATCTATTCTTATAACCCTGTTGTTATTAGTAACTGAATTGCTCAAATCCTTAAGCTTCTGCCTCTTGGTTCCCTTTTCTTAAGTCTGTCCTTTGCTCCTTGATTTCTCCAGTTCTGCATAACCTTAAACACCAAACTGTTCAAGTCTTTTTCCATTTCATTCTTCTACTATCCCTTTTCCTATTTCCTTTCAGAATACTCCTTCCTTGAGTTGTTATTTGGGCTGGATTTACATCAAGTCAAGAAACCATTGGAACAACTCGCCATATCATATTATGTTCTGCTGACCCAATCTGAGTGGCAACAATGCCATGAAGAAATGGACCGCCTCAGCAGGCATAGACTTTTACCAATGAGGCAATCAGGCCCTTGCTTATTGCCGGTAGAAATTCATTGACAATGGTGGTGACTACATGGAAAAATAAATTCTGATGCAAAAATGTCTGCTCATTTCAATGGTGCCACTCTCTTCTTTGTAACATCAACTTTTTCAGTTAAAAAATAGGAGGCTTTACTTTTGGAACGACTCATAATTAGTATATTTTCCTATATTTTAAGTACTAGTGTCTACTCCTGTTTGTATCATTTTTTCTTAGTATTGAGTGAAGTATTGGCGTATGAGATGTGAAACTTGTCTAAGAATATATTTACAGGTGTCTTAACTCAGATGTAGGGGTTTATACAGGGTGGGTCACAGTGGAGTGGGGAAGGGCTCAATGAGGGGGTTTGTGTCCACACTCGTTTGTCACAAACATGCTGTGGTTGGGGGAGGAGCACACTTTTGCTATGAGGACCGTTACAACACCTGAATATGTTGAATGAGTTTGTCAGTCTATGCTGCAGTCTCACAAGCATTCTGCTTGTAAACATGCATTTGCCCTTGGCATGTAGGGACATTCTGCTCACTGAATTCTTCATGATGAACTTGATCTTCACCCATAAAAAATGATTTTGGTCCAACATCTGATGGAACTTGATTATGTAACTGGACAAACATCATGTGAGCATCTGGTTGATACTTTACAAAATGACACACTTGTGTTCTTCTCTGATGATGCACATTTTCACGTTAGTGGCTGTGCTAACAAACAGAATATGCAGAGAGGCCCCTTCATTCGAATTGTATCACGGTATAGTGTGTAATTTCAAGAATAAGGATCAGTTGGCCTTACCTTTTTCAAGAAAACAATTATGCTTTAACTGCGAATTCAGACCGTTATTTGATAATGATCCAGGAGGGGTTTTTTTTGCCTGATCTCAAGGAAATGGAACTGGACAATGTGTGGTTTCAGCAAGATCAGGCCATAGCCCACACTGCCAGGATTTCAATGGATTTTTGAGAGAAGTTGTGGTAGTTTGTTTTGTTTTTTTTCGCCTCAACTCACCTGTGCCCAGCTTTTATTTCAGGTTCTAAGGAAGGAGGGAGGACAAGCTGCCTGGAAGCAGTGTCAGGCCCCATCTTTCGCCGGAGACTGATCTTTTCCAACAGGTAATAAATGAAAATTTTGATGACAAAAGAAAAGTGAAGTATATTTGTATATATATATATAAGATTGAGTGAATGACAAGTGGAGCTGGATGTAAAGCCAAGTATGTAATGGTAGGAATATAGTGCACATGGGGGTATTTTTTAAGGGGAGGGGGGGTAACTAACACCATTAAGGAGTGAGCAGAAGGTAATTTTTGTTCCTTTTTTTTTCAGCTCCTAAGGTACCACTGATTGCTTTCCTTTCGGAGTGAGGAAGGAGTCGGGGAGTGTGGAGCTGAGAGACCTCTGTGTGGCATGATTTAGGAACCCCAGCTGTCCTTCTCCCTGGTCCATCATTAGTGAGGAGAACATGAGGATGAGACAGATCTAGCCAGATGCCAGTGCACCCCCCCTCCCCACCACTCTACATTCAAGGAGGGGAAGATTCACCATTAATGTGCAAGAACGTTAAAGAGACCGCCCCAGGGCTAATTACTGGCTGTAAAGTCGAGGTAGCTTTCTAAATATCGCCTTATTTGTGGTAAAAATTGATTTGTCTTGTATGCACTTATTCTTAATTTAGTCAGTTCTCTTGTTTATTCTGTATATAATACTTTTGTCTGTAGATATTTTTTGTCGTATTGGGTGGTGGGGATAAATATATATATATATATATATATATATATATATATATATATATATATATATATATATATATATATATATATATATATATATATATATATATATGTTTATTTTAAACAAAGAAAATTGAGTATTCACATTTTCTTGAGCCTCCTTCCGATCTAAAAGGCATCTCATGAGCAAGTGAGCATACCCTTGTGGGGGGGGCTGGGGTTCTAGGACCAATTGCTACAAAGCCTTCACTGGGCGACTGATCTCCCCGAGAGGGGAGATAAACTCGCCTGCGCGCTCGCCTGATTTAGCCCCCTGTGATTATTTCCTGCGCAGCTACTTCAAATTCCTTGTTTATAATGATTATCCACAGAGCTTGGAAGATCTACAGAATAACATCTGAATCGAAATTGCTAATATACAAGTCAACATGCTTGAACGAGTATACCAACACTTCCAAATTTGTCTAAATCAATGTTATTGACAATGGAGGCCGACATTTAACCGATATTCTTTTTAAAACTGTATAAAATTAAATCTATGTTGTGTGACAGGCAAAAAGTAAGAATTGTTTTGAAATTTAGTTTTTTTTATTTCATTAAAAAAAAAGGTCCCATGCCCCACCCTGTATTAGGCTATTTCAAAGCCAAAGAGTAAATTTCCATAGTTTGTATATACATTCAACTACATGTCGCCCCATTTCATAATCATATAATTACATTTATGCAAAATTTTGCAATGATCAGAGTAGATTTAAAGATTGCTCAAATTTTTCTTTTCAAGCTCATGCAGAAAAATACCCCATCAATGACTTATCACCTAATTCTCTCTTCTGTTTTTGCTGCAGGTAAACTTTGATATGGCTAGACGTATTGCATCATCAGTTTGGCTTGTTGTACATTCTGAGGAAGAGATTACTGCTTCCTGACTCTCGTCCAATGACCAAGTCCTTTGTCACTTCTTTTACCATCATCTCGACTTAAAGTGCATGAAATCCAAGAGCATGAAGAAGGTTGTAGAAACAGTTTTTTATTATGGACAAAGACCACAATCCCAACAATGCTGTTTTACACCAAAAGGAAACTTACAAACCTTGTTATGAAGGTCTCAAGAAGAATTGTCTGTGGCATTCAGAGAATCATTGCATGAAATAAATGTTTTGTGATTACTTAGATGAACTCTTTGACATTGTTCACAAAGATGCACTGATTATGATCGAAAAATGAAGATAAAGCCTTCTTGTTGAGCCAACAAGAGGATAGTTCCCAGTTGATCATGGCTGGAATTGGCATGAATCATTCAGTCTCTAGAGAAGAAAAATAAAAGAGCTGAAGTAGAAGATAAATGCAAGAAGAAATCTGAGATGGAAAAAAAGAACAGCTGTCAAAGTCGCAGCTCATCGACATAGCTGTTTCCAGTTTGTCTTTGGAGTCCTCTGTAGATGAGTCCTTTCAAAATCAGAGCCATCCTCAAAGAAAGAAGTCGAATGCTCCATCTGCAGGTCTACTGATTCACAAGAATCATTTTCTTGAAACCCAAGCTCATGGTGGCTCTGGATCATACTGGTCTATCTCACATAAAGGCAATGCACCAGCTGGGGGCTCAGGCAAAGTCTATTGGCATTGAAATTGAACAAATCACTTTGTCTCTGAGTTCAATTTACCAGTACTAGAAGAACTGTGAAGAGGCAGCTACCAGAATCAAGGCTGACATCATAATAAGTCTTCCACGCGATGCACCTCTTGTGCTGCATTTGGATGGTAAACTATTGCCTGACAACTGTATCAAGATCTGGTGAGGAGAAGGCTCATAGAATTGTAATTGTTGCCTCAGGAAGAGATGGTGTTGAGTTCCTCCTTGGTGTTCCCAAAATTGGATCCAGTTTGGGTACTGATCAAGCCAATTCATTTCTGTCTGTTATTAATGAGTGGGGCCTGTTGAAGCAAATCAAGGCTCTTGTATTCGACACAACAGCCTCAAACATAGGTTCAAGGCGCTTGTTTGGTTGGCTTGTCAACATCAAGTGTACAAAGTAATCCTTGTTGTATGTTTAAGACCATTGGTAATACCTTGATACTTCAAGACAACAGAAGATGACGATATCTTGGCAAACTTTGATCACTAATAGCTGAATTAATTGAAAATTCTAATGTTCAAGAGGGTTGAGAATAAGTGGCCAGGCAAATTTTAAGAGGTTTTTAGTCAAAGAAACTTTGGCCTCCCTGTTTGCCATATTTGAACCCAATGGAGTGGGGTTAATTTGTGAGCAGAAAGTCTGTACCAAATCTCATCAGTGTCAAAGTTCTGAATTGCAAAGTGGAAAAATGCTAGAAGGAAATATCAGCTGAAAACATGTGCACCACTTGTACTCAGGATCTACCTTGATGCAAAAAGCAATCTCATTGAATATTAGTACAGTAAACCCTCAATATAACAAACCAAATTTCCCCCCCGCCTCATATAGTTCGTTAGATCGAGGATTTACTGTATCATTATCTTGCAGCGTATAATTTTTTTCATTTTAGTCTAAGCATTATGTAATATTGCAGTGTTCTAAAACAATCAAATAAATATGTCTACACATTGCGTTTCCACCCTGTAGTTGGTAATTTGTGTGATTTTTTTGTGGTAGTTGTTTCTTTGTATAATAAGAAGAGGGTAGTAGGGGTAGGATAAAATTAAATGGGTTGTGAAAACCCTCTGAAATGGTGCAGTTGCTAACTATTAGAATAACTTTGTTGAAATATTGAACTGCATGGTTGAAAAGTTGCATTAACGGCAGAAGTCTAACTGAAAAATCCAATTAAAAATACAAATTTAGAAAAATAGTAAATGAACTGAAAGGTAAATGTAACAATTATTTGCCAAATAAATATTCTCATGAGCATAGCACAGGGCAAGTCTTTAGGAAGCCACTGGAGGACTCTCTGAAATATAATATACAGTTTGAATTTTTTTTTTTCGAATTCTAAGAATTTGAAAACTTAGCCTAATTTCATTTTCCAACCTCACAAGTTATAAAGGAAAAGCAAAATAAGTAAAAATTTAGTGTTGGAAATACTTCAAACTGAGTGTTACACATTCCTCACCATTTGCAACTGGCATTAGCTCAGGTGTGGCAGCAATTGGAGCATAGCTTTGTATCTGTCTAAATTGAGGATACTGATCAACAGTTATACGTATTGGAATTTGCGGTCCATAGACTCCTAGCCTATGAATGGTATGCTCAGAAGAGGGGCCACTTCCTCTGTTGGTCATATTAGAAATGGGGATCTGAAATGACAAAAGGAAGTCTTAGTAAACCCAGAAAACATTATTATTAACCTACAACCTATGCTATGTAAAGGATTTAAAGCTATGCTTTTCCAACTCTAATTTCTTAATATTTTCCTTCATTGACTTGTATTATTATTTACTCAAAATTAAGTTAAAAGCTGATAAAGACAACCTCTACCATGAATTTATGAAGAGAGGTTCATAAGATTAGAAGTAAAATGTATGCAAGATGGCACAAAATGATACCGCCCGCTTCTTATAAGCTCCCTCGGAATGCCTAAAGAAGTGGGCAGTATCATTTTGTGCCAGCTATAATGTGACTGCCAAGATATGTACCAATCTATTTTTCATCATAACATAATTACAAATTTGCCACCATAATTAATGAAAGTTCTATATAGTATATATCTTTGATATACACGATATAGCATTTTCAATTTTTAAAAAATAGAGATTTATAACAAAGCACCCACAAAAATAGAAAGGGAGGGCATTTTCCAAAACTTAACTAATGTTGGATGTAGCAGCCGACTATGGGGATGAATGTTGGGATAAATGAGTGAAAGAATTCTTTAATAGTCTATAACTAGTGTTTTTGGATACATTGAATGAGTTTTGGTAATCTTTCAGCTTAGCTACTCGGGCACTTTTTCTTTCTTTTTTTCCCATTGCCAAAAGGATTGGAGCATGATTATAAAAATTTCATTCACTGTGCCTGAAAATGTTGTTGCTACTTTTGTAAGTTCTACCCCCAAAATGAATGTTACATAGTAATACTCCAAGTTTATTAAAAAAAAAAAATTAGGAAAATCTACTTACATTATTCCGGGCACTTTCCCCACACTGCCAAATTTTAAAAAATATTTTTCACAAAAGTCCATAGCCACCTCCCAATTGATAGGACAACAATTGCATGCAGAAGCCATTGTGAAACTCACACTAACAATCAAAAGGACTTAAGTTCATAAAGACCACAAAAAAAAAGAAGTTCCAAGTAAATGTATGGAAGCTTTAGTCTTTAATTTTAAAAATTATTTCAAAAGGAAAAATAAATGCAAAAATAGGGAAAATTGTACAGAAATGAATTGCCATTTTGAGTGAATACCTACCTATAAATATATAAAAAGGGAAAATATAGAGAAACAAAACCATTAAGAAAGCAAATAAGTATTCTATTTCCGGGTACCTATGAAATAACAATTGTCATTTTGATCAAATATTGTGTAAGATTTTTTTAGCTTTCATTTTTCCTTAATAAAATATTGTGGGGTAAGTTGCTCCCCACAACCTTATTATTATTTTGATTTTGTTTTGCTAGGGGGAGGCTAGGCCACCTACAGACCCACTAATTAGTTTAACGAAACATATTGGGAAAGAGTATGAATCATTATGGGACAAAAGGACAAAGGTACCTGCCTGAGTAGCTAAGCTGAACTATTACCAAATAAAATGTCTCTAAATTTAAAAATATTTATTTGGGTTAAATTTCGGAAAATGCCAGCCCTTGAATTCTTTAGCGCTTTGTTATAAATATCTCTATTTTAAAAAATATACACTATATAGCACTTATTAAGACAAGAAAACTTCTAATTATGTTATTATGAAGAAAAAATAGATTGGCAGCCATCTTGGGAGCTACATAGTTAATTGGAATCACATCATATTATATGTCATTTTGAAGGGAATTTTTTTTCTGAATTAAAATATGATATGGACATTTCATATTAACCAATTTTAAAGAAAATTTGATTGATGTAAATGGCATTTGGGGACGAAGCTTATATATCTGAAGCCAAGCGACACTGTATAAAAACTAGAGGCCTAATGACATCTGGCAATATTTTCAAAGACAAATGTTTTTAATTCTTAAAATGGTGCTCACTGATGTCATTTTCACCTTCCAGGAACTTGATAATAACATAATTATTCATTTTGTGAAAATATATTATTATTTTGCTAAATTTCAATCTTTCCACACCATTTGCAGCATTTCCTTCAACATTTGGCATGACTAATTCGCCAATAGCATGCTATGTTATATCTGCAAATGATCTGTGTGTGCATATTCTGACTGATTAACCAATGCTATTCTTCGTTATATTCTGGTCAGTTTGCGTATCACTGTCTTCAGTTTAATTGTTATGATAGCATGCGGTGGTTGTTCTAAGTCACAATACCAAATAATACGTGAAGTCTTTGAGGGTGATAGTCAGGCTGTAGAAATATACAGGGCTCGCAGTATAATACTGTGTTATTAAATGCTTTACATGCTGCAAGAATTGTAAATTTAGCCAAGATTGAAATTTATTTTACTGTAATATAATTGCAAATGATATGCAAGGCCGTAAAACCACATGCAAATTTTTGCTTAGTGCATTCAAGGGCACTTGGCTTTCTAATACCTGCATTCAACCAAGTTATTTATAAGCTATTTTCTGAACAAAACTTTGTTTCAGTGAGAAGCTGAGGGAAATATCATTAGGGTTAGGGTTAGGGTTAGGTAAGGTTAGGTCTGGTTATGGATCTTTTAAATGAATTTGAAAATGCATTTTTCTTAGGCAGTTATATGTGTACTTTTCAGATCTGACACTTGTCTTTTCCCCTGAAATGCATACTTTTCCCATAATCAAGTGAAGGTACAGAATAGGAAAAGTATGTATTTCTAGCAAAAATGAGTTTCAGATCTGAAAAGTATACATAAACCTGCATAAGAAAAACATTCACAAATTCATTTAAAAGATCAAGAATCAGAACTAGACCAAACCTAACTTTGCCCTTAACGAACAAAGTTTTGTGCAGAAAACAGTTTATAAACAAGAGACTAGCACTTGGTCAAATGCGGGAATTAGAAAGCCACATATCCTTAAACGCAGGCACAAAGCAGAATTGATCAGACATAGGCTTTTAAAACGCCAATCTTGACTCTGATTGACAGCTTTCTATCTACAAAAATTGTTGTTGGCTGTGCAAATGCATCTTTGCCAGTGGTTTCACTCCCTTTCAAATCCTTTGCAATTATATTACAGTAAAAAAAAATTTCAATCTTGCCTAAATGTACAATTCCTGCGCCATGGGGGGAATTTAATAACTCCTGGGATTATACTGTGAGCCCTATATATTTCTAAGGCTTGAATATCATCCTCAAAGACTTTGCATATTATTTGGTATTGTGATTTAGAACAACCACCTTACTCCATTCTAATATATCAACTGAACAGACATCCATGCATGAACAGTATGAAATATAACCAAGCATGTTATTGGCTAATCAGTCAAAATACACATGCAGGTAGAACATAGCATGCTATTGGCTAACTAGTCAGGCCAAAACGTGCAGAAAATATTGCTAATGGTGCGCAAAGATTCAAATTTAGCAAAATAACACATTTTCACAAAATGAATGACTATATTATTATTAAGTTCCGGAAGGTGAAAATGACATCGGTGAACATTATTTTAAGAATTAATAATGTTTATATCTTTGAAACTTTAAAAATTATTAACATCTTAAAACAAATATTATCCTTAATTAACAAAAATGATATACCTATATAATATAATATGATGAGATTGCAATAACTTACCAATTTATTTTTCTCAGTAATTGTTAAGATTAGTGCCAAATGATTTTTGTAGTGATTTCTACTAGATTATTAAAAATAGTGGTGGGTGTGGGGGGTGCAACCCCTCACAATTAAAGGGGTATGGGAGTGAAGCCATCCTTTTCAAAATTCCCTTCAAAATTATATATAATACAATATGATGCAAACCAAAAATGTCAAAAATTGCTAAGAAAAATTAGTCACCACTAATTTTATCAATTACCAAAGTTCAGTAGGAATGGAAAAAATTGTCCCAATTTCCACCCCAAGATTTGTCCGACCTTGAATGCTTCAAGGAACACTGTAAGCTGAGGCACATCAAAGGAACAAAACAAAGCGGTCCAGAAAAATCTCAAAAGCTCAGAACCACTTCCCTTCATAGCGGCAGCCCCATGATGTTCAACAATGTCGGTAACAAAAATAATACTACTGACGGTTATTCTGATTTCTTAGAAATGAAAAGAAATGAAATTAGCAATGCTAAACCCAACAAAAGTTGTACAGACACAGGGAATGCTGATGCAAAATCTGACAATGGGGATACAAATGAACTTGCAAACATTCCCCAGCAAATCCAATGTACCCTTGGCTGAACATAGTAAAGCCAATACAATGTTTCCTAATGGTAAACATTCACTTTACCCTAAAACAAATAAAACTAGTCCCTTTCCTGGTGGAATTAGCACAAACTGAAGATTTTGCCTTTATCTTTCTGACAGAATCACACCTAAATGCAGAAATAAATAATTCTGAAATCTTGCTACAAAACTACACAACATTCAGAGCAGATAGACAGAAAAGATCACACGGTGGTGCTAGAACTTATGTCAGAAATGAGAACCGCTTGAAGCAGAAATGTAGGGATCTGCCTCTTGCTCTCTCCAAACTGAATGGCCTCAATGAGAGGGCAGATCAGGTTGCAGTGGCTGTCTGCTAGCCGCGGGGCATCCTAATAGTGGCTGTTGGTTGTCAGCCATCCCGGTCCCATCTTTGCGATCCGAAAACCCTTAGAGTTACCATAGCTTTGAGGGTGGGTGTGCAAATTTGCGAGCCACATAGGTATAAATATGAATCTGGTGTTGATCCTCTAGGTCTGCAACTCTTGTCCTCTCAGCTGGTTGCTGGAAAGATCCCCAGACGCTGCCCTCAATGATATAGTATGCCGAATCCTAAAAAGAGCGTGATTGCCATCTGTTTTGGAGCCAGTTGGACTTGACCGAGGAGATGGTAAATGTCTTGATGGGATAACGATGTAACCTGTGTCAACACTTATGCAGAAAATATTATTAACAGGTCAGCTGTCTTTGCAGCAACAGCTGCAGAAAATTCCAAAAGGATAAAGTATTTTGCCTTGACAGAGGTTTCTGTTTGAACCAATAGCCATTGAAACTAGAAGGGTCTTTGGCCCTTCAAGTGAATGGATAATTAAAGAAATAGGTTGTCTCAGGGAGACTAATGGTGACCCTAGGGAGGCTGGATGGTTCAAGCAGAGACTAAGTATTGCTGTTCAGCAGGGTAATGCAATTAGTATATTGAATGGGGCCTGAGTTGCTCTTGGTGTGAGCCTAGACTTTGACTTCCCAAGTTTTATTTTGGTCATTGTGAAGATTCGCTACCCCTGATTTCCTCTGTGATTCTTTGGGTTATATTTTTAGCTACTTTCTTTTTGCCTCACTCACTTGATTGTTTTGAGTCATTATTTTAAGATGAGAATAAAAATCACCATTTTTTAGGCAGTTTTGAAATGGGGGGGCTTCACCCCCATACCCATCACACCCCCTGGAATTAAAAAAAACTCATAATATTCCTAATTTGAAAGCCAAACATGAGATTTTAATGCAAAAGTCAAGGTACATTCTGAATATGCACTGTTCGCAACAAAAGATTTATGGCAATGGAAAAAAATATATTTGTTAACTGTAAGTTCAGAGTTACACTCGATCTTTTTGTAACTGATGCTTAATTAAAAAGGTTTGCTTTATTGTTGTAAGTTAAAAACAAAGATAATGAACAGACAGTGCATGCACTTTCTATTTTGAAAAACTGACGCCAAACACGAAGGGAAGCTGGGAAAAATAAACAGTCAACACTTTTCATACTTCGATTTGGTGAACACAATTCCTTGTTTAATAAAGAAAATGAGAAAACTACGTTAAAAGACAAAATAGTGGCAGGTATATGTATATTATTCAGGCAAGATAGATAATAAAATAGAAAATACCCCCACCAAACCCTACTTTTTACCCGTCTTTATAAACATGAGGGGAAGCTGGGAAAAATAAAAGGTTAACGCTTTCAATACTTGAATTTGGCAAACGCAATTCTTTGAAGAAAAAGTGATTATATTTTTTTTAAAAATTGTGTCAAAAGACAAAATAGTGGCAGGTATATATTATTTAGGCAAGATCAATAATAAACTTACAAAAAGAACATAGAACATTCACTCTGACACGTTCCCTGGGCACAAAAGGGCACAGGTTCAAAATCCTCCACACCCACAGAACAATAGAGGCCAGAAGGAGATTCTTCTCACTACGATGTGTTAGCAGATGGAACTCCCTACCAGATGAAGTTGTGGCACTGGAATCCATCAGCCCATTCAAGTCAGCCTTGCATCAAAGTCTGGACCCACTTCTTTACCAATTTCCTGACTAGACTACACCATCTGCTCTCTTAAAGTCCTTACTCTAATTTCATTATTACTTTTTCTTACCTAACATTCACTAACATTAATACTCATCGATTCTTTTCTATGTATAAAAAGGTACACAACTCAGTCACTATTTTTTCCTATTTGATATGTTTTTGTACTACTTAATAGTTGACTGGCATACCTTCAGTCTTGTGCTGCCCTTATATACCTTTTAGTACCTCGTCCTACGGGCTTTTAAATGTGCTGGAGTAGGGTGGCCAACCAAGAGAGAAGTTCCATAGTCATGTTAATTCTGTTATGAGCAAGGCAGCAGGATTTTGTAGCAACATTCTTCTACTCTTTGCCACTCGCATCCTTTTATGATAACCTTGTTTCTGACTCATGTTAGACCAATTATAGGGTTTGCATCTTGTGTGTGGAACTCAGGTTATCTTGACAACCTGAGACTTCTAGAGAGGGTTCAGTGTAGATGAACTAAGCAGATTGATAGGTTGGAAACATTGTCTTATAGTGAGAGATTGGAGGCTTTGAACTTGTATTCTGTCAGGGAAAGACTAATCCGAGCAGATATTATTAAGTACTGGAAGATATTTCATGGGAAGTGTAGTATTAGTCCTATTTATCTTTTTAATTTGTCACTGCAAATGGGTACAAGGGTCATAGGTATAAGATCAGGCATATTCACTGTTTCACAGAGTGTAGGTGGAGATTTTTTAGCTTGCACTGCATAGGTGTGTGGAATGCTCTTCACGATGCTGTTGTTGCTGTGGAATCTTTGGACAGTTTTATGAGACAATTGGACAACTTTCTTTGACCTGTGCTTTACAAATATGCTGATTAAATTAATAATTTTGCATTTTTTGTACCGAGTTCCGCATGTGACAGACAACTCTGCTCACTCTACTTAAGATTTTTCTTGCATATGCATGTAACAATTACTAAATGTGAGCTTGCCTGCCTGCAGATATGTGCTGCCCTTACTTAGTTCCTATCTTTGGGTAATTGTTCAGTTTATAGCTGTATGATTTTGCATACAATTTTTTGGCCTATTATGCTATTTTTTTTGTGTTTGTCAGTTATCCCAGTGCCAATCAGCAATCTGTATTAAACACCGCCAGATAGAAAAACTAGAGATCTAACCACATTTAGCAATCGCCTTGCACATTCAAATCTGATGTTGGGTTTCAAATTAGCAATATTACGAGGGGGTGTTTTTAAGTTGCAGAGGGGTAGGAGTGCCTAATAATGTTAATTTTTTTGCAGAAATAATCTAAAATATTTGGCACTATTGTTGTCTTGGGGTATTTTTTTAAAATAGGGGACTTCACCCCAGAACCCCCACTTAATTGTGGGGGTTGGACCCCCATCCCCCACCACTTAAAAAAAAACATGGTGTTTACCGAGGATATCCATTCAGCAATTGACTGTATTGCACCTGATGCAGACTCTGGTCCAGATAACCTCCATGCAAGGCTACTTAAGACTTGCAAGCTCAAGCTAGCAAGGCCATTGTAACTCCTATGATCTAAATCTCTTGATGAAG
This sequence comes from Ceratothoa steindachneri, assembly GCA_963969495.1. Classification (NCBI taxonomy): domain Eukaryota; kingdom Metazoa; phylum Arthropoda; class Malacostraca; order Isopoda; family Cymothoidae; genus Ceratothoa; species Ceratothoa steindachneri. Next base: position 44,957,917 of record OZ018323.1, on the reverse strand, counting down.
GAACCGTACCACCACCACTTAAAGTCGGAATAGTAACTCCCATCCACAAAGATGCCAACAAGGGACTTGCTAAAAACTATAGACCAGTCAGCCTAACCTTGCATCTCATCAAGATAGTGGAGAATAATCTGGACCAAGCTGGTGAGACATCTTGAAAACTGAAGTGCCTTCAACGAAAGCCAGCATGGTTTCAGGCAAGGAGGCCCCTGCCTTTCACAGCTGCTAGTGCACTACGAGAGGTTGCTTGAAGGGACAAAAAGAGGGTAAAAACGTTGATGTGATCTATCTGGACTTCGCAAAGGCGTTTAAGGCGTTTGACAAGGTAGACCATGGAATTGTCCTGCATAAACTTTGAGCACAAGGCATCTGTGGAAGGGTATGAAAATGGATCCACAGCTTCCTTACAAACCAAGTCCAGCAGGTTACTGTCCAAGGAACCCTATCTGAGGCAAACCAGGTTATTAGCGGAGTCCCACAGGGATTGGTATTTGGTCCCCTGCTATTCTTGGTTATGATCGAGGATATTGACCGAGAATTGCAATACTCCTGAGCCACATCCTCCGCAGATGACACCCATATCACCAAACAAATCCAGTCTCTGGAAGATACTGATCTACTGCAAGAGGACCTGCGTTAAAACTTAAAGTGGGCTGAAGACAACAATATGGAACTGAATAGTGATAAATTTGAACTGCTGAGATATGGTCAACTTCAAGACATAAAGGACAGCTCCCAGTACTTGTACAACCAGCAACTAATTGGGCCCAAAAGCCATGTTAAAGACCTAAGAGTGCACATGAGCGACACAGCAACCTTCACCCTCCATTACGACAAGATAATTGAAACAGGCAGAAAACTCACTGGATGGATACTACGGACATTCAAGACAAGGAAGAGGGACTGCATGCTGACAATATGGAAATCTCTGGTCCCCAAACAAAGTGGGGGACATTGCAAAAATAGAAGCTGTGCAGAGAACCTTTACCAGTCATATTGAAGGTATGAAGCACCTCAACTACTGGGAAAGGCTACAAAGCTTGCATCTCTACTCACTTCAATGCCCCCAAGAAGATACACCATCATCTATACTTGGAAGATCTCGAGAAACTGGTGCCAAACATTGGTTTTCTGGAACACCATCATCCAAGAAGAGGATAACTTTGCTATATTAAGAGAGCAGAAGGTTCATCTCTACGAGTGAAAACCATAATAAACAAGTTTTATTTATAATGGAGCACAGCTTTTTAACATAGTGCCCCCTCCAATAAGAAAACTGACAGGTATTCCATCAGACACCTTCCAGCATCGGCTACTGTGCTGAATCAGCCCCAATACCAGGTTACCCCAGCAGGAATACAAACTCACTCATAACATAATTTCATAGATGACAAAAGCCACAAGGGCCTATCGAAGGTCATCCGCATCTGTCAAAACCCACTCATAAAATGCATCCATAGGATTATGTCAGATCATGCATCTACAATATACAATTTAAACAATCCATAGAATTGTGTCAGATCATGCATCTACAATATAAAATTAGAACCATCTAGAGGTGCAGGTTGGAGTCAAACCAGGAATCAAGGGGAGCAGAGCTGCTGGCCCACAGTGGAGGTCCACCTTAGCTACGTGAGGTCACTGTGGAGGGACATTATCAGTGGTGTACCTCAGGGATCCATTCTAAGCACTTTATTATTCATAGTTTATGTAAATGATCTTGGGGAGGCTGTAAATAGCAAACTGTCAACTTTTGCTGATGACACTAAATTGGCAGCTGTAGTCAAAGAAGTTGAGGGTAGCTTTAAAGTGTAGAGTCACTTAAATAAGTTATTAGCTTGGGCTCAGAAGTGGCGGATGACTTTTAACCTCAAAAAATGCAAAGTTCTTAACATGGGAAAGGATAATAGGGAATTTAGCTATGAAATGGATGGGCATTGGCTGAATTCAGTTGAGGATGAGAAGGACTTAGGTGTAGTAGTAGATAGGTCACTGGTTTTCAAAGCAGTGTATCGAGGCAAAAAATAGAACAAATAGGGTGCTATGATACATTAACAGGAATGTTAGCTACAATAGTAAAGAGGTTATCCTTAAACTCTAAACTCGTATGTACTGTATACAAGCATGGTCACCACATTTTAGACACAACATCAACCTGCTAGAGTCAGTACAAAGGAGGGCCACAAAAATAATCCCTTCCCTGAAGCACTTGAATATAAAGATTGACTGAGGGTACTAAACATGTTCTCATTTGAGAGAAGATGTGTTCTGGGATGGATAAGTTGGATTGATTTTAGCAAGTTATTTGAGTTGGAAGGTAGCAATAGGACTAGGGGTCACCCCTTAAAAGTTAAAAAACAGAGGTGCAGGTTGGATGTTAGAAAATATTTTTTTTCACCAATAGAATGGTAGATTACTGGAATAGTTTGCCATCTGAGACAGTAGACAGTCCAAACTTGAATATATTCAAACGCAGATTAGATGCTTTTATGGGGAGGGAGGTTAACTTTGGGGGGTATTTTGGACTCATTCCTGTGGATGCAGTTTTTTATTATTGTATATTACGATTGATTTGGATTTTAACAAGTCTTGATAATAATGCTTTTTGTTTTTGAAACATTCCTGTGTATGGTTCGAATTATATATTGTAGATATATGATCGGACACAATCCTATGAACATAAGAACATAAGAAAAGAAGGAGACTGCAAAAGACCATTCATGGCCTACACTTGGCAGCTCCTGTTCCATTCAACACACAAAAGATTTCTTACCAGAGAAAAGTCATCAATATTGTCACCCTTTACAGGAGTTCGTCAGATCTAATCTACAATATACATAAAATGCATCCAGAGGATTATGTCCATTCATGCAACCGCAAAATATAATCTCCCCACTCCTTAGAAAATATATACATATGTACATAAAAAAAAAGTTAGTCCCATCTAGCAGCTTCATCCATATATTTATCTAATCTATTCTTAAAACTACCCAGAGAGGAGGCTTCTATCACATGTCTAGTGAGCCTATTCCATTCATCTACCACACAATTTGTAAAACAATTCCTCCCAATCTCCTTCCTAAACCTATACTTATCAAGCTTAAACCCATTGCTACGTGTCCTGTCATGTTCACTAAGTATAAGAACCTTACCCAGATCCCCTTTATTATATCCTTTTACCCATTTGAAGACTTCAATCAATTCCCCTCTGACTCTTCTCCTTTCCAATGTATGTAGATTTAGTTTTCTGAGCCTTTCACCATAAGGTAAGTTCCTTACTATGGATTGTTTAAATTGTATATTGTAGATGCATGATCAGACACAATCCTATGGATGCATTTTGTGGGAGGGTTTTGATAGATGCGGATGACCTTTGATAGGCCCTTGTAGCTTTTATCATCCGTGAAATTATGTTATGTTAAGTGGACCATGTCTTCCTTCTCTGCATTGCAGAGTTAACACTTTACTTCTCCACCTTCATGTCTTTTTCTGTCCTTTAGAGTAAGTGTATTTGTTCTGGCTCTAAACCATAGTGATGAGCTTTCACTGTTATCACAATATTCTATTTCTTTTATTTTATCTTTACATTTTTGTAAATGCTTATGCTGACTTTGCTTTTCTTTCCACCATCTTTCATCTAATTCATACATCAAACCATTTATTTCTTTTGTACTAATTCTTTCTATTTGTGTTATGTTTTTACTGATTGGGCTTAGTTGTTTTCTGTGGTCTTTGATCCATTTTTAGTTCTCAATTTTCATTTTATCTTTTATCGTCTTTAACATTTCATTCTTTCTTTGATGCTTCGCAGATATTGCAATTGGTAAACATTACAATCAGTGGCGCGAATGATGGGATGTAAAATATTTTGTCTGTGTTCCAATGTTTCACCTTTTTGGAGTAAATTCAAGGGGACTGCTTGTGCAGGGGTTTATCACTGCAGGGGGGACCCCCCTACGATGATCCTGAGTTTCAATCAATTGGGGGGGTCTGGGGGACATAGCCCTCCAATATATAATTATTTATAGAATAATGTAAAAATAGCGCCGGGTATATTTGAACTACGACTCAAACATGCATTAATATGAATACGCAGGCGAATGAAACATACACGCAAAGAAAATACACTTTTTTGGCACGCCGCCGATCTTCATGTTTACCTTGCAATTTATTGTTTAGGATTCTGGTCTCAGTAAACATGTAGACGAGCACCCAGCCGTAAAAAATTATTTTTTGTAAATATTATCATTCACCTGTGTCATTTCTGATGTCATACCCCACCCCCAACCCCTATTATAATTTGCAAAACGATTAAAAGCGCTGACAAGATGTAGTTAAAGCATTCACCTCTGTAAATGTAAAAACATTATCAAAATTAGGATTATATACTGGGGGGATGTGCTCCCCCGCCCCCAATTTAATGAAACTCAGGATCATCGTAGTGCGGTCCATGCATCGTGTTTACCCCCCCACGAGTCGTCCCCTATAAATGTACTCCAAAAACATGAAACATTTTGGAACACGGACAAAATAGTACATCTTAACGGCCGGGCCGCTCATCTACATATTTACCCTGGTCTCTATCAAAGATAAACCAATTTTACCCCCGAGTATGCATATTGGTGCATACCTTGGAGCTCCCAGGATTTTTTTTTTTTTTTTAATTCTATAGAGCCCATCTGGCAACTGGTCCGGTCTCAGAGTTTTCGCGGATGCTTTGGCGCGCTCATTCCCCGCAATTCCTACATGTCCAGGAACCCAGCAGAAGATAATCTTGACATCTGCCCGGCTCGCCAAAACCGTGGCGTCACGGATTCCGCGAACCAGGGGATGCGGAGATTCCAATGCCCCGAGAGCACTCAGGGCGCTTTGTGAGTCGCTATAGATCACAATCCGGTCTCCGAACCGGGCACGTCGCGTAATCTCCCGTACCGAGTGGTGTATTGCCACCAGCTCGGCCGTGAAGACAGACGCAGCGCCTGGTAGAGCCCCGCTGACTTCAAACAGAGGGGATACGGCGTGGAAGCCGACCCCCTTTTGGGACTTGGAGCCATCCGTATACACTGGCACGGTTCCAGCATGACACGATGTGTGCTCCAAAAAGGTTGAACGCAATACTCCCAGCGCAGTACAAGCTTTGGGAGCAGAGGCGTGGCGACAAATAGCCAAATGTGGTACCCTTCAGGGTGGCGTCCTGGGCAGAACCAGGGGCGCCACTGGCCCGAGAGCTATATCTACCTCTCGAAGGAGTTTCCTGGCCCTAAACCCAAAGGGCTTAGGGTATGACTGGCATCTCTCGGCGGCATAGGCACCATCGAGATCAGCTGCGGATGCTGTTGGTGCCTGAGGGAGGCGCCGGGCTCGCACGTACCGGCGAGTGATGCACTGCACGCGGCGCAGAGCGAGTGGCATCTCCCCAGCATCGACCAACAGGCTCTCAATGGGGGAAGGGCGGAAGGTACAGGTCGCAAGGCGAAGGCCGGTGTGGTGGATCGAATCCACCTTCCGCAATAAACGCTTGGCTGCGGATGCATAAAACTCGCATCCGTAGTCGAGCTTCGAACGAAAAAGGATCGATAAAAAAGTAGGGCAGTAGCCCTATCAGCGGAATGGAGAATGTCCATGGCGCGGGTACAAGAGACCCTAAGGCTGCAAATATGAGCCTCCCAGGTGAGGCGTCGGTCGAATACAAGTTCAAGGAAACGGTGCGACTCAACCCCATCCGGGCACACCCCATTAAGAAACAAATCTGGGTTGGGGTGAAGCCATGGATGGCGGCAGAAGTGCACCACCTTAGTCTTAGCCAAAGAAAACCGAAACCTGTGCGCTTCGGCATAGCGAGAGACGCGGTTCAATGCCTGTTGGAGTCGACGCTCCAGAGTTGGCATCTGGGCTGCGCCAAAAGAGATCGAAAGGTCGTCCATGTAGAGCGCAGCGAGAACATCTTCCGGCAGCACCGAGGTGATGCCGTTGATGGTCAGGGCAAAGTGTGACACTGAGGACACTTCCCTGCGGGACACCCTCTTCCTGCTCCTTTGGGCCGGAGAGAGCTCCCCCCACCCGTACGCGGAATCGACGATCTCGCAAAAATTCAGATATAAACATTGGGAGGTGTCCTCTCACCCCCATTGTGTGGAGAGTCTCCATGATACCGTATCGCCATGCAGTATTATAGGCCTTCTCCAGATCAAAAAACACCGTGGCGTAGTGCTGTCTACGAAGGAAAGCCCAGCAGGACGGCATTTTCCAGTCGGAGCAGAGCATCCGACGTGGAGTGGAACTTGGGGAAGCCGCACTGTGCGGAAAACAGATGTCCTCCGCTGTCCAGGAAAAAGGCTAATCTAACATTTACCAATTTCTCCATCAACTTGCACATGCAAGAGGTTAGAGAGATTGGGCGGAAACCGGTCGGAGTAGAGTGATCTCTCCCCAGTTTGCGAAAGGCGAGCACAGTAGCAATTCGCCAGGAGTCTGGGAGAAGACCTTCCACCCAGATCCTGTTGAACAAATCTAACAGAAAGGCCATGCCTCGCTCACCTAGGTGTCGAAGCATGGCGTACGGGACATTGTCCGGACCATGGGCGGTGTCTGCGCACGAAGCGAGAGCGGAACGCAACTCGCTCACAGTAAACTTGTCGTTGAAGGGTTCTCCGCCTCTGGAAGTAAAGTCCAGCCGGCGGCCTTCCGCGACATCACGATGTGCATTGAATGCTGGCGGAGCAGCATCCCGGCTAGAGAATGCGGAGAAAGCGGTCGCGGGGTCCGAGATTGCGGTCCCATTCTCCTGCGAGAACTTGCCCCGAATCTTTTTGACTCGCTTCCACACCTCTGCTAAAGGGGTCTTCCCGTTAAGTGAAGAAACGTATGCCTGCCAAGAGCGGTGGGTGTGCTTCGAAATATACCGGAACCTTGCCCTAGCACAACGAAATTCAGCGACAGTGAAATCGTATTGATGGCACAACCAGATGTTTCCAAAATGTCTTCTCAATAAGCATTGTTTACAGATCTCATGGTAATTGAGTGTCATATTTGCTAGTCTCTGGGAAACGGACAAAATATTATGGGAACGCGAACGGGGAAGCTCGCGGGGTATGGATCTTCAGGTTGCCCCTAAGAATTCAAGAACAACGATTACCATGGTCATTGAGATCTTACCTGCAGTACTGATTAATTTGTAAGTTAGTATAGAATTTGATACTGCATATCGGCGTATCGAATTTAAAATTGTATTGGCTGATTAAATACGAGAACTTTTTCGTCTTTTACTTGTAAGTTTATTTCGTAGAAATAAGATTTGATGGTGGAACAACATAAAGTAGAACCAAAATTAGCAAATTTACATTTAGGCGCCGCAATTATGTACTTGGTTGTCTAACTAAATGTTATTCCTAGTTTGGATCAGCTCAAATTTTAGTTGGACGTATTGCATTTACATACGTAACAGCAAATAAGTTGGCATGTTTAACATAATTTCATAACATAATTTCACGGATGATAAAAGCCATAAAGGCCTATCAAAGGTCATCCGAAAATATATAAATCCCATTCTTCCCATTGTGATAGTGTGAGGTAACATTTTCCCCTGCTTCACTTATTTCTTAAACGGATATGTGTGTTTTGATGATAAATTAAAACCGAATTCTGGTTGATCATTTGTTGTTGAAATGGAGGTGGTAGGGGGGCTGGATAACGATTTCTCTCTCTTTGTTTGGTAGGCTAGGTTATGTGATCAAACGAAGCTTCCTGAGGATAAAGGAAAATATTGAGCTGGATTCGTGATTCCGTTGTAAATTGCGGGAACAAGTCTCGAAAAGGCTTGTGACACTAACATCACAACTGATCAAGGTGTTTGAGCGAGTATTGAGAGAATAGGGGGCTTTTAACGATGGGGAGCACGGGTTCAGAGAGGGTCGTTCCTGCTTATCACAATTACTAATACACTATGAGACAATTTAGATGGCCTACTGGGCGGAGAAAATACTGATGTGATTTACCTTGATTTCGCCAAGGCTTTTGACAAGGTGGACCATGGTATACTTCTAAGAAAGCTGAAGGCACATGCCATTTCTAGCAAAATTGGAATACGGATTCATGTTTTTTTTTAGAAATAGATAAGCACCAAACAGTAATAGTTGAGGGGATTGAACCACAACCCAGCAGGGTAGAGAGCAGAGTCCCACAGGGATCAGTCCTCGGCCCAATTCTATTCCTAATTATGGTATCTGACATAGATGAAAACTTAAGATACTCAAGAGCAACATCATTCGCAGATGACACCAGGACTTGAAAGGCCATACGAACACAATAGGATGCGGATCTGAGGCAGAAAGACCTTAATACAGTACTGACCTGGGCAGATGATAGCAATATGTCCCTAAATGGCAAGAAATTTGAGCTATTGAGATACGGTAATGATCAGGACATCAAAAGATCAACAGGGTATGGATGTCGAAGCCAAGGTATAGAAGCAAAAGATCAGGTCAATGACCTTGGAGTACTTATGAGCAGTGATGGTGCTATTTTGCATCACTACACCAAATCATGCAAAGCAGCCAGACAGCTCACTCGGTGGGCCCTGAGGATTTTCAGATCTAGGGAGGAGGTGTGTATGCTGATCATATGAAAGTCGCTTATCCTACCTAAGCTGGAATACTGCTGTCAACTATGGTCACCAAACAAGAAAGGGGACATCGTGGAGATCGAGGGTCCTCATAGATCCTTCACCTACAAAATAGAAGGAACCCAGATTATGAATTACTGGGAGGCACTAAAACCTAAAATTATACTTACTGCAGAGAAGAAAAGAGAGAGAGAGAGTAACAAGGAGTAACAAGGTAAGAAGGTACCCTAGAAGACCTTACGGTCCATTCAATGAGGGTACCTTTGGACTAGCAGTCGAGCGGGCACATCTATGCTCAAAAGCTTTACGTCCTTTCACGGCCATTTTTCACGACCCTGTCTAGTCTTGACTTGAACTGGTCAACAGATTCACTGTTGACAACTTCCACTGGAAGTGCGTTCCAACTACCGCAGATACTGTACGTGAAAAATTTTCCACACATATTGCAGGTGTAACGCTTCAGTTCAAGTTTAAAGCCGTGATTTCTTGTTCTGCTCTCAACAAGGGTGAAAATATCCCTGTAGTCAACATTGTCAAACCCTCGAAGTATTTTAAAAACTTCGATGAGCTGACCACGCAGTCTACGGGTTTCCAACGAGAACAGATGTAATTCCCTTAATCTATCTTCATAACTTTTATGTCTGATAGAGAGAATCAGTTTGGTTGCCCTGGCTTGCATGCGTTGCAATCTCGCGATGTCCTTTCGAAATGAAGGACTCCCAAATTGTACGGCATACTTCAGGTGCGGTCGGAAAAGTGAGTTGTACAAACACACTACAATCTCCTTATTCCGATATCCAAACTGGCGCTTTATGTAGCCTAGCATCCTTTGGGCCTTTTTCTCCGCCTCAATGCACTGTTTCGAGAACTTGAGGTCACTAGTGATTGTAATACCCAAGTCCTTCTCGGTGTCGGTGGATTCAAGAGCAGTGCCCTTAAGGATATACTGAGATTGAGGGTTTCGGTGGCCGATATGCATCACTTTGCATTTGCTCACGTTAAAAGGCATTTGCCACGTGTCCCACAACTCCCCAATATTCAGAAAATCTTCCTGCAGGTGGGCAGTATTTCCATCCTTTGCAACGTTCATACCAAGCTTGGTATCGTCGGCAAATTTGGAAATCTTGGCAACCATGTCACCGTCCATATCGTTGACGTAGATGAAAAATAGTAGTGGTCCCAGGACAGAACCTTGAGGCACCCCGCTAGTAACGGGCACCCACTCAGAAGCTTATCCATTCACCACCACCCGTTGCCGTCTGCCACTTAGCTAGCTCTCTATCCAACCGGCTACTTTTCCGGCTATGCCCAGCACTCGCACTTTCCGGAGAAGGCGGCGGTGTGGTACCTTATCAAAGGCTTTGTTAAAGTCTAAGTAGACCACATCCAGTGCCTTGTCCCGATCGTGCTCACTGAACACGAAGTGGAAGAATTCGACATGGTTCGTCAGGCATGACCGTTGCCTTCGGAAGCCGTGCTGGGAACTCCTCAGTAGCAGCTTTGACTCTAAATGCGACGTCATTTTGTCCACCATCATGCTTTCCATGAGTTTACCGACTATCGAAGTCAGACTGATAGGTCGGTAGTTCGACGGTTGGCTACAGTCTCCTTTTTAAAGATCGGAGTCACCTCCACTTCACGCCAGTCTCTAGGAACGCATTCGTTCCGGATTGACGTGTTGAAGATTACGCTCAGGTGACGTGACACTTGATCGCGCACTTCTTTCAACACTTTAGGTAGAAACCCATCCGGGCCAGGTGACTTATTCGTAATTAGGTCACTGATGTTCTTTCTATTTCTCGTTCGGTGCAGTCCATATCCTCCAACTTTTCCCCCGAGTAGGAACTCGTTGGCTGGGGGATGGGACCACACTCTTCAGTAAACACTGAAGAGAAGTAGTCGTTGAGGAGGTTAGAATTTTCTGCAGCTAGGTGCTTTAATGTCCCATCTTCATTCCTCAAAGGGCCAATCGTTCGACAAATTGGTTTACGGCTGTTTACATATCCAAAAAACTCTCGCCTCTCAGAGTTCCTCAGGCCGCTTAGCCGCCCTTATGCTGGACTTCACTGTCTTGGCTAGCCTCCAGTATTCGTCAAAGTCACCCGAGATCTTCGATTGCCGGTACACATTTCTCTTCTCCCTAAGCAGTTGGCCGATTTCTCGATTAAACCACTCTGGTTGAACAGAAGACCGACGGGGGCATTTCAGAGGGATGAAACGCGATTGAAGACTCATGAATGTGGTTTTGAAACTGTTCCACGAGTCTTCAACAGAATCGCACACTTCTAGCCTCGCGTCAGTCAGTCCAGCACGAAAACCTGCAAATTCTGCTATTATTAAATCAAGTTTCCTTGATTTACTAGTTGCAGGCCCTGCCTTGTGGACTTTGACTACAAATCTAATTAGTCGGTGGTCACTGCCACCGAGCTCTTTGCCAACAGAGAGGTCCTCAACGATGTCATCCTCAGAGGTGAAAACCAAGTCGAGGATATTGGCTCCTCTCGTTGGCTCTCTTACCCATTGAGTCAGGAACTCGTTGTTCGCGAACTCCAGGAGTAGTGCGTTCTCGCCACAGGGTTCTCTGGTTTCCAAGTCAACTTGTGTGTTAAAATCTCCCATGACGATACACACTCTGTCTTCGACAAGTTTTCCTAGTCGCTGGTACAGATCTCTGCCCTTTTCAATGAGTTGGGCAGGAGGTCTATAAAGCACCAGGGTCCTGTATTTGGCAGGACCTATCTCTAGGTCAACACCTAGTAGTTCATGGTCGGATACGATGTTGCAATCCGTCGAGTTGAGAGTATCCTTGACATACAACATCACACCGCCAACCTCTCTATCTGGCCTATCTTTCAGGAAGAGCTGGTAACCGGGAATCGTGAATTCACCTTCAAAATCTCGGCTTGAGGTTTTTACCCACGACTTCGTTATGGCCACCATCTCAGGTTTTTCTGTTGCTACGAGGCCACGGAGCTCAAGAAACTTGTTCCTGATTGACCTAGCATTGAACAGAAGAACTTTAAGGGAGTCCCCTAGTGTAGGACTCCCTACGCTCTTCTGTTTACCGGCTTCTCTTTTTTTGTGGTCACACCCTTTTTGACGACCTCCGAGAAGGTCGTTTCAGAAGTGACATGGGCGTGCTGGCGCACGTCCGCTTTCGCTGTTTCGAACGCTCCTTTGGGTGCGTTCCACGACATCTTGAATTATGTTGGCGAGAAAGGCCTTCCCTCTAAAGGAGATGTACCCGGTCCCTTTGGTGGAGGTCGTCCCTACCGATAAAGGTTCGATAGGGGTCCACGAAGAAGACTCCTTCTGCCTTGCAGATATCCGCCAACCTTCTGTTTACTGTACGTTTCTCTCGTGGGCGGTTCGAGATGGACCTCTTCTCGGAAGCATCCCAACCATGACACGTTTACGGGTTTTAAGCCCTATTTCATCCACGGCTCCTATCACTGTTTGGATGGTCTTACCACTGAGGCCAACCTTACCCCCTCTGAGGTAGAGGTCATTGCCACTCACCATCAGAGCAACAACTGAATTCTCATTAATCTGAGCTTTCTCTGCCTCTACTCTGATGTTGTGGTTACCCCGTCCTGGCAGGCAGCTTACCTCCACGCTAGTGCGAAGGCGGGCCGCTAGCAGCGGCTGCAGATCCCGTGTTTGCGAGTCACCAATGAGGGTTACCTTCGGACACTTGGTCTCTGAAGACGGGGTTTTCCCCTTGTGGAAGAGGCCTCCCATTTTCCTCTTTACTCTCCACATTCTTATCCTTCTTTTTCTTCTATTTTTGGTTCTTCTTCTTTTGTTTTAACTTTATAATTTTTCTTCTTTTTTCCTTTCTTCTTTTTCTCTTTTTCTCTCGCCTCAGATGATGCCGGCATCTCCGCTTGGGTACCAGGGGATTCTGACACGTCAGTGGGCGGCGCCTCTTCTAGGCATCGAATCTGAGCTGCGTGAAGGGCTTCGAGTTTCTACAACTTTCTTTCAAGGATTTTAGCTCTCTCCTCTGAGGCTCTATAGAGGTCTTTCAGGTTATTCACCTCTCGCGTCATTATACAGGTAGTGCAGATACTTTCCGCGCTGCATTTTGAGTAGCAGCCCTTCTGAAAATCAACGCACCACTTTTCTAACTGGCATGTTGCACAGTTGTGTTTTAGACGAACGGGTCCTTTTTGCTTGTCATTTTCAGAGCTTTCTCTCTCTCTTTCTCTGTGAAAACTGGTGACCAATCAATGATAAAAAAAGAGGAGTTGGTGAGTTCTCCCCGTGTGATTCTTTCCCGCCTATCCATCAGAGAGGTTTCGGATCTTTCAGAAGGCACGCTCCATGTGCTGCTGTTCGTCCGACCGAGTCGTCAAACCTCGGCGTGCCGTGGCTCCCAACCAAGCAGCACTGACGGTCCCCGAAGGGGCCTTCGATTTCTCACCAGGTGAACAACGAAGCACCCCCGTACTAAACTCCTACTAGTTCCCTTCACGACGGCCAAGATCTCGGAGCAGCGTTCAATGGATATCCCGCCACACCAAGAGACTCGACCCAAGGCTTTTTATTGGCCTGACAACCAACCTGGGAACAAAGGGCCGTCACCTCGAACCGATGCTACCAGAGACACCCGTCAACGGTCACTGGAAATGGTCAATAATTACGCGCCAGGGAAGGGGCTAACGGGGCACTACCCTCATCCCATTCATCGTGCCCCAACGCCTAGGACACCTCTAGTCCTAGTCTCTCGCAACCAGTGAGCGTCGATTGGCGTTGTTTATAGAGGTTCCAAAGCCTCTCTCCTGACGCATGAGGTAGCTGCCAGGTCCTTATATGTAGATAGAAGGAAAAAAGGGAAAGAGTGACACGATAGTAGTAGGCTGCTTTGTTTTTTTGTTTTTTTTCTTTTTGTATACGTGGGAGAGTTAGGATAAAAGTAAAAAAAGGAGAAGAATAGAAGTAGAAAAATGAAGGAATAACGCACAGGGGTACCCAGAAGAGGTACCCCCCGACATAGCTCGAAAAGTCAAAGGTACACACAAGCTCTCTTCCCGCGACAAGGGGGTGTCACCTCTCTCTCTACTTGAGAGAGAGAGCGAGAGAGAGAGAGAGAGAGAGAGAGAGAGAGAGAGAAAGAGATATATATATATATATATATATATATATATATATATATATATATATATATATATATACATATAGTAATCTATGTGTGGAAAATCATGGAGGAAATAGGCCCGAATGTGGGTATAACGGAAAACAGGAACCCCAGAAGGGGAAAGTTGTGTACCATTGAGCACTCCATGGCAACACCACAAAAAGCGAAGACTTTGCTTTACCACAGCTTTAGGAAGAATGGTACGAGATTGTTCAACGAAGTCCCAAGATCTGTGAGGGACTTAGGAGTGAACATAGGCACTTTCAAGAGGTCCTTGGACAAGTGGTTGGCTGAACTACCAGGCCAACAACCAACACCTGGCTACATCTGTTTAAGCTCCAACACCCTACCTGAGGCTGTTCAGGAGGCCACTAGAGCACATTAATAGCCTTGTGTAGGTGGAGGGCCGACTCAGCTCAACCACTTTAGGGCTGAATACTTCAAAAGTATATCTTTTTTTTTACCAAAATGCTGCTCTATATATAGCTATTATACCTAACATAGGCTATACAAAATTTAGACGATCGGAATTAAGCAGATTTTTAATGACACTTTTATGTTTTATTTATTCATGTAGCTTTAAAACAAACTTTACATTTTACACTTAAGCGCTGAAAAAATGGACCAATCAGCGTCGCGATAGATTTTTAGGAACAATTTAAGTTCAAACACATGCAAACATAAAAGACGCTGAAATTGGCTAAAGATTTTTTGTTTTGAATTCTTGGACGAAATACAGTTATTTATATGTCGCTACCGGGTAAAGAAGGTAACGGTTCAGGAGATTCCAAAATGCCTTCGCTCAGTAAAACAAACTGTGAGGACCAATATAGTGTGAACTAATCATATAATTTCATAGGAGTTCAAACTGTTCGTCTTTGAGGAGGTGGTTTTGAGTCAGATGCAATTCCATAATGTGGTTCCAGCACCACAGTGGGTCGTTAGAAAACGGTCAGCTGATTTAGAGCCAACAATAAACCTATGGAGAGAAAGAGTAAGAGTCGGTTCAGACGTTTCATAAATTATCAAATTACAGGTAGGTCGACCTTTTTATGCCACCTTTTGTTGTAACGGGATATGACGATTGTTACAGGGAAAGAAATATTGATTAGGTTTGGCTATTCTTTCCTGTTCAATACACTCAGCAAAAATTTCTTTGTTCCTAAAACTGTTCATATTCTGCCATCATTTATTACGTTTTATACATATTTAAATCCTAAAACTACATTAACTAGGTCTATGGTCCTGTCTACGCTTCACCTTGGAGTGGTTGGACTATGCAGTAGGTAGGCTTCAGTGGCGGATCCAGGAATAAAATTTTGGGGGGCCCACTAGATTTTTTTCGAACTACAATAAAAGAGGTGAATATGCTTATTATTTTGATGAACAGTTTTATTGAATATTAACCATCCAACAGCTGTAAAAAAAACAATAAAGGTAATTGCAATTGCTGTACTGGAAAAGTATTTGGCAAATGATAAATATTTAATAAAACATACATTTGAGTGCACTGTTACAACAACATCTAACACAGGGGGATGACTCGCTGCGATCTAGCAAAACCACCCCATCTAACACAGATAAATAGAAGAACGTGGTGCTCACAAAAACATCAATTTCCAATTTTTATGGACGAATGCATCGATCACGCTGTTTGAGGCAATGCCAATTTCGTTGTGAACACCAAGCAGCGTTAGACCGTTGAGGCGCTCTTGACCCATAGTGTTCCTCAAATAAGTTTTCAGTCGCTTAAAGGCTGAGAATGACCGTTCCGCTTCCGCATTCGAAACGGAAAGGGTGATCAAAACTTGGAGAAGCCTGGCCAAGTTTGGATACGTTCGAGTCTTGACATGAGCTGGAGCATCTCCAACAGTCAAACTTTATTGTTGTTGAAAACCAGTGCTCTGCTTCCGCTTTGACAAGGCTCAAGCTCTCGATGTCAGCCTCGTAAACCTGTGCCGCCTTCAGTAAAGCTCCAATATCCCTGTTAGCGCCGTTGAGCAGATGCTCGATGTTAAAGACAGTCATAACGGTGTCGTCCTGGAACCGACGCCGTAACTCACTCAAGACCTGATCAAGAAACGGTATGTATACAGATCGGCGGGAATACTCTTCTGCTGTTTGAAAAGGTACATTATCACGTTGCGTCTGTCGTTTGCAAACTCGGGGCATGGGAATGGTATCGTGCGTTGAACAGATCTCGTGCAGGAGCTCCTCTGCTTTCGTGAAGTTGTCGTGAAATCTGGTATTGACATCTTCCCTGACTCTCGTAGCATATGCAGATAGATCAACCGTAGGAGATTGCAGGGCTCGGCTTGGTTCCACAGTGTGAACCAGCACGGACTTAGCGACGATGAGGTCAATCAAAAACTGCGGCTCTTAGATGGCGATCAGCAGTAGTCCCGCTGTCGCATCCGAATTGCTATCATCTTCAAGGAAGATGGCCACAACGGTAGCAGTTTGATGAAAACAACGACGGAATCGTGTCGCTCAGCCTATCTAGTAGCGCAGAGGCCGAGTAACTGCTGCTGCATCGAGGATGTATGGTGTTTCACCAGCTGAGCAAACCTCATAGAACGCATGTTCGAGGAATTAACGTAGTTAAAAACCTCGTTAAGGGGCGGGAGAGCAAGTTTGACTTTTGTGTCCCAAGCCTTAGTCAACACAAGGTTCAGCCGATGATTGCAGCAGTGGATCACCTTCGCGAGTGGATATTCTTGTTGTATAACTGCTGCACACCCGCGAAACTTGCCCATCATGACACTGGCTCCATCAAAACAGAGACCGCAACAGCTGTTCATGTAGAGACCGACACAATCTACTGTGCTGAGAAGATGAGCCAGTTCTTCTCCAGTCAAGTCTACGGCATGAACGAAGCCCAGAAAGTCCTCTCTCAATTAGTCGTTGCTGAAGTGACGGACGCAGATGATGGCTTGTTCTTTCTTCGCAGTATCCGTCGTCTCGTCCATCATGATAGCAAAGATTTCAGCAACTTGAGATACCACCTTCTCTTGCACTAGTCTCCCTGCAAATAAAGATAAAACTTAAATATTTATTGCATTATTCTGCATATGTATGGAAATGCAAAAGCATAAAAAATAACAGTGAAAATAGTAAATGGACAATTTTTACCCGATATTTCGATGAGTTCATTTTGGGTAGTCTTGCTAATGTGAGTACAATTCTTGTTGGATGTCATTAGGAGCTTCGCTAATTCAGCATCGCCGCCATTGGAGCGGTACCGCAACAGCGCTCGAAAAACTCCTTCTCCAGTTACACTTGGAGTGGACAAATCTATTGGACCGTCGTCACGGTGCCCTCTAAGAGGAAGCATATTGCAGCCACAAAACAGTACAGTCTCAACAACTGGGACAAGCAGACGACGGTTGCTCTTAATTTGCTCCTTCCTTTTCCCAGTCATCATGGCATCAATAGCCCACGTTGGATGGCGGGTAGTGTCCAGAAACAGTTGCATCCTAACCATACTGGTTGTATGATAGCCGTTGCCGTATGGCTGCTGAGCATCTCAGTAGCTTTTTTATATTTTTGCATTGGCTGCAAAACTAGTGTCCCAGCTTCGTTTGTCCGCCAGTTCCAGCTTGTTAACCAGCAAACAAAACACAATCGACGCAATAGCCGCCTTTCTTTGACGCCGAGTATTTAAGCCAAGGGTACGTGGAACACCATCCAGGTTGAAAGCGTCTCTAAAGATGGCGGTCTTTGATGAATAACAGCAAGTTTATCGGCGTCCATTACTTGCGTATTCAAAACAAAATTGGCGATTTCAACTGGGGTAGGCTGTTTCTCACTCGAAACGGTCGAAACATCAGTTGCCTCTTCGGTAACTAGGTAATGTTGATTACAGGAAGTCGGTGTTGAAGTGCTTGTCTTTGGCTCCATCTCATGTCTTCATGGCTCCTGGCCGATTTCGATTTGAAAAATTAGTTATTTTTTTCCGCTTCATCGTGATCACCTGATAAATGTACCACAGTTCTAGCTTTTATAAAGAAAGAAGGAAGGAAGATAGGAGGAAGATAAGAGAAGGAGAGACCAAAGGAACTAGGATAGGAGACGTAACTGAATAAAATTCGGGAGGGGCCTAACCGAGGCAGAGATATCAGTGGAGGATTTAGATAGGGCCTAAAAAGGGGACACAGGGCCAATGGCACAACCCCATACATTACACTAATATCAGTAAAGGTATAGCCTAATATTGATAATTGAGTAAATTATTAAAAATGCAAGACATCAACAGCTAAAAGTAAATTAGGAAGGGGTGTGCAAAAGGTCACAATTATACCATAATTAATTGGCACCAGGTATCAGGGGAGAAAATAGCCAAGTTTTGGTATCAAAATAAGGCCTTCTGTCATATATATATATATATATATATATATATATATATATATATATATATATATATATATATATATACACTGGGACATAAACCAGAAACCAGGTTAGGCCTTGGATAAATGTAAAAGCCAGAAGATATCACCAGTCGCAGTACATCTCTTAATATCTTGTTGTACATACTGCTTATACTTAACCAATATAAAATAAGTATGCAGCATTCGAACCACTAAACATACATAACAGATAAAGGGCACAACTGGGTTAGGCTATCGTTATTTCTCCAACTAATATGTGATCCGCATGAAGCCTACTAGGCTACCAACATAAGGCTAATAGCGAAATATTTACTCCAGATGTCAACCATAGATATAAATGAAAATGCCTAAAATAGTACTCACACAATATTTCCAAAATAATTAATGAACTATAAAAGGAAATGAGATTACGTTAAAACACGTGGCTTGCAAAAGAGCGTCGGTTGGCGCGCTATCGCCGTAGTATTTAACCTCTAGTTTAACTAAATACCTACCAAAATGCAAAATGAGCCCCTAAAAAGTGAAAAGCTTAACAAAATATAGCGTGAGTACTTACTTTAAGCGGGGAAGATCAGATAAAACCAAGAAACACGAATATTTTAACAGCGCTGAACAACTAAAAGCAGTTGTCTTGAACTGAAAGAAGGGAATGATGTTTCCTCTTTCGAAGAAGTGGCGGGAGTTTTAAACTGCCGATCTTGGGGAAGATATGATAAGAGAGCTGGCAATTGACCAGCAATTCTCTTTTGTTCCGTGTTCATACTGGATTTAATTATCCCGCTGACAATCAGAAGAGCGTACTGATGTTGATGACTCCCTTAAATTCATATTTCTATGGAATTACTTTCAGTTCAAATATGACTGGGAAGCCAATTTCTTAGGAACAACATCAGCCTGACCAAAAATTATGGGATAGAAAACACCAATATTTTAACAAAAAATATTTTAGAAAAATATTTTAGAAAATATTTTAGAAAAAGTGCCGGAAAAGAATGTCACATTTTTTAATGACTGTGCATATTTTTGTCTGAAATATGAGAGTAATTGAATATTAAACATATTTAATATTGAATTTTGATGGTAAATCAGAGGAAATGATATATATTGGTTTGTTTTAGAACAATTTTTTCCCACCATGGCCTCCTGTGATAATATTTAAGGGTTGGTTTCCATTATCTGAGGGGGGGGCCATGGCCCAATGCCCCCGTCCCTAAATACGCCACTGTATCTACATGATGTAAATATATGATGTAGACTGACATAGGCTCATAGGATCCTTAGGGCCCTAGGGGCGCCAACATAGCTTCTTAGTTCGGGCGCCGGCATGGCTCATGAGGGCATGGCCCCACTGACCCCCTCAGATACGCCTATGTCCGAATGCGCAAACAACTAGAAAAATATGAAGATGCAATAATGATGAGAAAAAATGCCAATATTTTAACATATTCCTTCACTCGATTTTTTTTTTTTTTTTGCTTACAAAGACTATAGAAAGAGTGAGTTAACTTGAAGAGTGGGGAGTCGAGACATTACTAACAGAATCGTACATATTAAAATTATTATATCGTACATATGAAAATTATTATAAACACAAGTGTATACACATGCCACTTTATATACGTGACCAGGATTTAATAAAAAGGGAGGTCACATTTAGAACGAGGCGTCAATTTTTCGTTAGTTTACATTTGCTATTTTCACACGTACGAGTACCTTACCGTACTACCAGCCTGGTTCCTAGGTGATTAAAAAAGGCGGATTAGTTTAATTAATATACACTCTGTTTGATGCGCCTTTCTTTTAACGTATTTAACAAGCTTGCATTACTATAAAATAATATATTATTGCGTAGTATTTTACGAAATTTCCACTGGGCGACATTTCTCGTACTTGGCTCAATAAATATAAACAAAGTCGATAGGGAACCAGCGATGCCGAAACGTTTTAGCCATTTAGTGTTTTATTTATCCTTGAGAATGTGTTGGGTAGACCAATTGTAGTATATATTGCACATTTTTTTAAATTTATACTGCTACGTAAAATTGTAAATCTTTAATTCGATGTCGCCCAGTATGTTGAAATTGCCTTCATTGGACTAGAAATTATCATCACTAGGCGACGCTCAGACGTTTTTTCGCCTATACACTGAGAAAAGGATTCGCTTCGCTCTTAATAAGTTTTGTTTTAATTTGGGGTGAAGCTGCTCCCCCCCCCCCTGTATCCGCGCCTGGTAGGCTTGTATTAATCGAAAAACGCAATACGTAGGCTTCTGGCACCAAATTTGCTGGATTCATTAGTTAGGCCCAACCAAAGATGAATCCGCAAATTGGACGCGAATTGGTCCTATTAAATCCAAGCATGCCTTACTAATATATATAATGTAAAGATTCAATGTTATATGAGAAATATGATGGTATTTGTAATACATATATATATATATATATATATATATATATATATATATATATATATATATATATATATATATATATATATATATATATATATATATATATATATAAGCAAGCGAGCATGAAGCACAAGAAGGAGCAAAGGAAAATGGTTACACATCTGCTTTGATAAAACTGCCTAAGTTGTGTCTCGAGATAGAATTATCAAAGACGGATGTTTAATGAGGAGCCCGAGTAAACACAGCTGTTGATTCATATAAACCTACACAGCATATACAGGCTTCCTAGCTCCGCAAAGGGGGTGGAGAAATGTGAACACAAAAGAGGTAGGTGATCCCACGGTCATTTCCAGGCCACGCCCTCTGCATTAGGAGCGCATATATAAATAAGAAAAGGAGACAGTAAGAAGAATTCAGATTTCATTCATTGATTAAGACATTCAATCGTAACGAATTTACTTGCGTTCACGCTCTCATTTTAATCCACTGAATCTTGTCTCGCTCCTAACTCGTACCTGCGTTGATAATATATAGACTACTAGTATTCGCCTCGTACGCTCCGTGTCGCGCCGCTTGCACCGTAATATTCCGTTATTAGAATAAAGTGTTTATTTTCGTATGTCCATTTTTGCCTTAAAACCTTTGCTAAGCCCAGCCAAATAGAAGACCACCTTGCCGTCGGTGAGAGAGCTTGCGTGATATGCTTGAGTTAAGCTAACTAAGCTGGGGGACTTTTAGTCCGGTAGGGTCACCCATGCCAGTAAGGTAGCTGTAGTAGGATCCAGACTAAGGGTTGTCAAACTTCGCTACCACTTCTTTGATGCGTCTCCTTGCATTCCCCTACCAACCTTTTCAATTCTGTTAGTACTAAGTTTCACCAACTCTCTTCAACTGTCAAAAAAAACAATAACAAAAAACAAACGTTCATCTCTATTACACATAAGGTGTTTATTAATAAAGGCCTCACCAGCTCCCTTATGCCGCGTAAGAAGAGAGGCTTTGGAACATCTTTAAATAACGCCTTGGAGCACTCATAGGTTGCAAGAGACTGAGAGTGAAGGGATCTCAGGCGTTTGGGGGTACGATTAATGGAGAAATGCTAGGTACCCCTTAGAAGCTTTCTCCTAACGTGTAATGGCCTGATCAGCCCCCTGTGACCGCTACTTGGTGAATAAAGGCTCAACTGATCTTTGGTGAGAGAGCTTTTGTGCTTTGCTGGTTGCCAGATCAGCTAAAGATCTCGGATAAAGTCGTGGGCACTTAGCTATACTATTTGCCGTAAGTCTGGCTGTTTTTGGTTGATTAGTAGGGATTAGTACAAAGACAGTTACACGTCAAGCACCCCTGTCGAAAAATCAAAGATCCGGTTCACTGGGGCTCTCGTGCTGCTTAGTTGGGAGCTGCGGCACGTTTGGGGACGTCCGGCCCAGGGGAGACCTTAGGGTTGGTGTGCTTGGTCAAAGGGTTTCTGTTCGCCGAACGACCGAAAACCTCCTGGAAATAGGCGGATGTGATTAGTGCGAGAGAGCTCATTCGTTGCTCTGATGGTCAGTGGAAACGAACTCTACCTGAGAGGAGGTAGGGTAGGCCCTATGGATAAAATCCTCCACACGGTCATGGGCACCGTGGACGATTGCGGGCTGAAAACCCGCAAGCGTGATTTAGTCGGGATGCTCCCGAGGAGAGGTCCAACACGGACCGCTCACTCGATGAACGTCTTTTGAAACCAGCCCCTGGCAGATTTGTGTACGGCAGAGAGGGTCTTTTTTGTGGAGCCGTACCGCACCTTTTATGGTAGAAATGATCTCTACCAAAGGGATGAGGTACATCTTTCCTTTAAAGGAAAGGCCTTTCTGTCGAACATCATCCAGGATGTCGTAGAGAGGACCCAAAGGAGTATCCGGCCCAGAGTGAGGGCATACGGAGGGCAGTACGCCCGTTTCACTCCTGGAACGACCTTCTCAGAGGTCGCAAAAAGGGGTGCCTCCTCGCCGACAAACAAGCCGGGAAACGGAAGAGCCTAGGGAGTCTTACGGTCGGGGACTTCCTGAAAGTTCTTCTGTTCAATGCGAGGTCGATCAGGAACAAGTTTCTTGAACTTCTTGGCCTCGTAGCGATGGAGGAACCTGAAATGGTAGCCATAACAGAGTCGTGGGTAAAAACCTCAGGCCGAGATTTTGAAGGTGAATTCACGATTCCCGGTTACCAGCTCTTCCTGAAAGATAGGCCAGATAGAGAGGGTGGTGGTGTGATGTTGTATGTCAAGGATATTCTCAACTCGACGAATTGCAACATCGTATCCGACCATGAACTACTAGGTGTTGACCTAGAGATAGGTCCTGCCAGATACAGGACCCTAGTGCTTTACAAACCCCCTGCCCAACTCTTAGAACAAGACAGTAGTCTGTACCAGCTGTTGGGCGAACTTGTAAAAGACAGAGTGTGTATCGCCATGGGGGATTTCAACACACAAGTTGACTGGGAAACCAGAGAACTCTGTGGCGAGAACGCACTACTCCTGGAGTTCGCGAACAACGAGTTCCTGACTCAATGGGTAAGAGAGCCAACGAGAGGAGCCAATATCCTCGACTTGGTTTTCACCTCTGAGGATGACATCGTTGAGGACCTCTCTGTTGGCGAAGAGCTCGGTAGCAGTGACTACCGACTAATTAGATTTGTAGTCAAAGTCCCGAAGGCAGAGCCTGCAACTAGTAAATCGAGGAAACTCGATTTGAAAAGAGCAGACTTTGCAGGTCTACGTGCTGGACTGACTGACGCATGGCTAGAAGTGTGCAAGGCTGTTGACGACTCGTGGAACAGTTTCAAAACCACATTCATGATTCTTCAATCGCGTTTCATCCTTCTGAAATGCCCCCGTCGGTCTCCTGTTCAACCAAAGTGGTTTAATCGAGAAATAGGCCAACTGTTTAGATAAAAGAGAAATGTGTACCGGCAATCAAAGATCTCGGGTGACTCTGACGAATACTAAAGGCTAGCTAGGACAGTGAAGTCCAGCATAAGGGCGGCTAAGTAAACTGATGAATTCCGAGTGGCGAGACTCTGTAAAGAGAATCCCAAGGAGTTTTTTTGATATTATAAGCAGCCGTAAACCAATCCGTCGAACGATTGGCCCTTTGGGGAATGAAGATGGGACATTAAAGCATTCAGCTGCAGAAAATGCTAACCTACTTAACGACTATTTCTCTTCAGTGTTTACTAAAGAGTGTAGTCCTATCCCCCAGCCCACAATTCCTACTCGGGGGAAAAGCTGGAGGATATGGATTTCACCGAAGGAGAAATAGAAAAGAAGATCACTGACCTCATGACGAATTAGTCACCTAGCCCGGATGGGTTTCTACCTAAAGTGTTGAAAGAAGTGCGCAATCAAGTGTCACGACACCTGAGCGTAATCTTCAACACGTCAATCCGGAACGAATGCGTTCCTAGAGACTGGCGTGAAGCGGAGGTGACTCCGATCTTTAAGAAAGGAGACTGTAGCCAACCGTCGAACTACCGACCTATCAGTCTGACTTCGATAGTCGGTAAACTCATGGAAAGCATGATGGTGGACAAAATGACGTCGCATTTAGAGTCAAAGCTGCTACTGAGGAGTTCCCAGCACGGCTTCCGAAGGCAACGGTCATGCCTGAAGACCTTGTAGAATTCTTCCACTTCGTGTTCAGTGAGCACGATCGGGACAAGGAACTGGATGTGGTCTACTTAGACTTTAAGAAAGCCTTTGATAAGGTACCACACCGCCGCCTTCTCCGGAAAGTACGAGCGCTGGGCATAGACGGAAAAGTAGCCGGCTGGATAGAGAACTGGCGAAGTGGCAGACGGCAACGGGTGGTTGTGAATGGACAGGCTTCTGATTGGGTGCCTGTTACTAGCTGGGTGGCACAAGGTTCTGTCCTGTGACCACTACTATTCATCATCTACGTCAACGACATGGACCGTGACATGGTTGCCAAGATTTCTAAATTTGCCGACAATACCAAGCTTGGTATAAATGTTGCAAAGGATGGAAATACTGCCCGCCTGCAGGAAGATCTTCAGAATATTGGGGAGTGGTCAGACACGTGGCAAATGCCTTTAAACGTGAACAAATGCAAAGTTATGCATATCGGCCACCCAAACCCCCAATCTCAGTATATCCTTAAGGGCAATGCTCTTGAATTGAGTGACACTGAGAAGGACTTGGGTGTAACAATCACTAGTGACCTTAAGTCCTCGAAACAATGCATTGAGGCGGAGAAAAAGGCCCAAAGGATGCTAAGCTACATAAAGCGCCAGTTTGGATATCGGAACAAGGGGATTGTACTATGTTTGTACAACTCCCTTGTCCGACCGAACCTCGAGTATGCTGTACAATTTTGGAGTCCTTCATTTAGAAAGGACATCGCGAGATTGCAACGCGTGCAAGCCAGGGCAACTAAACTGATTCCCTCTATCAGACTTAAAGGTATGAAGATAGATTAAGGGAATTACATCTGTACACGTTGGAAACCCGTAGACTGCGTGGTCAGCTCATCGAAATTTTCAAAATACTTCGAGGGTTTGACAATGTTGACTACAGGGATATTTTCACACTTGTTGAGAGCAGAACAAGAAATCACGGCTTTAAACTTGAACTGAAGCGTTACAACCGCGATCTGTGTGGAAAAATTTTCACGTACAATATCTGCGGTAGTTGGAACGCACTTCCAGTGGAAATGGTCAAAGTGAATCCGTTGACCAGCTCAAGTAAAGACTAGACAAGGTCGTGAAAAATGGCCGTTTAAGGACGTAAAGCATTTGAGACGAGATGTGCCCGCTCGACTGCTAGTCCAAAGGTACCCTCATTGAATGGACCGTAAGGTCTTTAAGGATACTTTTTTTCGTTGTTACTCTTTGTTAAAAACATTTAGCTTTGGAGTCAGATGAATAATTCGCCATAACGCCACCCTTCACCAATAAACTGGAACTCGTCGCGCCCTTATAATGTTGTAGTTACGGAAATAGATTCCCTGTCAACTGGACCTACATAACTGATAACCTTGTCGTCTACAATACCATTTACTTAACACCCTATAACTGGTGACCCGTCGTTTGACCGGACAGAGAAGGCATTAAGTAAAGAATGGACTCGTCAAGCAATCGCCAGATAGGGTAAGCTCAAGGGGATTTCGTGGACGCCGTTAGTGTCAAGAGCCCCATCTTCAATGAAGCAGCAGTCTCAGGTTGATTCCAAATTGTGGATGCCCAATTTTACATCTCCGGGATAAAGAAGCAGGAGACTCAGTTTTTTTTTCATATCTTGTGCTCATTACCTCGCGAGACTGATCATCTTCTGACAGACATTACAGTAGGCCGTAACTACCAGAGTTTAAAGGAGGAAGTAATTGGCCTATTCGAGAGGACCAAGCCCGAGTTTTTTGAGAAGCTTATCGAATCCTTCCTGCTCACAGGCCGACTTTGATCTAACTTAGAAGAGTTAGGAGTGAGTGAAGAACTTATGCGTCACAAATTCATCCAATCATTGCCGCCTAATATCGCGCGGATAATCGCTACTCAGAAAGAATTAAAAGCCTAGCCCAATTGGGAAAACTTGCGGATGAACTTGTAACATTCAACCGAGTGCAGTGCCATAATATAAATACATATAGTGAGTCGAGAGCACACAGTGCCGTTTCAAACACGTTTATGCTCCATCCCAACAAACATCGAAACATCGGTCCGAAAACGGAAAATATTGGCAGCAAGGGGCAACTACGGGAAGCCGTCAACCTAGTGTTGGACTGATTCTTAACCGCAATAAGTTTCTGACATCCGGCAATTGGTGCAGAAGTTGTATCGGGCCGATATCGAACTATTACTTTTTTACGACAACGAATTGAGAATGTGAATCGAATTTCGGCCCAATTTGGTTATTTCTGACATCAGTCAATTGTGTAGAAGTTGTATCGGGCAGATATCGAACTAGTACTTTTTTGCGACAACATAATGAGAATGGGAGTTGAATTTCGACCCAATTTGGTTATTTATATATCAGTTTTGTCACATTTTATTAGCATACGGCCGTTATATATTCATATTCATATTTTTCTACCGACAATTTCGTGTTTTAAAAATCTTGCATATATATGTGTTCAGTCTATTTTACCCCACTGTTGTTGATGCAATATATGAAAAGTATATTGAAATAATTATCTAATGTGTAAAATATTAATAGATGTTCACAAAAACATGACGAAAAAAAAATACTTACGCATTATTGGACCAAGTTTGTTGTTCCTCTAACAGTCGCCAAGCCTGCAAAACTTCCAAAGAGTGCAAGAAAAATGTCAAACATGGCATTTTCTGTGGTGGAGAGGTCGTGCAACAAAAAACTAATAGGAAAAACATATTGGAAGAGTGTAGTGCTACCAAACATAATTGCAGGAGAGCAGTGTATTAATGGAATAAAACCGAACTGAAAAAACTACAAAAAGTAGAAAATAAAGTGTGGAGACGTGCTGAGTGCTCCAAATTACGCTGCAGTGGAGGCATTAAGAGGAGAAATAGGAAGCGCCACAATGGAAGAAAGAGATATAAATATAAAATTAGACTATTCCAAAACATGCGATGAAAGGAAACAATGATTAACTAAAAGAAATATTGGAGGAGATGAGAGAAAATACTAAAGGAAATCAATGGCTAAGTACAGTAAGAGGATGTATGAACGAACTTACCATAAGAGGTATGGAAGAACTGAATGAGTTGAAAGAAGAAAATATAAAGGAGAGAGTAAGGAAATGAGGAGAAGAGAGATGGAGGCTAGGTATGGAGGGAAAATCAACACTGAGTACAAATTTTGATGAATGAGAAAGTAATCAAGGAGGAAAATATATATGACAAATCATTTAAGTACCAGCTAATGTTTAGCAGAGCTGGGCGTTGCGGCAACGAGTTGCGATTTTGCCGCACTATGAATTTCGAAGTCGCAAAGTCGAAAGTCGCAAACGTTCTGAAAAAGTCGGACTAAGCAATGTCGCACCGCCAATTTACACAGACTTTGAACAGGAACCAAGACGACTCTTTTGAAAGAAATTGCCGCGGCTGTTTTAAGCAAGTTTTAAAGCCCGATTTAGCTGAAAATGTCAAATTTGAGTTGGTAACAGCTAACATTATTTTATCTGATTTTTAACTTTCCCTTTACGATAAATTAAATTTTTCACATTATATGAAACTGACGTTGCATGAAACTACCTAAACGTACCCCCCCAAAAGTTTGTCACTGAATTTTTTTTAGAAATTAGTAAAATTATATACACTTTTCAGGGGTGAACCAAGTTTTAAATCTCTTGTCAGTTAAAAACGTTCGAGGACGTGTTATGCTTTGTGGCGTTCATCGAGCGAATTAATCTCATTTTCTCATATTTTAATATGTGCTTATCCTTTTCTTGTGGCTAAGACGAAAAATTTCCTGTGAAGTGTAAGAGGTAATTAAAATCAAACAGCATTCTACCCATAACATGCCTAAAATTAAACAAAAGAAGTAAAAATTGGACCATCGTACGTAGACTAGGCTTTAGTTCTAAATTTAAAAATCATATTGATATAGCCTTGTAGCGGTCTACACCCCTACAAATGTAAATAATTATTTCTTAATATATATATATATATATATATATATATATATATATATATATATATATATATATATATATATATAATTTCAAGAAGGGTTGGTAACCTTGACTTAAATCGGGAGATTGCTACACTCGCTCTCCCAAGCGTCCTAAAATAAGCCATGAGGCTTCATTCTCTTGGCTGTGCCTCATCGGTCACCAGGTCTGTAAAGGTTTCAATTTTAATTGTAGCTTAGGCTAAATATTTCCCAGATAGAATCCCGAATTAATGATTGATTCTTTTGTCTCATTTACAGACCCATTCAACTCCGTTATGATCCAATTATCATTTACTATAATTCAATTATCATTTACCTCAATCCAATTATCAATTATCACTTACTATAATCCAATTATCAATTATCATTTATTATAATCCAATTATCAATTATTATAATACAGTTATCGTTTAATAATTATACCAAACCATTTTTATCAATTATAAATCCATATATGTATATCCATTTACCAATTATATAAATCCATTTATTTAATTCCATTTATAATCCATTTACGTAAATCCATTCCCATTAATCCCTTATATATGTATTATTGCTAAAGGCTATGCATTCTAAGGTTCCGTTAACTCATTCAAATTTAATTCACGTGTAATTAATTCTCAATCCAATTATAAATTGTTACTTTATAAATTCACCCTTAAATAATCTAACTGTGTTTATTCAATAATATATATTTTTCTTACGACTCTTTGTTTTTAATTTACGCATTTTCCTAACTTCACTCAGATTAGGCCTAAGAAATTCGTCCGCAAAATTTAGACTCGCGTTATCATTTAACAATTCATTCCTTTGAATATATAGATATAGGTTTTAGGTTTATTGTGGTCTAACAGCTATCTAGGATATTACCACAATATTCATTTAAAACCTATAGCATATTAAATTCACATGGTTTTATCTTTCTTTAAATCCATTAGGCCAGAAAATCTCGAGTGTTTAGTAACTTAAACCGGTAAAGGTTAAGAGTGATGTCCTTCGCCGATCTGAATCTCTTATTTCATCATTTCTTTCTTTTCCGGAGGATGACTTGTAGATATTAGTTTAGGCTGGGTTTAAACTCAAAAAAGAATAAATATGTGTTTTTCTGCCTTATAAAAATATTTTTCTGTTATCACACTAAAGTCTACTTTGTAATTTAGCGGATTGCACCTGGAAAAAAAACTCGCAGTCGCAAAGTCACAAGTTGCACGGGGGGATGGGGGGGGAAGAGAGAATAGAGTGGCAAAGTCGCAGTCGCACCAGATCCGGGGCAAAGGCTCACCTGAAAAAAATAAAGTTGCGCCCTGCTATGATGTTTAGATGCAGAACCAACTCACTGCAGATAAACTGGAGGAAGAGGTTTATCACTAGAATGACGGAGCGGTCATTTTGACCGCATTTCAAGTCTATTTATTAAATATCAGCCGCATTTTTTATCTCAATCCGCTCAAATTTCTTGACTTTTATTTTTTTATATTCAAAATGACATTGTGAAAGTATAAAATTATTACAAGAGTCAGGTAACGTGCGATAAAGTATACTACCTAGAAAGACTGAGCGGTCAGATTAACCGCTGCATAATAAAATCCTGTTTTAACGTGTTTATTTCATTACAGGGAGTGTGTTACAGTTCATAACTGAGTGCACGCTGGTTCCAACATGTTATGACAAGGTTTGTGTGTTTTCTATATAAACTCGCTGCAATTACACGATTGTGCAGTACACAATAGACTCTCGTTGGGTGAAGATGTCGTCCGATAAAAGGGAGACTCGTCTGACTTCGACAATTTCTTTGAGAGCCTTCTTGTCTTCAACAAGGCCAATATGAACACCGGCTACCCTGAAAACGAAAAGGCTCTCAAAGCCATTCTCCATCGTAACGTAACCCCAACCGACCCTAATACGGATATTAATCTAATTATATACTACAAGACTAAGAAAACAAGTAGTTGCATCATGAAGAACAGATGTCCCCCTCCAACGAGCGAACTCCAGGAGACTAACGTCGTGTACGAATATTCGTGCAAAGTCGGTGACTGCGAACACCGCAATTCAAAGTCCATCGGCGTAACCTCCACAACCCTGTCAAGGCGACTGACAGCTCACCTTCAAGATGGTGCGATTAAAAAACACGCCCACTTTCATGGCACTACCCTAACCAGTGAAAAATTGAATAAGGACACCTCTATCAGCCTGAGACTCCAAAACCGCAGAAAATTGCGGATGGCCGAAGCCGTCATTATTCAAATGAAGAAACCTGCAATTAACGTGCAACTTCAGCAGGAAACCATACTCCCGACATCTCGGCGTCTCCGAGTTGAGTGCCGTTAAACGAAGCACGTTTTCAAACTGACATTTTCCTTTGCTTCCTTTGCCAGAGAACTAGATCGGAGCGTTAAATAGAGAGAATCTTGAATCTTGAAAAAGAAAGATAGAATAAGAGGGAAGGAGTTTGTAAGAGAGGGTGGAGGGTAATAGTGGGAAAAGGAAGGAAGTGGTTAGTCAGATATGTATGTGTTATTTTGTTTATTTTTTCTTATTTGTTAATGTTATCCCATTGCAGTATTTTTTAATTATTTTGTATTTGTTATTGTCATTCTAATTTGTGCCATTTGGGGATTTTTTTTTAATATTATTGTTTCGCAATTTTTAATTTCCTTTTAGTTGTACTTTGGTACAGGTTCCGTTATTCTGATCCTGGGGAGGTATCTTTCGTATACACCTCCCTCTGCCTTTGGGTCTAGAGCCGCTACAGTCTCCATAGGGAGAGTAGCTTCTACTCTTGCCCAGATGTCTCGACCTTTTTTTATAGAGCTATGTGTTTAGTGGTTCAAGACCTGTTTCCACATTGAGGCTTCACGATGCCCGATACTCATACCACATAGCGTTAGTAATAAACCGGATGCCACGATTTTGCACTCTCTGGAGTCTTGTGATATTTCTCCTTGACGCCGCCTTGAGCTGAATAGCAAGGTACACCAGTTCCGATTTGACTAGACTGGTGTACAACTTCTTTTTATTGGTTGTGCTGAGGTTTCTGAATCCTAGGAGTTTGCCGAGTTCAGTGTTGACGTATCCAATCCTGGAGCTGACGGGTCTGTTCATGCCAGTACTGGCAAGTGTGTAGCTGAGGACTGACACGTTTGTGAGTAGTCAATTTCGATGGAGGGGGACGGAACGACGCCTCTCTATTGCAGTTGCTGAGAATTTTGATGCGTTGGTCTGTATTTCCCAGTGTTTCTCGAACCTGGAGATTCTTTCAGCTTCTGCTGTCGTGCCTCTGGCCAGCATCCTCGCAGAATTCGTTCTCCGAACCACAACTTGGGTAATATCGTCCGCATATTGGATGTTGAGAGTTCTCCCATCAGTTGGTTTGGGGACGTCTCTCGTAAAAATGGTGTAGAGAGTGGGGCTGAGGCATCCTCCCTGAGGGACGCCGGACAGGAGCTCGAAGGCTTCCCCTGTATACTTCTCGAAGTCAATAACAGCTTGCCTGTTGGTCAAGTAGCTAGAGAGGAACTTTTTGAAGTGGAGAGGGAGGGGGGGGGGAGAGGCTTAGTCGCGAGATTTTGTACTTTAGGCCGTCGATCCAAACTTTGTCAAAGGCCTTCTTCACCTCTATGCAAACGACGTCGATCCAGCACCCTCTGGCCCGCCATGCCGCTGCGTATTGAAGCATGTGGGCTATGGCTGTTTCCGTGCTTCGGTGTCTTCTGAATCCGTGCTGTTCCTCGTTCAACAGAGAGTGCTCTGACAGGTGTTTTGATAATCTACTGTTGAGAATTTTCTCAAAAACATTCCCAATTGTATCCAGCAATTATATAGGTCTGAAATTCATGACCTGGTTCGCTGGCTTCCCAGGCTTAGGGATGAAAATCATTTTCGAGGTTTTCAGGCCATCTGGGAAATATCCCATTGCTAGGGACGAATTGAGTAGGTTCAACAGCCTGGTCCGAAATCTTCCGGGTGCCTCCTTCAGGTGGTTAATGCAGATTTGGCTTAGGCCTGGGGCTTTAGGCTTAAATGAAGCGATTGCTCCCCACAATTATGCACTGGTGATGGGGTTTCCCTCTTGAGAGTTGCCCTGTAGACGGTGGAGGTACGAGGTTCCATAAGGGTCGAACCTACCCTCCCCCATCTCCATGTACTCGAGAACCTGATCCTTGAAGTCTAGGTTAAAGTTTTCCTCCTCTTCATCAGAGATTTTGAAAACGTTTTTCCAGATTCCACCGAAACGCCTATTCTTCTCTCTGGGAGTCGTCGCCGTGGTACCTTCGTGCGAAATTGCAGTTGGGCCATGTGAACGGGAGTTCTTCTTTAGTCTGTTGACTGTTTCCCAGAAAGATTTCGGATTCCTGTCCGTGCCTAAATTTTCAATTAGACGGTTCCACTTCTCCCTCAGTTCGTGAGCCAGCGTGGTGTTCAGCTGTCCCCTGAGGTATTGAACAGGTCGGAAATCCATGGGCCTGGTGTAGCTTATGTCGTGGATGCGGCTGTAGACATCAGCGAAGCGCTGTTGAAGCATCACCACACTCTCTTGTGTAGGGGTTGTTGGCAGTGTGATTTTGTGAGAGGTTGTCGGGATAGCTATCGCGTCTTCGTTTGAAATTCAGGCATTAATAGCAGTAAGCTCATCGTCGAGTTCTACCTTGGATGCACCATGCAGGTCAGGGAGGTACAATTAGAACGCCCTCCTGTATGCTTCCCAGTTGGTCTTCGAGAAGTCTTTCCGTGGAGCAACAGGAACTGGAATAGGAGCAGCTGTTATGGTGTTTAACATGGGAATGTGATCGCTAGGTGTCAGCGGTCCTGGACTGACGAGCTGTTATAGGAGGAAGCCGGGATTCGTAAGAACTATATCAGGCTTGGTGGCTGACCCTGGATACAAGAATGTAAGGGAGTCCGGCCCGATGCACTCAGCAATATCCCTTCCTATCAAGAGGTCAAGATTCCTCCCTCTTGCGTTTGTATTTGCATAGGCCGCAGCTCTGTTCCTGGCGTTCAGGTCCCCCAGCGAACAACACTGGGTGTTCTTTCCTGAAAAGGGTATATATGTCGTGGTAGGGCAAGTATGAACGGCAGGGAAGTTGGTAGCCCGTGCCGAAACCGATGTCACCTAGAGGGCACCTCAGTATGATCGATAGAAAAGATTCGTCCATTGGATTCCCTGGTCTGTACTGCAGATCTTTCTTGACCGCTATTATAGTTCCGTCGAACCTCTCTCCTGTGACGTTCCTTTGGAGAACGTTGTAGCCGAAGATCTTCTGCTTGCCGTCACCCCTGATTCCAGTTTCTGACAACATAAAAATGTCCTGATCCAGTTCTCGGTAGACGTTGTACAGCTGTTGTTTATTCACCTACCACCCATGCACGTTGTCTGCTAGAATAGTTAGCCTATTTCTAGATGCCATCGTGTGTGTCTGAGCTACTTGAGGACGTTTGTTCGTTGGGTCTACCCGATCCTAGCTTTTTGAAGAAGGATGGCTCGTAGAGCCTTACTCTGCAATTCATTAGGGCTGTCTTGACCGATTCTTCTTCTTTGGGTGAGTCATAGCACCACTTGATGTGGCCTATTTTGACTCCTGAGGCCACCTCGTCGATGTATATCTCTCTTTGTTGAGTGTTGTTTTTGTTAAGGGCGATGGTGAGTTTGATATCCCTTCCGTCGAGCTCGTGCTCTTTCTGCTGTGGTAGTCGTTATGTTTCTTCCTCTTGTTTTCCGGGTTCTTCTTTGTTTCTCTTTTTGTTCTTTTTCTGTATGGGCGAGGCAAGCAGCTGTGTTTGCTTGGCTGCAGGCTCATTTTCAGTCGCTGTAGATATATCCTCGTGGATTTTGCTTCTTTTGTTGGTTTGACTAGTTTTGCTTGTGCTCCCTTGGTGCATGTTGCCGAGAGAACTTTGTCTGACTGTGGGTTGTCCGGGAAGGTGATAGATTCCAAGCCATTTGCAGCCAGCATCTTGTTTATCTCGGTATTAAATAAACCCGGGCAGGCTAAGTTCATCACATGCGCGTGGAAAATGCATGCTAGCATTTTAGGAGGGGTCCCATCGGTGAGCTGTAGGACTATTTGGGCTTGTGCCGGCGTTGTATTTGTTTGCGATGGGGTCTTGGCGGCCCTTGACTAAGAGATGTTCAGCCTGTCAGTCGCACTTTCCTCTTTCTTAGCTGTTCCTTCCTGACTGGGCAATGCATGCTCAAGGTACGGTGGAGAAAAGCTCAGTTAATGCACTTTTTCGATTCGTTAACGCGGTGCATCCAGTCGTGGCCGGTTTGTGCGCAATCGGAGCAGATCTTAGCTTCCCTCTTATCTGGGCAGACACTAGTAGGGTGTTCTTTGTCCTTTAAGCAGGAGAAACAGGTTAGCAGCTAGAAGAATCTCTCCCTTTCAATCTGCTCTGGGAAGATTATCATGGGGAATAGCTTCAGTCCTACTTCCTTCGCCTTGGCCGCCATCTCCATTTCTCTGAACACGATTTCAAACCCGTGTGTGAGGTTCCGAAATTTAACCACTTCGGTCACCTCTGCCCATTCTTGATTTCTCTTTATTTCTTGTTTGATGTCTTCGGCTGATTTTTCGCCTACCCATGAGTCGACTCGCCTGCATATGATAGCCTTCCTAGCCGCTAAGGCTGGGGAAGGTTTGGGCTCTAGTCCTATGGCGCTTAGGTCTCTCTTGCTGGTTGTCGAGGTCAGTTTAACCAGGTCCGCCTGAGTGTAGCAAATAGTGGTGTACCCTCTGGTGACTTCGATGTCTTTTGAGACAAATCTCCAGTTTCCCGAAGATCGTTTCAAAGACCTTAAATTTGTCGGGTTTTTCATTCCTAATGAGCCTCAGTGGGACTCGAAAGTTCACAGACTTCCTCGCTCCATTCATGGTTGGGACTCTGCATCATTGGAAATGGCGGGATACCCCACTTTGTCTCCGCTGAGTAGCTCTCTCCTTCCCCACAGGCAAGATAGAAACAGGAAGAATCTCCAATCAGTCTATCTCATCCTGTTCAGTGCCTGTCAGGATCGTCAGAAACAGGAGGTATCTCTAATCAGACCAACGACCTTTTGATCAGGCCCCGAGAGGTAGGGCTGACTGAGTCTTCGGTGCCCGAGGGAAACCTCCTCCTCCCCAGGCCAGGTGGAAACAGGAGAGATCTCCAATCAGTCCACCCGAGCCTGTTGGCACCACGGCAATGAGTAGCAGAAACAGGAGGTATCTCCAATTAGTCCACCGCTCCTTAGCAGGGTTGGTGGCAGAGGTAGCCCCAAAGCCTTCCCGGACTAGTTCAGCAGCTATGGGCAAAACGTAGAGTTGAGTCACGGTGATTTTTCTCTAGGCAGGGTTGGTTCAGCCGAGGGGGGTGGGGAGACAGTTTAGGAGGTCCCTAATGACGTGGAAGTGCTGTCTAACATGTTATGGCACTTTTTTGCTGGGGCTTGAAAAGTCCTCTTTTCACGGTTTTGGAGGACTTTTTCGGTTGACTTTGCCTCCTCTCCGGGTTAAAGTAGTTCTTGAAGCGAAGATAGACAGAATCTTTTTTCATCATCATTTGCCAGAACCCGTCAATAGTGAGACAATCTGAGCCTTCCAATTTTATGTTTCTTGTAGCGCTTAGTTTCCCCCTAAAAATTTCCCGCGCCATGAATAGCCAATTTTTGTAATACTTATGTTCGCGTAGAAATACTATATATAATGTAGCAATTTGTGAATAATTCACGACAACAACCTCTGCGTTTCCGACGATCTCTTTGAGTTTCTCTACTATCTTTTAGATACAGGAGGCAAGGCCCGGCGTAATTTCCCTCCAAGCTTCTCACTGAGAACAGTGGACGGTATCATCTCGAGAGGAATACACCAGATTTACAAAACTCCCCCTTCGTTTATTTCCCTGGCTCGTCATAGTGATATGACGTGCTAAACCCTCCCCATCCCTGCCCCGCCGTGACTTGGCTCTGTGGATATGGCTCTACTATAGGTGGGCGTTATCGCGATAACGATATCGGGCTATCGGTTATCCGATTTTTTTCTGCGTTATCGATTCATCGATACTTTTGGTTCCAAACTAGCGACAATCGATAATTTCAGTTTTTGGTTCCAGTTTAGCACAGGGGCGAGCCGCGCGTGCCTTGGAGGCAGAAATAGATAGGTCCGAGCTAGGAGGAGGATCCTCAAAACCTATGAGGAGATAAAAGAGCGCCATACCAGGTAAGAAACTAAGAAACATTATTCAAATATTCTTACTATTGTATTATAAAATAACGCTATATATAGTCAATAATCAATATTGTATTATAATTTTATATTTATCGATTTATGGGTTATCACCTTATCGGGCGTTAAATTTATCGCCAGTTATCAATTATTGGTTATCGCCGATAAAGTTGTCGTTATCGATTTATCGGTTATCGTGATAAATATTTTCGTTATCGCGCCCACCTATGGACTCTACACATATAGCTCCGTTGCAACTATACCGTTCAACTTAGAAACGGAATAATTGCAACCTTTGGGAAAAGGAGGTCTGAGGTTTAGCCCGCTGCGGAACCCAAAGGAATACGCAAACCTGGATTGAGACTCAGTTACCAACGTGGGGAGTATTAATACCCTACCCTGAGGCACAGTCCAAGACCACAGAGGGAGATACCACCGTCTCTGTGAGATGTCGGATGTAACTGAGAAATACCCCAAACCCAATCATAGATTCAATATACACCAGCACATAATAAGAGTAAGCCGTACGCACAAACAAAATGCTGCGCAAGTTCTACCCTACGGGCAAGAAACTACAGTTCTCCCACTAGTGGAGTGAGGTAAATAATCTACTACCATTTTTTCAAGAGAACCCCTACATCCCTTGGGGGTGATGGGGGATGAACAATTGAACATGGGCCCACAGGATATCACCAAAAGACTTCCACTTCGGCTAATTCAGAACGGGATACAACGGAAACCACAGGATGTAGCACAAAGAATTTTCAAGGATTTATAAATCACCCTGATCAAATGCAAAGAAACAGCTAATGGATTTGTTGTCTTCTGTGCGGAAAACAACGATGTCGAACTGTTACTTCCATTGGCAGGAACCATCACTTTAAGGAAAATCGACTTAGAGGCTAAAGTACTCTCCTAGATTGTCAAACTAAGCATCGTATGTCGCAAGGTAGAATCATGGGTGAGGGAACACTCCCAAATGAAATAAAACATGAAATAATGGAACAACAAAGATGGATGAAGATACACGACATAATAAAATTTAAGGACCACACACACACATGTGTTCAAAATACTGTGCGAGTCAACCGAGATCGCAACAAAGGCACTACAGAAGGGAATCCTCGCATACACCATGAGAATCACAGCTTGCTACATTCAAAGGGACCAGTATCACAATATACAAATCTGATTTAGATGCTACAAAATGGAAGACCACATCACCACAAACTGCCCAAGAAAGGAAGGAGAAATATATCAGAATGCAGTGGCCCACATTCATGCGGAGGGAGCCACAGAACAATGGCAATGACATGTCCGAAGCAAAAAGAAATAATAAAGAGAAAAGAAACTGAAACACAACAAAGAAAAGAAGAAACAAGAAACAACTCATATGCGACGGAAGCAGCAAAGGAAAACAATGGAACAACCACTAAAATGACGCTTGACGGAACTCTGAACGTAAAAATATTGACATGCATTCTACACTCAGACGTCTTAAACATTGCCCAACCAGGAACATATGCCACCACGTTGAACTCCATGCTCAAGGAAAATGGGCTCGAGTCAAAGAAATTCCCGCAAAATATTGATGCATCGACTATATTTAACATAAAAATTTCAGAAGATACAAAAAAGAAACTCTTGGAAGAAACACAAAGAAAGGAAAGCGAATCTGAACAAGAGGAAGACACAGAAAGTGAGGAAACAGAATCTGAGAGCATCACCGACGAGAATAATAATAAAAAAAAACGCAAAAAGAAACTATAGCGTACGAGAAGTGCAGGTGAGCGGCTTAAAAGCT
Source organism: Ceratothoa steindachneri (assembly GCA_963969495.1). Lineage (NCBI taxonomy): Eukaryota > Metazoa > Arthropoda > Malacostraca > Isopoda > Cymothoidae > Ceratothoa > Ceratothoa steindachneri. The sequence continues at coordinate 44,919,703 of OZ018323.1, read as the reverse complement.
TCGTTTGAATGAGTCGTTTTTGAGACTCAGGATGGCCGAGTGGATTCGCCACTGGCTAACAGTCGTCCAGCGACGCGGGAAGCTGTTCGCAACTCGCATACACTATTATTTTTTTTTGCCCCTTTTCCTACTCTCCTATATCTAGGATGGTGCCCAGTCCCGGGAAGGGAAGCATTAGCCCTAGGATAACATTTCAAAACGTGCTCTCTTCATCTTCATTTCTTCAAAATACGCTCCGCTTCTAGGTAGGGGGTTGTATAGCGTACGATAAGTGCGGACAAGCGGCTTAAAAGCTTTGTTTGAATGAGGTTTTTTTTTGAGACTCAAGATGGCCGAATGGATTCGCTGCTGGCTAACAGTAGTCCAGCCACGCGGGAAGCTGTTCGCAACTCGCTTACGCTATTATTTTTTCTTTGTTCCTTTTTCTACGCTCCTCTATCTACAAAAACACACGCAAAAATGCAAAAAAAGGAAAAAGAAAATCGACTAGGGACACCTCGCCATGCGACCAACGACCGGAAATACCAACTGCGAAATGTGCAACGGATAAGAGTTAGACCTCAGCAAGGACATAGATGAAAGGCAGAAATACCAGGAAAATATACAAATAAATTTACGTAATACCTCCACTCTCCCCAAAAGAAGAACTGCTTAAGAACATACAAACAAGATGGATAATAGAAAATTAAGAATTCTACAGATAAAATACGAATGGCTAGAAGGGTAAAGAAAACACATACGGAAATATTTTTAGATAAATAGATCTCGACATCATTCTAATTTCAGATCACGGGATTAACCTTGAGACTCACAAACTAAAAATATGGAACTATGACGTAATAGCGACTAATCACACAAACGAAGCACACGACGGAGCAGCAATAGCAATAAAGAAAGGAATAGAGTACAAAACAAAACAAGGACTAACCGAATCTTACCTCGCAATCGAGGTCAAAATGGAATTAACCAATATAATAATCGCTACGGGATACCAACCACCGCGACGACCGGGACTCCAATAAATAACTTTGTGAGAATATTTAACAATAGACTTCAACTTTGTTTTTGGGAGACCTGAACGCAAGAGGCACGTACACAGGATATAGGAACAAAAACCAAACAGGAAAACACCTACAAGATCTAATAGACAGACGGATAATGAGAAGACTAGGACCAGAATACCCAACGCTAATTAAAGACAGAACAGCGACAACTCCAGACATTTGCCTAGAAAACAATAACA